>CM068367.1:937752258-938217258 GCA_034769895.1 Magicicada septendecula | reverse complement strand
GATAAAAAAACGTTGCAGGTAAACTACCCCTTCCCCTTAACCGATATTCACCAAAAACAATAGGTCTTGAGTACTCTACAAATCAGGGCTGTATGCAAAACATTATTTGATTCTGTTTGAATTTGCGGCTGTTATCGTTTGCCATATAAAATACCCTTGTTAAAAAAACGTTGCAGGTAAACTACCCCTTTCCCTCAACCGATCTTCACCAAAAACAATAGGTCTTGAGAAATCTACAATTCAGGGCTGTATGCGAAACATTATTTGATTCTGTTTGAATTTGCGGCTGTTATCGTTTGCCAAAAAAAAAAATTTCCCTTGATAAAAAAAACTGTTGCAGGTAAACTACCCCTTCCCCTCAACCGATCTTCACCAAAAACAATAGGTCGCGAGTACTCTACAAATCAGGGCTGTATGCAAAAAATTATTTGATTCTGTTTGAATTTGCGGCAGTTGTCGTTTGCCATAGAAAATACGCATGATAAAAAACGTTGCTGGTAAACTACCCCTTTCCCTTAACCGATCTTCACCAAAAACAATAGGTCTTGAGAACTCTACAATTCAGGGCTGTATGCGAAACATTATTTGATTCTGTTTGAATTTGCGGCTGTTATCGTTTGCCAAACAAACAAAATTACCCTTGCTAAAAAAAAACCGTTGCAGGTAAACTACCCCTTTCCCTCAACCGATCTTCACCAAAAACAATAGGTCGCGAGAACTCTGCAAAACCGGGCTGTATGCAAAAAATTATTTGATTCTGTTTGAATTTGCGGCAGTTATCGTTTGCCATAGAAAAAAAATCTACAGACAGACACACAGACACACAGACACACAGACAGACAGACAGACAGACAGACAGACAGACAGACAGACAGACAGACACACAGACACTTTTCGGAAAACGACTTTTTTTCATGTTTTGAGTGTAGTAGAATCAGAATCTGCAATAATCTCGAACACGATTTTTTTTGCCATCACCATACTTCCATTCCTTAAGGAATATGGAAGTAATATCGGTATGGAGAACCATACATGACTTCCATATTCTAAGATTTATATTTAAAATCATTTTCAGCCAAACAGCCAGGCTGTGTCTTACCTGCCTTTTTATTGCTGTATTAAATGAAAAATATTATATTACATTAAAATGAAAAAATTATAATTTTATTGCCTGGCAACAAAATTATTTTATTTTTAACAATTACCATTGTTTCAAAAAGTTTAAATAAATTTTCAAGTACTTTACTCTTGTTAAAACGTAAAAGGTTGCAGGTAAACTACCCCTTCCCCTTAACCGATCTTCACCAAAATCGAAAGTCATTGAGACCTCTACAATTCAGGGACGTATGCAAAAAATTATTTGATTCTGTTTGAATTTGCGGCTGTTATCGTTTGCCATAGAAAATACGCTTGATAAAAAAACGTTGCAGGTAAACTACCCCTTCCCCTTAACCGATCTTCACCAAAAACAATAGGTCTTGAGTACTCTACAAATCAGGGCTGTATGCAAAACATTATTTGATTCTGTTTGAAATTGCGGCTGTTATCGTTTGCCATAGAAAATAAAACGTAAAAGGTTGCAGCTAAACTACCCCTTCCCCTTAACCGATCTTCACCTAAAACAATAGGTCTTGAGAACTCTACAAATCAGGACTGTATGCAAAACATTATTTGATTCTGTTTGAATTTGCGGCTGTTATCGTTTGCCATATAAAATACCCTTGTTAAAAAAACGTTGCAGGTAAACTACCCCTTTCCCTCAACCGATCTTCACCAAAAACAATAGGTCTTGAGAAATCTACAATTCAGGGCTGTATGCGAAACATTATTTGATTCTGTTTGAATTTGCGGCTGTTATCGTTTGCCAAAAAAAAAAAAAATTTCCCTTGATAAAGAAAACCGTTGCAGGTAAACTACCCCTTCCCCTCAACCGATCTTCACCAAAAACAACACGTCGCGAGTACTCTACAAATCAGGGCTGTATGCAAAAAATTATTTGATTCTGTTTGAATTTGCGGCAGTTGTCGTTTGCCATAGAAAATACGCATGATAAAAAACGTTGCTGGTAAACTACCCCTTCCCCTCAACCGATCTTCACCAAAAACAATAGGTCTTGAGTGCTCTACAAATCAGGGCTGTATGCAGAAAATTATTTGATTCTGTTTGAATTTGCGGCTGTTATCGTTTGCCATAGAAAATACCCTTGTTAGAAAAACGTTGTAGGTAAACTACCCCTTTCCCTTAACCGATCTTCACCAAAAACAAAAGGTATTGAGAACTCTACAATTTAGGGCTGTATGCAAATAATCTTTTCATTCTGTTTGAATTTGCGGCTGTTATCGTTTGCCATAGGAAATACCCTTGTTAAAACATAAAACGTTACAGGTAAACTACCCCTTTTCCTTAACCGATCTTCACCAAAAACAATAGGTCTTGAGAACTCTACAATTCAGGGCTGTATGCGAAACATTATTTGATTCTGTTTGAATTTGCGGCTGTTATCGTTTGCCAAACAAACAAAATTTCCCTTGCTAAAAAAAAACCGTTGCAGGTAAACTACCCCTTTCCCTCAACCGATCTTCACCAAAAACAATAGGTCGCGAGAACTCTGCAAAACCGGGCTGTATGCAAAAAATTATTTGATTCTGTTTGAATTTGCGGCAGTTATCGTTTGCCATAGAAAAAAAATCTACAGACAGACAGACACACAGACAGACAGACACACAGACACACAGACAGACACACAGACACTTTTCGGAAAACGACTTTTTTTCATGTTTTGAGTGTAGTAGAATCAGAATCTGCAATAATCTCGGACACGATTTTTTTTGCCATCACCATACTTCCATTCCTTAAGGAATATGGAAGTAAAATATCGGTATGGAGAACCATACATGACTTCCATATTCTAAGATTTATATTTAAAATCATTTTCAGCCAAACAACCAGGCTGTGTCTTACCTGCCTTTTTATTGCTGTATTAAATGAAAAATATTATATTACATTAAAATGAAAAAATTATAATTTTATTGCCTGGCAACAAAATTATTTTATTTTTAACAATTACCGTTGTTTCAAAAAGTTTAAATAAATTTTCAAGTACTTTACTCTTGTTAAAACGTAAAAGGTTGCAGGTAAACTACCCCTTCCCCTTAACCGATCTTCACCAAAATCGAAAGTCATTGAGACCTCTACAATTCAGGGACGTATGCAAAAAATTATTTCATTCTGTTTGAATTTGCGGCTGTTATCGTTTGCCATAGAAAATACGCTTGATAAAAAAACGTTGCAGGTAAACTACCCCTTCCCCTTAACCGATATTCACCAAAAACAATAGGTCTTGAGTACTCTACAAATCAGGGCTGTATGCAAAACATTATTTGATTCTGTTTGAATTTGCGGCTGTTATCGTTTGCCATAGAAAATACCCTTGTTAAAAAAACGTTGCAGGTAAACTACCCCTTTCCCTCAACCGATCTTCACCAAAAACAATAGGTCTTGAGAAATCTACAATTCAGGGCTGTATGCGAAACATTATTTGATTCTGTTTGAATTTGCGGCTGTTATCGTTTGCCAAAAAAAAAAATTTCCCTTGATAAAAAAAACCGTTGCAGGTAAACTACCCCTTCCCCTCAACCGATCTTCACCAAAAACAATAGGTCGCGAGTACTCTACAAATCAGGGCTGTATGCAAAAAATTATTTGATTCTGTTTGAATTTGCGGCAGTTGTCGTTTGCCATAGAAAATACGCATGATAAAAAACGTTGCTGGTAAACTACCCCTTCCCCTCAACCGATCTTCACCAAAAACAATAGGTCTTGAGTACTCTACAAATCAGGGCTGTATGCAGAAAATTATTTGATTCTGTTTGAATTTGCGGCTGTTATCGTTTGCCATAGAAAATACCCTTGTTAAAAAAACGTTGTAGGTAAACTACCCCTTTCCCTTAACCGATCTTCACCAAAAACAAAAGGTCTTGAGAACTCTACAATTTAGGGCTGTATGCAAATAATCTTTTCATTCTGTTTGAATTTGCGGCTGTTATCGTTTGCCATAGGAAATACCCTTGTTAAAACATAAAACGTTACAGGTAAACTACCCCTTTCCCTTAACCGATCTTCACCAAAAACAATAGGTCTTGAGAACTCTACAATTCAGGGCTGTATGCGAAACATTATTTGATTCTGTTTGAATTTGCGGCTGTTATCGTTTGCCAAACAAACAAAATTACCCTTGCTAAAAAAAAACCGTTGCAGGTAAACTACCCCTTTCCCTCAACCGATCTTCACCAAAAACAATAGGTCGCGAGAACTCTGCAAAACCGGGCTGTATGCAAAAAATTATTTGATTCTGTTTGAATTTGCGGCAGTTATCGTTTGCCATAGAAAAAAAATCTACAGACAGACAGACACACAGACAGACAGACACACAGACACACAGACAGACAGACAGACACACAGACACTTTTCGGAAAACGACTTTTTTTCATGTTTTGAGTGTAGTAGAATCAGAATCTGCAATAATCTCGAACACGATTTTTTTTGCCATCACCATACTTCCATTCCTTAAGGAATATGGAAGTAAAATTACCTTTGATAAAAAACCGTTGCAGGTAAACTACCCCTTTCCCTTAACCGATCTTCACCAAAAACGATAGGTCTTGAGAACGCTACAATTCAGGGCTGCATGCAAAATATTATATGATTTTGTTTGAATTTGCGGCTGTTATCGTTTGTCATAGAAAATACCCTTGATAAAACAAAAAACGTGGCAGGTAAACTACCCCTTTCCCTTAACCGATCTTCACCAAAAACAAAAGGTCTTGAGAATCTACAATTCAGGGCAGTATGCAAAACATTATTTGATTATGTTTGAATTTGCAGCTGTTATCGTTTGCCATAGAAAATACCCTTGTTAAAACATAAAACGTTGCAGGTAAACTACCCCTTTCCCTTAACCGATCTTTACCAAAATCAACAGATCTTGAGAACTCTACAATTCAGGGCTGTATGCGAAACATTATTTGATTCTGTTTGAATTTGCAGCTGTTATCGTTTGCCAAACAAACAAAATTACCCTTGATAAAAAAAAACCGTTGCAGGTAAACTACCCCTTTCCCTCAACCGATCTTCACCAAAAACAATAGGTCGCGAGTACTCTACAAATCAGGGCTGTATGCAAAAAATTATTTGATTCTGTTTGAATTTGCGGCTGTTATTGTTTGCCATAGAAAAAAATCTACAGACACAGACACACACACACACACACTTTTCGAAAAATGACTTTTTTTCATGTTTTGAGTGTAGTACAATCATATTCTGCAATAATCTCGAACACGATTTTTTTTGCCATCACCATACTTCCATTTCCTTAAGGAATATGGAAGTAAAATTAGCTTTGTTAAAACATAAAATGTTGCAGGTAAACTACCCCTTTCCCTTAACCGATCTTCACCAAAATCAACAGGCATTGAGAACTCTATAGCTCAGGAAGGTATGCACAACATTATTTGATTCTGATTGAATTTACGGCAGTTATCATTCGTCATAGAAAAAATTACCCTTGTTAAAACATAAAACGTTGCTGGTAAACTACTCCTTTCCCTTAACCGATCTTCACCAAAAACAACAGGTCTTGAGAACTCTACAATTCAGGGCTGTATGCAAAACAGTATTTGATTATGTTTGAATTTGCGGCTGTTATCGTTTGCCATAGAAAATAATTACCCTTGATTTAAAAAAAATAACGTTACCGGTAAACTACTTCTTTCCCTTAACCGATCTTCACCAAAAACAATAGGTTGTGAGTACTCTACAAATCAGGACTGTGTGCAAAAAATTATTTGATTCTGTTTGAATTTGCGGCTGTTATCGTTTGCCATAGAAAAAATCTACAGACACACACACACTTTTCGAAAAATGACTTTTTTTCATGTTTTGAGGGTAGTACAATCAGAATCTGGAATAATCTCGACCACGATTTTTTTTCCATCACCATACTTCCATTTCCTTGTGGAACATGGAAGTAACACACTCACAATAATACTGATTTTAGTCGTGGAGTGACAAATTGCCAACGATTATAGCCCACTTAATAATGTTTGTTTATATTGAGAGCCAGCTACAGTGAGAGCCAATTTTTGGTGGTGATTTCAAGGTTGTTTTGTCACTTTCTTATTAGAGATACTCACACTACACAAAAGTATTGCTGTTGCATTTATATATTATGTAATTTGTATCTGTATAATAATTAATTGTAATTCCTAAACTAACAATGAGACTCAAAACTGACACACTTCATTACACATTTCTATATTCTAATAACATGAACCGATTTTATATAGAAGACAAAAAACAATCTCAGTTTAAAATGGTGAGATTGATTTGTAGGCAATACAACATATCCTCACACTTTTTTATCTACACATAAAACTTCTGAGTTTACCCAATAAATTAAGAACTTAAATATATAATGAAACATAAACCTGAATAACAGCTGTTTCAATAAGGACTTTACAACTTTAAAATTATACAGAATATTATTGAAATAACTTGCAGTATTGATTGAGGTGGCATTATAAAGCAAAACATTACTTTTGACTTCATAGTGACAGAGCACTAAATGCAGTCACCAGAAGCACCTGCTTGTTGCATTAAAAATGGCAACTTTCACTGGTGCAGAAAGGTCTTGCTGTATGTTTTTGGTTTCATGGAATGAACTCTGCATCTACAGTTCATCATAACTGTTGTACCCAGTGTAGTAAGGATCATCCAAGTTGGCCTACAATTTACTCTTGGCACAAAAATTTTGTTGAGACTGGTTGTTCTGTATGGCATGGAAATTCAGCAGGTTGGGTGCAAGTTCCTGATGCTGTTGTGGAACAAGTCAGGGAGAGCTTTGCCTGTAGCTCTAAGAAATCCATGCAACGTACATTGATACATCAGACTGACACACCACAAATAACCATTTGGCACATATTATGTAAGCGTTTACACTTCAAGCCCTAAAAACTTACGATAGTACAACAAATTATTGATACAGATAAAGTTGCTTGTCAGCAACTCTGAGAGAAAATACAGGATCAAATAGGAGATGACAAGATATTCCTAGATAATCTTTTGGCAATGAACTGACATTCCAACTCACCAGTGGCAGAGTGAACACACACAACTGCAGAATCTGGAGTAGCAAACAACTATGTGCATCTTTGGAGTATGTTCATACCAGCTCAAAAGTGAATGTCTTTTGCCTTCAGCAAATTCAAAGTGTATGGAGTAATCTCTTTCTTGGAGAAAACAGTCGATGGTATCAAGTATCAGGATATGCTAAAAAATGTTCTATTCCACAGTTAGATGAAGATGGCCAAGATGGATGCCTTCACTACCAACAATATACAGCACCACCTCACCATCACACAGAAGTCCAGTATTTCCTTGATAACCAATTCCCATATCACTAGACTAGTCATGCAAGGCAAACTGCATGGTCACCTCGCTCCCCAGATTTGGCCCGACTTTTTCTTACAGAGTTTTCATCAGAGATTGAGCATTTGTTCCACCTTTACCTGCTGACTCACTGAGCTGAGAAATCAAAATAACACTGCAGCTGCACAAGCGTGCCCTATATGCTGGGTCGATTTTGGCAAGAAAATGAATTCAGGGAGAAATGTCTGTCATATAACAAGTGCTATAGAGCCTCCAGGTGGTCTAGTGGCTACCGCGGGCGATTGATGCGCTCGTGGTCCCGGGTTCAATTCCCGGCGGAGGTTCCGTACGGCGTGCACTCAGCGTCGTGAGGCAAACTGAGTAGTGAGTAGGCGCTGAGATAACAGCGCCGCCTCCTGGCTGTGAATACCGCAACTAGCGGCTGGTGGCGCGTAGTACTAGCCATACATCGTCACACTAACACAAAAGCCGCGCGGTACGCCTTGGTCCTTAACGGACTGTTGAGCGGAGGTTTATTTATTTATTTTATAACAAGTGCTAATCGTATCTAGCTAAAATGACTATTGGAAAAATTTGATGTGTTTTGCTTTTACATGACACCTCAACCAATTCAGTAAGTTATCTCAATAAATTTCTAAATGCTTTTAAAGTTGTAAAGTATAACCCTCTGTATACCCTGAATAACACTGAAACATACTACAAAACACTTCTTTTGCTTCAGTTCAATTAAGTAACATCTACCTGGTCTGCATTACTTCTTTTTAACTCTCCTACATCATTTATTAGTTTTACAAATTCTTCACACGTATTTCCATACAATGTCATGTCTTCTTCAGGATCTCTATGGGCAGCTTCTTTCTCTTCGTATGCAATTATTTGCTTCAAAAAAGAAAAAATCTCATTACTGTTTAATACCTAGTGCAACACAAGTTAAATCTGCAAAACATTCGATAACACCTTCATGAACAATACTATCACCAAATTATTCTGAACCCTGTGAATTAGTCATATACATCCCTAAACCAAATGAAATATATTTTACGTCAATTTTCAATCATTAAAAATGACCACCTCGCTTTATATCCTTACTATGTACTATGTGCATGGTAATACTCTAAAAACTTTAAAAATACTGTGATAAATTGTATAGTAACTATGTCTGTTTAACAAATAAGACTTGTAAAATATTATTAAGTATTTGATTCACATTGCCTTACACCATTGAGTAGAAAATGTAATCTCTCTCTCTCTCTCTCTCTCTCTCTCTCACACACACACACACACACACACACACACACACAATAAAAAATAAAAATTACACACAGTTGTTACTAATTTCAAATGGAATGGGCCTAAAACAATTAACTACAATTACGAACAAGAAAAATTAATTACCTCATTTTTGTACAATTTAATTTTTCATAATCTCAAAAACAAATTTAATGCTTGCTGCTTCTATTTACAAAGTATCTGGCTGTATATCCTCTTCAAATATAGAAATGACCATATAATATACTTTTCAAAGTGAGGTTAGGATACCTATTAATTTTTTTTTAATCGTAAAAAATATTACGTTGTCAACAAAGTAAGTACATAACATGTGGTAATAGTTCCGAAGGACACCCTTGTCTGAAAAAGCCACAAAACCTGCAAAAACCGATGTTTTTGCAGGTTTTACATAAACTACAGACCAAAAATAGGTGCTGAAGCGAATAATCCGAAAAAAATTTTTTTTGCCAAAAATTCGCAAAAATTTATTTTGGGGCCTAAATAACGTAAAAATGCGTGAATTCGTATTTTACATGAAACCTACGTATAAACAAAATTATACATCACTCTTTTTGAAACAGAACTCAATGCTGTAATGTCCAACGGCACCTCAGGTGCCGCTCGGCCCGTCGGCGGGCCTCACAGAGTCTATTCACGCGCGCTTCGCTTCCCGCGCGTGAATAGACAATGCCTAGACCGCCCATCTTCGGGACTTCGCTCCTCAGACCTTATTACACAATTCTCAAGTCAATAAAAACTCTACGACTCCAAGTGGTATATATATCTACAGTTTATTCATACGTTACATATATCATTTGTCTAACCTCTAATCTCTGCGCACTAGCAAATGAAGGCATACCTGTCCTTGAATCAGAATTTTTACTACCTCAGTAGTAACAGAAAATTTGATGTGATGTTCTGCACAACCGAGTTTTCATGAGGTACTTGCATTTACAAACAGCATGAAGACTACGAGAGTAAATATTGTAACGTTTTGTGAAAAGGACCGTTGTTTTGTTACATAATATTTTATTTTGATTGTTTGTTATTCTACGTTACTCTACTTTGTTGATTTACTAAGATGAACCCCCTTTAATTGTATGATAATTAACGTTAAGCCTCAAGTTGTAATCGCTATTTGGTAACGTATTGTATAGTAGACGTGATTTATTTCTTTAAATTTGTTTTTTATTATATTGTTTGTTTGTAGTTTGTTCAAATTATTTATTTTAAATTAATAACCTTGATGAGTTAGTGAGTTAGGCCTCACGTCGATGTGCTGATTTTAATAAAATCATAGTTGTAATAATGCCGTAATATTCTTTAATTCCGTTTCTTTATTTTTATTTATAAAAAGAAAATAATTATCGTTTGTTTATTGGTTTATGTAAAATTCATTAAACTCATTTGTGTAGCGGAAGTAGGCTTGTTGTTAATTGCATTCGGTTGTGGTATCGAGTTGTCTATTTGGAGGTTATCTGGCTTCGTAATCTATTACGTATGATGAAGTTATTTAAGTCATTGAGAATGGTTCACTCTTCTCTTATTTGAACAAAATCCTTTAATTCTATTTTATTCTCTAAATAAAACACAATTTACATCGATTGGGAATAATTATTATCATTTATTTCCATGAAATATAGCCTTAGCGATTCTTGAGGTCGTAGTTGTGAAATACCCGTATCGACTCTTATTCTCAGTTCGATTCTAAACTTACTTTCAGTTATTATATTAATCTTTTGGTTCTTTGGGCTGCTATTAAAAAGTTCGAAAATGTCCACAAAAAGTACAGTACATTACAAATTAGATAATTCTTATTTACTAATAAAGACAAAACTTAAAATTAATAAGTATAACAAAAATAATTGTTCAGTTTGATTTGCCAACACAAGGAATAAGTTATCCCAGCATGCACTAGTAGCAGCCAAGATGGCGGCTTGTTGTCAAACAAAATTAGTGGAATTAATTTTCAATTACGTTAAAACAAGTTTTTACCTATAAAATAAATCACATAAATTGTTCACTGTGGTTGAATTAGTTTGTTTTTCTTTCACTAGTGTTCTGGTGAAAAAGTGTTATTTGAACTAATCCTGGTGTTGTGTAGTTTTAAGAGTGATAGTATAATAGGTTAACTCTCACCAGTTCTTTTGGTTGAAAAGAATTATTCACTTTTAAAATATTTTTTACTTGTTCTTCGTTTTATTATTATTTTATCTTCTCATTATTAATTCTTTCTTCTCATTTGACTCTATTTATATTAAAAACCACTTTTCTTCAACTTGGATCTGATTCTTCCTTCCACTTTTTGGACCAGAGCTGCATGGAGATGTTCCGAATACTTTCGTGTCTAACAATAGAGTGTAGAAATTTTCTTTTTCATTCGACTGGCTTGACCAAAATTACAAAAATTTCCATTGGTCAAGACCGTCGGATTAAGATGTCATGTGACTCTGATTATTTAAAATACATAGTTTTTACATTTTATACTTGAAATTACTCCATAATTAATATTTAATTAATCTTAATTTACTTTACATAGTGATTTACCTGATAAAAGGACAAACATTTTGATACCTCACATGACATACGTGAGTATCCTAATAGATATTTTAGCATTTTACAAAATTCTATTTTATAGACCATTGTGTGGTTTGTCATTTCAAAATTATATTAAATTTCATTAATTTATTTAAAATGTTGTTGCTACTATAAATAAGGCCTAACTTAGTAATTTTACCATCTCTTACTACTTTACTATGATTTGATGCTTTTCTAGTTAGGTTTACAAGAATTTTCATGTTAACATTGGCCTATTCTTTGACATCTCTTTAGTACATTTATTACAATTCTATAAGATTTAATTGTCCATTACTTGCTGATTATTATAATTACTTCTGATAAAAATACAAAATCATTAACTTGAAACAACCATATTAACATAAAGAAATATCCTCATGTTCAAGAACTCTAATCAACATTAAATAACAAAACTAGCTTTTTTCAACAACTGCTTAACATCTAACTCTTATTACTATAAACTAGTTTTCACATTATTTGTGTCAATGCAAATGATAGTTTTTTTCCCTTTCGTCTACCTTCGCAATAAAATAGGGAAATGTTAGTCATTCATATTGAAATTCTTTATTCTAGGTGCTTACACTTAGTTTTTAATATCACCTTTCTTTGTTCACTTTAAATTACCATTAACAATCACTGTCCTATCAGTGTAATTATCAATTTACACTTTTCACTTATTTTATACTTATATACTAATTGTCTTGGTCACACTTAATTATTAACATTATAAACAGTCATTTTATTTTTTTTCCGGTAGTTGTTTGATATCTCCGAACTACGCTTTTTGCATAAATTACTTTTCAAAACGTTGGAGACACACTTGTGGAACATAGTAAAAGTGAAAAAAACCTTTGGGAAAACACTGCATTATATTTTATTCCGATTTTAAAATTACCTTGTTTTATACACTACCGACATACACAAACGGGACATATTGAAAATATACAAGGAGTTTCTGCTACGTGACGTCACGGTTATACCTCCCACTCATTTCTCAAACACTTTCATGCCATTTGTCGAGTTGTCACCCTGTTAGAAATGCTGCTCTATGATTTGCCCATTTAAAAATTACTGTTACATGTTCGTTACTCCACGCGGTAATGAAAATCCGTTAACCGACGCCTGGTAAACGATTTGCGATTTGCCGCGTCTGTGAAAACGTTGTGCTTTTAAACAGGGGGACACTGGGGTTTTAGTGCGGAAGGTTGTACTGCAAGTATGCCAAATCGAAAATGGTGAAATGCTTGTGGAGTGGTTCGGCGAGAGCAGGCACATTTATAGGCGACACTCACCTGGCTCCACGGGTCATTTTCGCCATATGTGCAACCTTCATGTTAATGAACCCTCCTTGACAGGACTTCCTGATGAGAGAGTATGATTTATCGTCGCAAACCGTCGTTAACTGGTACTCATTCATCAGAGAGGTTTGCATCGACCACCTGTTTAAGAGTAGCGCGGAAAAATTGGGGGGGCGCGGTAAAATCGTTAAGATCGACGAGGCAAAGTTGGGCCGCAGGAAATACAACCGAGGTCGCGTCGTGGAGGGACAGTGGGTGTTCGGCGGGATCGAAAGGGGCACCGGCAAGTCGTTTTTTGTGCCCGTCGATACGTGTGATGCAGACACACTACTCCGCATCATACGCGAAAGGATAGAGCCGGGCACTACGATCGTGTCCGACTGCTCGAAAGCGTACCGATCCTTAGGGGAGGCCGGCTTCAAACACCTCACTGTGAATCATTCCATAGAGTTTGTTGACGCACGCACCGGCGCTCACACAAACACCATCGAACGCCAGTGGCGAGAGGTGCGCAGTCGTGTACATCGGTTTGGAGTTCGAAAGGAGCATTTCGAAGGGTACTTGGCTGAATATTTATTTAAGGCCAAGTACCCCGCCTTCGAACGTCTCCACCATTTTTTTTCCGCGGCCGCACAGCTTTACCCCGCCCACCACCACCAACCAGTAGATGAGTACACATTACATTATCTCTTGCAGTAATAATAAAACCTATATTACATTAGGTTAGGTTAGGTTAGTTGTTTACAGTTGTGTTACTACGTTAGGTTACTAGTAGTGTAGTGTAGTATAATTTTCCCAACTTACAAGATCTAACAGTCGGGAAAATTTTGCGTGTGAATACGGTTAGGTTAGGTTGGTGTAGTATAGTTTAATTTAGGCTACTTACAAAATCCAACGACTCGCTGTTCTATAATACGTTCATCAAACGCCATTTCGAGTGCACCAATGTGGAAAAACTTCGCGTGTAACTAGCGATTTGCAACCCCGCTTCCCAGGGAAATGGGACTGAATTTCTCCCATCCCAGTGTTTTCCCACAGGTTTTTTCGCTTCTACTGTGTTCCACAAGTGTGTCTCCAACGTTTTGAACAGTAATTTATGCAAAAACCGTAGTTCGGAGATATCAAATATTACTACCGGTGGTAAACATTTGATATCTCCGAACTACGGTTTTTGAAGGCATACATGTGCTTGAGTGATTTTTGAGTGATGTGTTTGAGTGAAGGCATACATGTGATTTTTACTACCTCAGTAACAGAAAATTTGATGTGATGTTCTGCACAACCGAGTTTTCATGTTGTACTTGCATTTACAAAGAGCATGAAGATTACGAGAGTAAATATTTATTAATTGTAACCTTATTATGCATCTAATATGAATAATGAAGAAATTTTTGTTAGTGGTTGAAATCACAATCAGAATGATCAATATTGCACACCACTATATAAAAATTATCCCGATTAGCGCTTTCAAGCTTCACAGCTCATCGTCAGATCAGGAATAGACATAAAATATGTAATACCCAACCCTTCACCTCTCTCCCCCACCCTGCTCACCCACAACAAACTAAAAATTAATGACCCTTCCCCACCCCCTAAACTCTGTCTCACCATCTGTACAGTTACATATTTTTCTAGTAAATTCCTTGTGTTTCAGTGTGTGTGTGTGTGTGTCTGTGTGTGTGCATCCTTTTAAACTAGGAAATGAAAATGATAAAAAAAGAATAAGGTGGGAAGTAGGGAATGTAGTAGATAAAATATTTAAGAAAAGTTTGTATAATTCAAAGAATGAACAAAAAATCAAAGCAACTGTAACTAAACTAAAGAATAAAATAAAGAAGAATGATATTATAGTTACGGAGGCGGATAAAGGAAATACAATGGTACTAATGAGAAAGGAAGAATACATAAAGAAAACGGAAGAATTTATAAGGGAAGGACCATACGAGGAAATAAAGTATGATTATACAAGTAGTACCAGTCAAGGATAAAACAAATGATGAAACAGATAACATTATAGAAGAAAAAAAGAAAAAGTATTTATTGGAAAGTAATCCAACAGCACCAACTTTTAAAAGTCAGGTTAAGATACATAAAGAAGGAAAACCAATTAGACCGATTGTTTCTTTTATTAATGCACCTATTTATAAATTATCAAAGGAAGTTAGCAGAGTACTGAAAGAGAAATATGAATTTGGGACAAAATACAACATAGAGAATAATATAAAATTGATAGAAAAATTAGAAAATATTAGCATTAATGTAAATACAAAATTGATATCACTGGATGTTAAGGACATGTTTACTAATATCACAGTAAATAAAGTTATTAAGTTAATAAACGATAATAATATGGGAGAATACAGGTATAAAAAGCAGTTGATGAAAGTAATTAAAGAATATGTAAATCAGAACTATTTTAGGTTTAATAACAAGTTATATACAGAAAAAAGGTTTACCTATGGGGTCTTCATTATCCCCTATTCTTGCTGAAATATACATGAATGATTTTGAAAAGCAATTAATAACTTCCACCAAGTATAAAGACAATATAAAATTATGGTCTAGATACGTTGATGATGTATTAGTAGTTTGGGAAGGAAGCATAGAAGAAGTGCATGAGTTTATAAAGGAGGTAAATAATAAGGATAAAAACTTACAATTTAAGGAAGAGATAGGAGGTAAGCAAATAAATTACTTAGATTTAAACATAGAAATTAAAGATAATGAGAAACTACAGTTTGGGATATTTAGGAAAGAGTCGTATTCTGATATAATTATACCAAGAGAGTCGTACCACCCATACAGATATAAAATGGCGGCAATCAATTCCTTTTGTTACAGAGCTCAGAAGTGTTTAAAAGAGACCGAATCAAAAGATAGGGAGTTAAAAACGATAAAGGGAATTGTAAGGAATAATAATTATAGCACCAACATAGTGGATAAAGTTATGAAAAGGGTCAACATACAAAAAGCTAAAATAGAACCAGAACAAAAGAATTATGCAGGGTCATTGACATACATAGGTTCACATACTAGAAAAATTATAAAATGTTTTAATAAATATGGAGTAGATATAGCTATTAAAAAATGTGAAACGGTATTTGATAAGATAAGGAATAAGAATATAGAAAGAATTCCAGTATTACAGAAAAGCGGAATTTATAAATTAAAATGTAAAGACTGCAACAAAGTGTACCTAGGGGAGACAGGACGAAAATTCGCATGCAGGTTGTCTGACCACAAACGTGGAGAAGGTAATAGAACAACCAATTCGTTATATGCAAGACATTTCATAGAAGACAACCACAAGTTTGTTAATCCTTTGGAAGAATACGAAATTGTAAAAGTAGTAAATAACACAGTTGAAAGGAAGCTTAGAGAGGAGTTAGAAATATTGAAAGAAAGAGAAAAAGGGTTAGACAATTTAATTAATATTAAAATTAAATTTGATAATGAAATATTTTATAACATGATTAAGAAGTAAATGAGAGAGGGCAGATAGACAAGATTAAGAATTATATTTCATAGTACTAATTGGTTGTTTTAAAATAAGGGTGTGTGACTGACCCACGTGTGTGGAGAGGAAGAGGGTAGTTTAAAAGGATGCACACACACACACACACACACACACACACTGAAACACAAGGAATTTACTAGAAAAATATGTAACTGTACAGATGGTGAGACAGAGTTTAGGGGGTGGGGAAGGGTCATTAATTTTTAGTTTGTTGTGGGTGAGCAGGGTGGGGGAGAGGAGTGAAGGGTTGGGTATTACATATTTTATGTCTATTCCCGATCTGACGATGAGCTGTGAAGCTTGAAAGCGCTAATCGGGATAATTTTTATATAGTGGTGTGCAATATTGATCATTCTGATTCTAATATGAATAATAGAATACACTATGTAAGGTACGTTATTGTTTCAGTGTTGTATTGCTATAAGTTAGTGGCATTTTTTTTTCGCAACTTGCAAATAAAAAGTTCAAGTTTTTCGTTTCCGCACCTAGGCTTGACCTGTAGTTTACGTAGAAACACAAAAAAACCGTTTTTTTTTAGGTTTCATGGCTTTTTCAGACAAGGGTGTCCATCGGAACTATTACCAATTAAACAAACTGATTATTGATAACCAAATATACTACCTTGTACAAATCACCGCTTAATAAAGAATGCTTGTGATCTTGATAATTAACGTCATCCTTCCTTCGCTTCTTATGTTCTCGTACAGAGACTGTTTCTTTTTCCATACTTTATTTTAGTAATGAACGTAAACATACAATACCTCACACCGTAGACAGTACAATGCGAACAACGCACCACACCGCCATTTCCATTGCTTGCTTCTATTACCAATATCTGAATTTAAAATCATAATTACAACTTGAAATAAAATATTTTTTTTTCCTTATTTTTTCCGCGCGTAATACAAAAACTCTAGATAAAAATATTTTCAGCCTTATAGACAAAAATCAAAATGAAATTAACTTAAAATTAATGTAAACATATGTTTACGTCCATCATATGTTGACGTACTAATTTGTTAATGCCTCTTTTTTTTAATTGTTTGTCAAGATGACTCACATTGGAACATGTTTCACAAGTAACGGTGAATATCTTGACATGTAGGCCAGACCCAGGCAAAGTAGAATGACAAAATAGAAGAAAATAAGGATCTTGAGGCTTTTGTACGGCACTGTGTTTGTGTTTGTATACCAAGTGTCTTGATTTTTTAAGTATTACGCGCATGGTCATAAGTCTTCCTACCCCTTTCCAATCAACATTCAAAACTTTCTAAAGCCGGCCATTCGCGGTCCCGAGAGGTGGGCTAAACTGTTATTTTAAAATAATAGGTATGAAAATACCGTTCCACAGGTAAAAATACCTGGTATTACATACTTATTATACATAACCTACATTATCCTTTGTAAGTAACTCGTTTTGAGTTTCCTGCAGGTCTCGTATGGAATATCTTCAAATAAATACACTGCAAGTAGGTTTATTTTCACCTAGATAAACCTACTTGCAGTATATTTATTTGAAGATATTATATAACCTATACTATATAATTTGTTATAAGAAATAAATTGAAACAAAGTATTAACAGTGTGTTGGTTGATATCGGAGCCTACGGCAAGGATTGTGATTCTTCTGTTCTACGAAGTACAGAATTTTGGAACAGACTGACTCTAAATGGATAATATTCCATAGGCCTTTGAATGTATCGAAAACATTTTCAATAAATATTGTAAAGGCGTGCGTTGTTTTGCACAATATAGTACGCTCGAGAGATGGCGGAAGAGAACACGACGACATGATATCTCCAGGATCGCAATTTCGAGAATTACCCGCCAAAACAAAGCGCACAGGAAATACAGGAAAAGGCGTTCGCAGCAATTTTTCAAACTATTTCATTAGTGATGAAGGGAAATTACCTTGGCAGTTATCAAAAATTTAAAACATTTTTTTTTAATTTTTTTGGAAATTGAGTACACTTTTACTGAAAATGTGTGTTAAATTTATACTATCAAGATACTTGATACTTGAATCAATGTAGTTGAAGTATTTTTAAACAGACAATAAAAATGTTTTAACAATTAAAATAATTGTTTACTCACCTGTCTTTTTTTTCTTCTCTTCAAGAGTAAGTGTGTCATAGCCGTCTTCCAGGTATTCATATATTTCTTGCCAACTCTTTTGGCAAAGAATTTTATTTTTATTTGCTTCATCTGTCTTGTCCCACAAACAAGGCTTCGTCTCAATAAGTTCAATCAATGTGACTATATCATACTTAAAAGTAGTCACTTCACAAACTATTCAACTACTAACCTAAAATAATGCGCTAGACAGAGTGAACTATCGGTGACGACACAACGCCGACCAAGATGGGAGAGCTGCTCCCCGCCGACACGTCGGTGCCGACACAGACCCGATACCGACATGTCGGTGAGTGTGAAACGGTTCAATACCACAACAAATAATGTGAAAAAAACATCAGAAACATATAATAAAAACATAACAGTAAGCCACAAGAGTGAATGAGAATAAACAAAATTTTACAAATAAAAATAATAAAAACAATTGTAATAAAATAAATATATATAAATAAATAAAAACTTATAAATAATAAGCAACAACAAAAGTAAATTAAATGCATTACATACCTGGATAATCTTCAGATTAATTCACTAATGTACACAGAATATATAAGTCATGAAATGTCACACCTATTTACATTACAATCTGCTTCACTTGACACATTAAACAATTGAATTGTTTTTAAAATATTGGGATTTCAATTATTCAAATGCTATTTTAAATTCGCATTCAAAAATATCAGCTGTTGCACTTTTCTTGATGTTAATCATGTTCTTCGTTCAGATAAAATTATTCCCGCCCTGGAAAATATCTAAATACTTGAAATACACTTGATCCTAGTTGTTCCTAAAATACTAGGTGTTCCTAAAATACTACTGTTCCTCTGATACGCTTAGTATTTGTAATACGCATTTACTTGTTGTTCCTTGTGTATCGGTGATACCCCTAGTATTTGAAATACTCGTGTACTGGTTGTTCCTTGTACCAGCGATATTTTTGTATGCCTAGTATTTAGTCTTGGCGTATTCGTTTACTTGTTACAGTTGCGTAGGGGACATGCCTCGACTCGGAACAGCGAGGCCGCGAATAACAGGTATTTCAAATTTTCAGTCACTGTTTCATCCGTTCCACAAAAATATCGTTCCAAAATATCTGTTACAAGTATATCAGTCCACTTCTCTGCTTCCAGTACACTGTGCAGGAGACATCCACTGAGTTGTGAGCCCACTGAAGCTCCTGCAATTCATCCAGCATGTTCCAAGCAGTAGTCTGTTGACAGTGTTGACGGAGTGAAGTTTTTGGTGTAAAGAAGTAAAAAAGTCATTTGTTTAAAAAAAAAATTGTAAGAAGAAGAAGAAGAAGGTAGCTGCCCTCTGTTTATTATCGTTGATTTTGGAGAAGGAAAGGAAACAGTGTTGGGTGAAAAAGCTGCTGGTTGACAGAATAAATTATTGTGATGCGAAAATGTTGCATGGAGTTGACAATGAAGATTATAAAAACTACCTGAGAATGGATAACAGTTGCTTTGCACACTTGTTGGACTTGATTTCACCAACCATTAAGAAACAGAATACATTGATGCGAGACAGTATACCCCCTGAACAACGACTCATAGCTACACTGCGATTTCTGGCTACAGGGAATCTTATGAAGATTTGAAGTTCAGCTGCAAAATATCTCCTCAACTTCTTGGCAAAATAATTCCTGAAACCTGCAAGGCAATATACGAAGTTCTACGAGAAGTTTATTTAAAGGTAAGTGAAACGAAAACAGTATTCAGCGTAATACCAAATTTTATTCTAAAATTATGCGTAAGAACAATGAACAAAAGTATAAAACATTAGCATTAAAGAAATTAACAGTAGCGTTACTGCAAGTACTAAATCGAAAATTTTGCCAGTTTACTATCTATTCATAGGTATTTGGTACTACAATTTTTAGCACTTACGAGGGACGTCCAGAAAGTAAGAATACAAGGGCTGTGTAGGACATCGGGAATTTTTTTTTTTTAAAGTTGGCACCCATGACGTGTAGACGGGTTCTTAACGGTCAAAATGAGACATCGAGCGCCTCAGTCCGTTACGAAATGTCGTCGCAGCAGCTTAACACATCAACCAGTTCGTCCCCCGTTTGCTCCACGTACCGCAGGTGTGAGATTCGCTCAGTCATTCGTTTCCTCACGTTGCGCAATGAATCAGCGGCCAGAATCCAACCAGTGACTGGGGACGAAACGTGAGTGTGTCACTATACTCCTGAGTCAAAAAGACAGTCTCTGCAGTGGCGCCATACCCATTCGCCAACATCCAAAAAATTCAAAGTTCAGTCTTCACAGAGGAAAATCATGGCATCCGTCTTTTGGATCAAAGACAAAAGGAGGGGGAATGCTGACTCGTGGTGTGTCACTCCTTCATGACAACGCCAGACCCCATACCGCCCGGCTCACTCAGGACCTGGTCGTGTTGTTTGGATGGGACATTGTGACTCACCCACCCTACTCCCCGGACCTGGCACCCTCGGATTACCATCTTTTCACCAAATTGAAGGAGTTCTTGGGTGGACAGTGATTTTCGGACGATGAGGGGGTCATGGAGACTATGAAAAAGTGGCTTAAGGAGGTGGAGCGGAAGGCATACAACGAGGGTATACAAAAGCTGGTGCCCAGGCTTCAAAAGTGCGTTGACCTCAACGGCGATTACATGGAGAAATGATAACATATTTTGGCACATACCCTGTAAATGTCATTAAAATATATTCATTTTTCGATTTTTAACAAGTGTTGTATTCTTACTTTCTGGACGTCCCTCGTATGTACCTATGAACCACCTTGATCATTCATTTTCTTCTTACAACCAAAAATTCATCAAGCCCACTGGTGTTTACCTGTTGTAGAGGTCACATGTAATAATCAGTGTTTCGATTTACATTGTCATTTGGGGATGTCGAAGGGGGGATGGAATGGTGGGTGGATGGAAAGGTGACAGATGAGGGCAAAGAAGTGGAGACACCAATTTCAGATAGTGAAGTAAAGTCAGTTTGCATGTATCCAGGGTGAATGTCATGTTGGTAATTACTTGGTGTTGTTGTGGTGGGACTTGGAGTGACAGATGGTGAGGATGAGTATGAAATACTAGGTGCACCACGTTCAAGTACTAAACTATATTCAGTTAATTTATCTAATTTACCCAAGAAAATAACATCGGAGATGACTTTTTGTGTGACAATTTGCCAATTTGCTGGGACGGTTTCATTTTTTTTAATGCAAGACTGATTGTACATCCGAAGGCATCATATTCGTCTTCTTCGGTTTCATCCGGCTGGGCCAGTTTTTCTGCCAACTTCATAACTCTCTTCTGCGCTGAGAGGCGTTCTGTGGATTTTGCTTTTTTGGACTGTGGGGGCTGGGTTTGAGAGACCTGTAAATGATCAAATACGTGTAATTATTAATGGTTAGCATTATTGGTCAAATATTACATGACTTTTTTGTTCTTTGTTTTGTTCCAGTTGCCTAACAATGAGAATGAGTGGAAGAAAATAAGTGACGAGTTTGCTTCCAAATGGAACTTTCCTCATGCAGTAGGAAGCATGGATGGTAAACATGTGCGAATAATGAAACATTCTGACAGTGGGTCAGATTACTTCAATTACAAAAAGTTTTTCAGCACGGTGCTCTTTGCAGTACTTGGAGCACATTACGAGTTTTTATATGTACATACAGGTACGAATGGCAGAATATCTGATAGTACAGTGATGAACTACACGAAGTTTTACAAATCAGCAAGTATTCTGCCGAATTCATCACAACATGCGCCTTATGTGTTCCTTGCAGACAGTGCATTCCCATTGACGACAACATTGATGAAGCCATATCCATGGGACCATCCGACTTATGAACAACTACATAAATTACAGACTTAGCTGTGGAAGGAGAGTTTCAGAAAACGCGTTTGGGTTTATGGCAAGTAGATTTTGGTTTTATCACGTTTCTTTGCAAATGTTGGTGAAAAACGTGGATTTTGTGGTTCTAGCTAGTTGTGTGCTACATAATTTTTTGGTACAACACAGTAACGGCTATATTACTAACAGCAGTGTGAATCGAGAAAATGGTGATGATTGTGCAATAGTACCTGGCAAATTACCACCCGACACAATAACCCCTCTACAACAACGGCCTCAAACTTCTTTAGATAATGGGAAGCGCGTACGTGCTATATTTACACACTATTTCATGAATGAAGGGAAAACTACTTTCCAGGATGAAATGATTAGTAGAGACAGACATCCTACTTAATCACTTAATATTAAAATATTATTTTCAATTGATAATATCCATACATATACATAATATACGTATTATGTACACCTCGTAGTTACGGTAAAATTAAGGTTTACTCAAGTTAATAAGTAATTAGACTGTTCAAGTTACAGTTTAGGTTATTTAAGGTTCCATGAACAATGTAATATTTAAAATTGAAGAAATAAATTAAAATACTCACATTTTATGTTTCTGTTGGAGGTGGTTCATCTATGTCCTTATACAGACTTCCCATTCCACTTCTTGCTGGCTCCTGTGCTTCACTCAGGAAATTGAGGTTGTCCTAGTACCATAAAGATGGCCGGTAAACATCGTCTGTGCCACTGCCGGTTGTCTCGCTTGCACGAACGTTTTATAATTCTCTCCTATAATTCGTTCGGAGGCTGTCGATTTTTTCCTGATTGTGGCTATATTGGCCGATTCATCACATTGTTTATAAATAGCCAACAGTTCCTCCAGGGCAGTTTTCCATGCATTGCGATTTGAATACGAGGCGCACCCAGTTTCCCACAAACACAGTCCGTCTTTGTACGCTTCTATGAACTACAACAGTATCGCATTTTCCATTACCATGAAAATGCTGAATTTAAACAGTCTATCTGAATTTAAAGGGTATTTGGGCTGAACTCAGGAGTCCACCGGCTGAGGCAGTCCGCCAACACACTGACGCTCCTGCATGTGGGGTTGAAGGACGTCATGCCGGCCGCCTCCCCACTCACGACCCTGCAAGGCGGACTGCCAATGTGGCAGGAGGAACGCAGTCCGCCACCGGCATCCTGCAAACATTCGCAGGACGCAGGGCAGGCTGCGCTACCATTCACTGTCCTGCATCCTTCAAGCGGACTGCACGCTGCACGGCGTCCTGCAAGCAGGACCGTGAGTGGCCGTCTTAAGGTACCACTCCAGGGGGGGGGGCCTTAAAAAATACTTATACATTACTCTAGTTACATTGCTAAGGTACTAAACTACAACTATTCGTGTGGTACTATACTATGACACTTATTGGAGGTTATGTCTACATAAAAATCTGACAACCTTTTAATGTAGTGTACATTAAAAGGATGTATCTATTGGAAGTACAGAAATTTAAAACTAGTTTCCATTTATCGCACATGATTACGGTACAGAGACGATTTTTGGAGGTTGTGTCTACGTTTAACAATCTAACTTAACCCTTTAGATTTTAAAAATTAATTAGACTTAACTAAAATTTCATTAGTTAGTGTACATTAAAAAGGGATAAAAGGCTGTATAAAACATTAAAGGCTGTATTTATTGGAAATACCGGAATTAAAACCTAGTTCCCATTTATCGCACATAATTACGGTACACAGATGATTTTACGTAAATATAATGTATAACCAAACAAGTACATTAAAATCCTGTTTTCAACATAATGCAATAAAAAGCAATGTACAGTTTCTGTTAACATGCAAATGATTAAGTATTAATGATGGGTTACAGTGGAATTTTACGTTACTACGGTCTGAATTAATGCAAATAAAATTGGAAAATCACGTAAAAATATTAAAGAATGCTTGTATATTAGACACAAAATTATTACAGTACGGACCTGTGTTAATGGATAGAAACACATAGGACTCTATACTTTAGTATGTACCAATAAAATTCACCTTCTTTCAAATATCCATAGTTTTTTCATACTCTTAAAAAAAATGTCATTAACAACAAACATTATGAGAAAACATGATTACAAATACAAGTACATTAGTTACTTGTGAAGAAAACGGATATAACATTTCCAAACATGAAATCTTCACTTCTCTCCCTATTTGCTTTATAAAAACTGGAGTTTCTACTGCAGGTTTTAAGTCCACTAACTACTTAATTTAATATACATAATTGTTCCTGTATCTTGTTGGGTAACATATTACCGGTATAATAATACATCTGCTTGCTACTCATATATGCAAAAAATATTTTTAATGTACGGTCCTAAAATCTTTATCAACACTTTATATCTTTAAAATTTAGACAGAGTCTAATGAGCAATTTCGCCTAACCTGAATTTACATGACCTGGCTCAGAACAACTTTATTTTGGCAAATATAAAGATGAAGACTCTGTGCAGCCTGGTTGCAATTTCTTCAGGGCTCACACCTGCTGCAGGTTTAGTTCTATAACATGATAAGGAAGAAAGGAATCAATCCGAACCTGCAACCACTGTGGGAAGGCTTTTACACCATCACCAAGAAGATTGATGTCATCTACGAATAACTCATTAGGCCATTTAGGTTTATTTATACATTTAATGCATCTTAATTAGTACACTAACAGCACTACTCTGTCTTAGAGTAACACAATACATTACACTAACTTCAAAAGAATTTCTTGTTTCGAGTTTAAGAAAGTTGAAATTGTGCATTTTTTTTCTTTTCCATTCACTTTTTGTGAAATGACCTACATTAATATGTGTATGCTTATTATATTGAAATCCAATGTTCACTATCCAATAGTTAAAAATTTTGTGGAATTGTGAAATTAGTAACACTATGTATCAGTTGAATTTCTGAATTCCTTTGATTCATTAATACATTTTAATAATTTGTTTCTTTATGTCTATTGAATGATTTCTTATTAGTTTTTAATCTTTGTGTTTTCATTATTCATTTCTAAATTCTTGGATTTTGTTGTCCATGACGTGTCCATTAACTAATTATTATTAAAACATGCACAAACACAATTCCTTTTTTCTTTACTAAATTTGAATTCTGTATTAGAACAAATGTTTTCAGAGTTTATATATTGAAACACACGCTTTCTTTGTGTTATGTTTTTTTTATATAAGACCTCTGCAGTACTATTTATATTCGGTTCAATATTACTGACTTTATATAATAAAACTTGGGATTACCTGGTTAAAATCATTGATGTCTTGGGCACCAATTTGTAATAATGATTACAAATATATTGTAATGATACATATCACCACCATATTTTGAACCTAATTTTAGAAACATAACATAACAATTAAATGACAAAAGACCTACCAAGGATCAAGAATTGTGTACCAAGTATTAAAATCAATCAAAGAATTAATAAATAGAGAAAGAATCTACAAATGGTAAATAAAAATAGTAATGAGAACAGAATAAAGAAGAAAATATATTAAATGTGATTAACCCAATGGGCGTTTTCACACTAGCCGACACGACACCTTCACGATATCGGCGCGTTATCAGTGGGAACAAAAAGTAAAGACATGTTATGGAACTGTTTTATACTCACCGACATGTCGGTATCGGGTCGGTGCAGGCTTTACAAACTGTGGTTTTCGTTATGTAAATGTGTGGCAAATGTGGAATGTATGTAGTTTGTGGTGAGGGCTTTTAAATGTTCTGAAAATCTGGAAGAAAAACCACAGTTACACAAACATAGAACACAACATGGAAATATTACACTACTTACCTAAAAGTAGAAAACTAAACACAGCTGAACAATTTGAAATATACAGATATCACAAACTACAACCAAACACCATATTAAATTAACAATTACATTATAAATCACATACACTATTCGATACACTGATCCAAACACACAATTTGAACCTCAGCGCCAATCCCTTCCCACCATCAACCCCCACCACACACACCTATAGTCCATAACGGTTATTCTGTAATCGACATTTAGTATTTACTCCCACTGAGGAAGAGGAACATCACCTCGAAACATTTGGGGAAGTGACAACGAATAGTAAGTTCATACGTGAAAGTTTATATATATATTAATAAAAGTAAATAGAAAGTTAAAGTAGTAAGGTGTATCAATTTTTATGCAAATTATACAGTATAAATGTGAATTATTCAGTCAAATGTAACAATATTAATGTTTTATTGTTATATGGTAATAGAGTGTGTGGTTAGGAGGTTCCTACAGGGGTAGCAACGGTAACAAATGTTAAGTATGAAGTAAATGATGTTAATAATGGTATTGAACACAAAAATAGTTCTGATTCTGTGGTAAAGAAATATTGAAATCAGTAAAGCTGATAGATAAAAGTTTAAACGTTAGTTGGTTTGCCATGATAAAAGTTATGTTTTGAATTTTATAGGATAGAAATAGATAGTTGTTGTTGCTTTTGAAAATTTAAAAATTTGTTTTACGTGTTATGATCAGAGTATGAGTATATATTTTCTTGTGGTGAGAGGAGTAAAGTAGTGTTGACTGGAGTCCAGTCTTGGTAGAGATCGTAATGTAAACGGAGAAGGCATTCTGTCTTAAATGTTGTTTGTTATTTGAAACTTAGGGGTAAGAAAACCAATGCCTCGCAACATAAACCAATGCAACTAAGGGGAGACATATCAGTTGCGGATATGGAAGTATATAAGGCCACTATTTTAAATTTTGTATTCAATATTTCAGAGTTTGGTGATGTTGTGACGGCGGTCCTGAGCTGGCCTGCGCGTCAGAGCAGGAGCGTTAAGTACCTAATGGCCTTGCAGTGTTGGGATCTCACCTGAGAAGTCCAGCAAGGTCAGGCAGGTACAGTCATCATCATTGGACCAAGGGTAAGTTATTGTATTTCTTTTTTATGTAAACATTACAGGGGGTTGTGGTGCCATATCTGGGCTGATCCCTTTGGAAGGTGTGAATGAGTCAATGAGAGTTTTTATGTTTCAACATAAAACCTCTCATTGAGGGGGTTTTGTGACGGTACAAACGTCTGTCTTAGAATTTATGGGTACGGGAGCATAAATTTATTATATTTCCATGTATTTAAAAACGGTTCGGTTGGCTTCCCCAAATGAATAACAAACAACGCAGTTCGTCTGTACGAGTCAACTCCAAGGTCATTGGCGTATGTGCTTTTCAGCAGATATCAAACAAAGTAAATTGCTAACTAATATTGAAACGTCATCAAATATGTAAAAAACGTAACGACTGTGACGCAGAACAATGGCATCATCCGCTTAAGACAATAGAACGGTGACGGCATAACCCTTCCACATGGGTAAACGGCACCCGTTGGTCGCCCCCAATCATCAAATCGAACTCGACTCAACATCGAGCGTCAACACGCTGTAAAATTCGCCGGCAGACAATTGCCAGCAAAGTGTTTTTGAAAGTATAAAATGTAGCCAAGATGTAACCAGTGAAAGTTTTAAAACATAAATCAGTAAATAACAATTCAGAATGTAATTTAACTTCAGTGAAACACAGCGAAAAGCAACAAGAAACGCCCGGCTGAACATCCGCCAGACGATGTGGGACGCCTGACTACAACTCCGATTCTACACCAGCAGGGAAGTCCAAATTACCATTACATTTCAATAGTCTTTTTGAGCTCAAAATTATAACAAATTTAAAGATGTACCTTTATCAATGTATGTGTGTGTGAGAGCAAATGGCAGCGTGTATGTGCCGGCATTCATGAATGATTGAAGCATTGGTTTGTGTAGACAATGATCTGAAACTTGATAGATCAATTTACAAGAGCTGCAGCCGATTTTAAAATGAGTTTGTAGTAAATTAAACACAAGAAAGAAATAATGAAAAATAAGTAATTATTAGTAAAGCGGAAGTATATGTAGACGCCATTTTGTTTTGTTGATGGTAGAAGGCGCCATCTTTGGTTTTCCATAAGTGTAATTGATGCAAAGCAAGAGTAATTAAACAAAGTTTTATGTCAACACACACGCTATTAGAGTCATTATTTCGAAACCCCTTACTGTCTCTGAATCTCGCTGATAAAGAATCCTGGCCCTTAGAGATGAAATTCCTGTTGTTTACAAGCCACGTGCTCGAACCGGATATGGCATTGGACATACGGTAAGTAAATATATTTTATTTATTCGTAATACACAAAGAGAGAAAAAGAGGTGAAAGTAACACAGCTTGGATCGTTCGACATCATAAAGTTTCTCAATCCGTCTAGTTACAACGTCTCTAGATGGAAGATTATAAGAACTACTACCTACAGCTTCCCTTAAAACTTCTTTTAGCCCTTCATCCGAAATTATATTGATAAGTCGACTGTCTTTTACTATCCATTTCACAATTTTATCTGTTAGTTCAGCCTCCTTTAATGAAGAGATTGGTTTCACTATGAAATGATTCAAGTTCGACTGAGATGAACTTGCATTAACAACAGATGATTCAGCAACACTTTGCTTTGTTGTTGGGATGGACGTGTTTTAAATGGTATTGCAAACTGCTAGTGCTACCGCTGTAGCTAAATGATTTCCCACAAAGCTTACAGAAAACGGTTTTCCTGTCCGTCACTTTACCACTGTCGTTCAATTTATATCTAAAACTTCCACCGAGTCTTCCTCGTAAGTCTTCGTACGCCATAACACAGATTTCACTCACGGTATCAGGAAACACACACAAAAAGTAGCCTCTTTGAAAAACACAAGTTTTCCTCACCTGAATAAACACACTGTAACACGCCACCTGTCCAACTGTTACTATTATAGCAAAATTGAAAGTTAAGGGCATGGAAATGCGCGAAACGCTTACGGTCAGAGGGGAAAGGCTATGTGGAGGGAGTTGCTGTAAGATGTGAGAATTTACATTCTTTTACATATCAGAATGTTTTATAAACATATCTGAGTCTTGTTTGGTCTGTCATTGTGTACTGCTGAGATGTAAAAAACTACAGCCTTTCTGACCGTTCTTATCGCAACGGAATTTGCAAACTGTACACTTCCACTCCTTAATTACACATGACTATCTCTACAGTTTCTCGTTACATAAAGGAACGCATTCTTCGTATTAATTTAATTGCAAGAATCTTTTAATCCTGGACGACAAAAAACTGTGTATTATAAGGACAATTATATCCTGTCTTTGCTAGTTGAAGGAAAAGTAACCATTTTAACAAATTTCATTACTGGATGATAACACAAATAATTACAATAATACGTAATTATAATTACAGAATAAAAACTACCAATAGAAATTAGCTAAAAAATTAAATAACTAATAAAAATGAGTGACTGTAAAACTATGATATAATTAAAAATAAATTGAAATAATAACAAATGCACGACCGAGATAGTACGTTACAGAATAACTAAGAATGTACGGGTAACTAAAACATCACACGCAAAGTTGGCAACACCTTCGCTTGCATACCAGCTGATTCTCCGGTACCCTCCCGCCATTCACAATTTCAAAGTGGACTTGTCCATCCATAAATTCTTAAATTGGTTTCTGCGCATATGCCCTTAACTTTCAATTTTACTATACTATAGGTCGCCCATTGTTAGGATAAGAGTACAGGCTCTTGTGGGACTCTTATTTTTAGCATACTCACCCCCTCTCAGACAATTAGTAGTAGGCACCTGACTCAGCCTTCTATTGTAGATCTTATCGTACATGGACTAAATCTGACATGCCGCTACCTGGCTTTTGAAAACCACTGCAACTACACCACCCTTTCTCTTTCAGTGTTTTCTGGGAACTTCCAGCAGTACTAAATGATTTAAAATAATGAGACTCTCGTTCAAGAGACAAGACATAACTCAGATATTTGGTGGACAAGCTTCAACTTCTCATAAAAGAAAATATCAACAACCAATTAATTTTAATCGACTCTATAATTCGATTAAGTAGTTTTGATTGATTAATCAAAGTTCAAATTTTAATTGGTTAATCGGTTCGATTAACCGATTAAATCCGCAACTAATTTATACATTATGATAGGAGACATTATCTATTACTATTAAACTGTTCTTATTCAAGTTCGGAATAAGCATTTCAGTTATATGCACCTTTCATAATTTTCACAGTTCATGCCATTATGATAATCGCCTCTTATAGAACCTGATTTAAACATTAAGAGTGCACTATACACAAACCCACTTTCACAACCAGCATGAAGTACAACCACCCATTGTCCTTTGTTTATTGGAATTTTCAGGCACTTTTGTCATTGTCTGTCCAAGTTTTTGTAACTGACGTTGAACTGTGAAAATAAACTTCGTCTGTAGATACTATGGGCCACCATTCTTCTCTGTATTTCTGTAATTTTCTTATATATCAGCTCTTAAGTATCTAATGTCATGTTTTTTAATTAAAAGTTTCCTATTGTTTTTGGCACATTTCTATGGAAATCCTGTTTTACGAATAATGTGTATCAGACTAGAAGCACTACAACTATAATTAAGTAATTCTTTAAATTTTTAAAATAACTTTGAATGCTGGTCTTTTCCTTCTATGGATTGCCATTTGTGAATAATTAGTTGAATAGTACACTTGTTGAAATTGTCCAAGTAGGTTTTTATTTCCTTTGTTGAATGTTTTTTTTTAATATTAATAAACACTTTTCTTTTTTAATAATTCTAAAAATACTACTTACAGACACACTGTATGCCTGGGCTACCCATTCCTATAACTTTCTGTCTGCTATTTCTTTACCTTCCAATTTAATAAACTTGTTCACATTATAAATTATTTTCTGACTATGTGTGACTTTGCACTGAAGTCGACAATGATCCAGATTGATCCATTTCACTCTCCAAACTTTAAAATATAGCAATAAAGTAAATGCTACACTTATGATGAAATCTGGTGTTTTTTGAAAAGTACGAATGTGCCGAAGTATTTAAGCTTAAATTATTCGGCGTACGTCGCGGCTACAGTGCCGTCTGTATAACGGGTTCAAGGGTTGCTTGTGCAGCCACGGCTTCACTGTATCGTTTAACCTCGACCGTGACGTGGCGATAATTGTGTGTGTACGTAATCAAGCATGCCGCGCCATTCAGCTGATTTGTGAATTTTCTGTTCACGTGGGATCGCAGGTATCGACATTCGCTCTCATTTCTTCTTTTGCATTCAAACGGGACACTGGTCTGGCGGCGTTATGAACTGAGTTCGTGATCATTTAAAGAGCTTCAGGGTTCCCGCCTAGCCGAGATGGAAAAGGGGAAAATGAAGATGGGGGCGGAACATCGGTCGTCATCTGCAGACTATCGCAGCACCACCCCAATGCCGTCAGACCTCAAGAAATCCCCACACTGCCAGCCCAAAATGACTGCCCTAAGGAAGAAATGAAGCACAGAATTTCGGAGACACCAGTGGTTACACCCCAGTCAACATCAGCGCGCATTCTGGGTAACAACAAATCGTCTAAGCACAGGTGGGACCTTTCCTATATTTTAATCTACAAAACACAAAAAGAAACAGCAACCTATTGCAGTTAAAACATGAAATGAAAGACATCTTCACAACCGTAATTTTAGATGTTCAATGACCAACTGTCTATTATAGCATGTCCGGTGGACTTATAGTGACTAGTGTAATTAAAGAGTTAAAGAATCTACCTGTTGAAGAATGTCAATTACTATGCTATATTTTATAGCACACCATTTGCCTTTGTCGTGATTAGTGACCTAGCATAATTTAAAACTGGTAGTTGGGCAGTTTAATTAACTGTTTCTTATGAAGATAAAATGCCATTAACAACTTGTACTTAACGCATTGATAATAACTATGGAGTAGTTCCTTCCTAAATCTTCTTGTGGGTACAGGTCCTTATTAGGGGGGCTGTTACAGAATTGAACCAGAATAATTCTTGTAGTATGACACCTTAAATTTTTTCTTAAGCGGGCAACTGGTGTGTGTAAGGCATGGTGATATTATTAAGATATATATATATCTATATATATACATGTATTAATCCTGTGATGCATAATTTATTTTAAAAGGAAAAGAGAAATATTTTATTTGGCAAGTATAAAACGGCATATTACATGTTCTTGTTAGGCATGATGTATCATAAATATCTTGTTGATTCATCCTCTTCGTTCACTTTTATAATAATATAAAATATAATAATAGTAGTAATATGATGTATCATTGTTTGAGGGTCAGTTTAATTCATGAAGTTTCTGTAGATTCAACCTTTAGTAACTGTTTATTAGAACTTATTTAGAAAAGTCATTTGAATAAAGGTTAATACTTAGTGATGTCAGCTTATGTGAAGGCAATGCACTTAAAGGTGTTTGAATAATTTGTTGTTGATTAATTATATTCAAAATTAATTCTTTGTTAATACTGCCAATTGTTATTCAATATTGGAGAGATGCACGTTTATTAATGATAGTGGAAAATATAGCCGTGCATATTGTAATAAAGGTGTTATTATTATAACAAGAGAACACTAATAAAAGCTGTTATCGTTTGCAAGTGTTTTATTGCAAGTCCTGTCATGATGGGCTCAACTCAATTTTTCTTCCGTCTAGACCGCAGGTCTAGTTTTAATAATTAAGTAACGACCCCTGAGAAAAAAAAAGAAAAAAAAAATTAAAAAAATACAACAAAAATTTGATAAAAAATTCAGGGGGACGTTTCAATGGTAGCAGAGCGTGGTTTATAAAGTCTGCTACCACAAATGGTAGCAGAGCGTGGTTTAGATCAATGGGCTGAAATGTGACAGGACTTGCAAGTAATTTGGGCAGTTCAGATAGATTCTGGGGCAGTAAGGGAGAGTCCAATAATATATATATATCTGTTGAGGTTTAAGCAAGGAAATTAATTTAAAGGAAGGTTTTATTGGTGTTGTTCCTGTTAATTGTTTTATAAAATGTTAATGTTGTTGTGTGTATATGAATCTTATGTATGTAAACCGGACGCAACATGTATATAGTTGTGTAACTATGGGAAGGTCACACACGCATTTACACGATTGTTTGAGTAGCTTGGTTTCCTTGTGGGGTTTTGAGTACGTTTAGTGCATCAAAAATTTTTTTTTACCTGGCCCAACGCTGTCGGACCTTGTTGAATTTGGTCGGGACCTGTTAACCCGTGTCGTATTGACCTGCATGGTTGTAGGATAACCGATATGATTTTACTGTCTGCGCTTAGACAGGGATTGTTCGCCTGTTTCCACATTACGGAATTATCCGGGTCAGAATATATATATATATATATATAAATTTGGCAGAATGCGGCCATGGTCGGGCCATGCATACTACTTGTGTACGGTCATTTTTAAAAGTGCGGATTAGTTGTGAATTGTTCATCATGAATGTTGCTTCCGCAACACATGTGTATGTATATTTAATAGATGGTATTATTCTAGCGTTTTGTATTGTGTGGTGTTATTTATGTATGTACATTCGGTACTAATGTTGTCGTTTGTTTTCTTGTGTTGGGGAGATTGATCTGCCTTTTGTTTTCCCCTTCCCCTCGCGCTTCGTTAGGGAACCCTGAAGCCACTTGAGAACCCTGAAGCCACTTGATGCGACTCAAGTTTTTCCTCTTCTTTTGTTGTGATGTCGTGTTGAATTGTTGTCTGTTTCGTGTTGGTTATGTAAATTTTGGGGGTGATAATTCAGCAGCCTGAATTGAATAATCTGTTTGCAATGTATCATATGGAGCGTCGGTTGATGAAAAGTTAGTTGGGAAAGCAGTAGGGAAAGGATGACTATGTTTTTTGTTATCGCCCTGTTCGCGAGAGTGGGTATTCAAATGAAACTATGCACGGGAGAGATAATTTAAAAATTGAATATACACAAGATTATAAAATTAGATTCAATACATAGTGAGGCGAATGAGGTATGCCGATACGAAAGATAACCTTTGGCCGGCTGATAGCCGCAGCTGTAACAGTATTTCAAGCCTTGCTACCTGCTTATCTGATAGATTGTACATCGTTATATGTTATAATTGCGCGCCCAGCTTCTAAATTCAAAGACCAGTTTATTTGTTTTCTGTCTGACCAGCTGTTCGAGTGATATAAAATGTAGGTCAGTTTTTCAATGTGGATTAGTGTTTGGCCCGAACCATACCGCATTCCCGGTGATGTCCCCAGGTTTGTTTGGGCGTCGGTTGTAGGGCTGAGTGTAGGCTTCCGCAGAGAAGTTACCCCCCCCACCTCCTCAGGTAGGGAGATAACTATTCGAAAGTGGAGATTGAGAGATTGATGTTCGCGTGCCCTCGATGCGGTCTTCTCGGCCTTGCTAATTGGGTCCGTCCGCCCTAGTGTAGGGATGTGGGCCAGTCATGTGTCAAGGATTGATGATGCCTTGTTTTGCTGCACATGGCTGGTCGGTCCACGAGCTGGACGGTTGTAGAAGTGGTACTCACATATCAAGGTCAGTAGCACCTTGTTGGCCTTCGGGCATGAATATGTGAGTAGCAGTAGAGGTAGGGGTGGTCACCAGAGAGGGTGACGTGTTGGGGCGGTCCCGTGGAGTTGGCATGGCGGAGAGAGCTCGCGTGGGGATGGTCGCAGTGTGGTTGAGATTTTCAGTCCTGGGAGGGGTGGACAGAGGAAGGTCCTGGTTGTAACGAGAGCTTTCGGGTCTCAGTTGTTGATTGTAGGATGTCTTAGAAGTTCAGAACTCTGGGAGCTCCCGAACTTGTCTTTCTTCTTTTCTCCTCCTGTCTCTTGTCGCTGTATGCTGACCCTGATCAAGTCAGCATGCAGTTCCCACACATTTGCACAGATACACCCACATGCACACAGGCATATACACTACACTTCTTACTTCTTCTTCCTTCGTTTTCACCCTGAGCCTCTGTCTTCCTAAGAGCGATATTTTCCTGAAATTACCCAAGGGAGTCCGAGTCCTGTGAATTACCCTGGGCGGTCATGTGAACTGCGAATGAGTGGATATTTTGGGGCAACCAGGTTGCCCTTTTGGGGTGAGGGTGTGCCGAAGTATTTAAGCTTAAATTATTCGGCGTACGTCGCGGCTACAGTGCCGTCTGTATAACGGGTTCAAGGGTTGCTTGTGCAGCCACGGCTTCACTGTATCGTTTAACCTCGACCGTGACGTGGCGATAATTGTGTGTGTACGTAATCAAGCATGCCGCGCCATTCAGCTGATTTGTGAATTTTCTGTTCATGTGGGATCGCAGGTATCGACATTCGCTCTCATTTCTTCTTTTGCATTCAAACGGGACACTGGTCTGGCGGCGTTATGAACTGAGTTCGTGATCATTTAAAGAGCTTCAGGGTTCCCGCCTAGCCGAGATGGAAAAGGGGAAAATGAAGATGGGGACGGAACATCGGTCGTCATCTGCAGACTATCGCAGCACCACCCCATTGCCGTCAGACCTCAAGAAATCCCCACACTGCCAGCCCAAAATGACTGCCCTAAGGAAGAAATGAAGCACAGAATTTCGGAGACACCAGTGGTTACACCCCAGTCAACATCAGCGCGCATTCTGGGTAACAACAAATCGTCTAAGCACAGGTGGGACCTTTCCTATATTTTAATCCACAAAACACAAAAAGAAACAGCAACCTATTGCAGTTAAAACATGAAATGAAAGACATCTTCACAACCGTAATTTTAGATGTTCAATGACCAACTGTCTATTATAGCATGTCCGGTGGACTTATAGTGACTAGTGTAATTGAAGAGTTAAAGAATCTACCTGTTGAAGAATGTCAATTACTATGCTATATTTTATAGCACACCATTTGCCTTTGTCGTGATTAGTGACCTAGCATAATTTAAAACTGGTAGTTGGGCAGTTTAATTAACTGTTTCTTATGAAGATAAAATGCCATTAACAACTTGTACTTAACGCATTGATAATAACTATGGAGTAGTTCCTTCCTAAATCTTCTTGTGGGTACAGGTCCTTATTAGGGGGGCTGTTACAGAATTGAACCAGAATAATTCTTGTAGTATGACACCTTAAATTTTTTCTTAAGCGGGCAACTGGTGTGTGTAAGGCATGGTGATATTATTAAGATATATATATATCTATATATATACATGTATTAATCCTGTGATGCATAATTTATTTTAAAAGGAAAAGAGAAATATTTTATTTGGCAAGTATAAAACGGCATATTACATGTTCTTGTTAGGCATGATGTATCATAAATATCTTGTTGATTCATCCTCTTCGTTCACTTTTATAATAATATAAAATATAATAATAGTAGTAATATGATGTATCATTGTTTGAGGGTCAGTTTAATTCATGAAGTTTCTGTAGATTCAACCTTTAGTAACTGTTTATTAGAACTTATTTAGAAAAGTCATTTGAATAAAGGTTAATACTTAGTGATGTCAGCTTATGTGAAGGCAATGCACTTAAAGGTGTTTGAATAATTTGTTGTTGATTAATTATATTCAAAATTAATTCTTTGTTAATACTGCCAATTGTTATTCAATATTGGAGAGATGCACGTTTATTAATGATAGTGGAAAATATAGCCGTACATATTGTAATAAAGGTGTTATTATTATAACAAGAGAACACTAATAAAAGCTGTTATCGTTTGCAAGTGTTTTATTGCAAGTCCTGTCACGATGGGCTCAACTCAATTTTTCTTCCGTCTAGACCGCAGGTCTAGTTTTAATAATTAAGTAACGACCCCTGAGAAAAAAAAAGAAAAAAAAAATTAAAAAAAATACAACAAAAATTTGATAAAAAATTCAGGGGGACGTTTCAATGGTAGCAGAGCGTGGTTTATAAAGTCTGCTACCACAAATGGTAGCAGAGCGTGGTTTAGATCAATGGGCTGAAATGTGACAGGACTTGCAAGTAATTTGGGCAGTTCAGATAGATTCTGGGGCAGTAAGGGAGAGTCCAATAATATATATATATCTGTTGAGGTTTAAGCAAGGAAATTAATTTAAAGGAAGGTTTTATTGGTGTTGTTCCTGTTAATTGTTTTATAAAATGTTAATGTTGTTGTGTGTATATGAATCTTATGTATGTAAACCGGACGCAACATGTATATAGTTGTGTAACTATGGGAAGGTCACACACGCATTTACACGATTGTTTGAGTAGCTTGGTTTCCTTGTGGGGTTTTGAGTACGTTTAGTGCATCAAAAAATTTTTTTTACCTGGCCCAACGCTGTCGGACCTTGTTGAATTTGGTCGGGACCTGTTAACCCGTGTCATATTGACCTGCATGGTTGTAGGATAACCGATATGATTTTACTGTCTGCGCTTAGACAGGGATTGTTCGCCTGTTTCCACATTACGGAATTATCCGGGTCAGAATATATATATATATATATATATATAAATTTGGCAGAATGCGGCCATGGTCGGGCCATGCATACTACTTGTGTACGGTCATTTTTAAAAGTGCGGATTAGTTGTGAATTGTTCATCATGAATGTTGCTTCCGCAACACATGTGTATGTATATTTAATAGATGGTATTATTCTAGCGTTTTGTATTGTGTGGTGTTATTTATGTATGTACATTCGGTACTAATGTTGTCGTTTGTTTTCTTGTGTTGGGGAGATTGATCTGCCTTTCGTTTTCCCCTTCCCCTCGCGCTTCGTTAGGGAACCCTGAAGCCACTTGAGAACCCTGAAGCCACTTGATGCGACTCAAGTTTTTCCTCTTCTTTTGTTGTGATGTCGTGTTGAATTGTTGTCTGTTTCGTGTTGGTTATGTAAATTTTGGGGGTGATAATTCAGCAGCCTGAATTGAATAATCTGTTTGCAATGTATCATATGGAGCGTCGGTTGATGAAAAGTTAGTTGGGAAAGCAGTAGGGAAAGGATGACTATGTTTTTTGTTATCGCCCTGTTCGCGAGAGTGGGTATTCAAATGAAACTATGCACGGGAGAGATAATTTAAAAATTGAATATACACAAGATTATAAAATTAGATTCAATACATAGTGAGGCGAATGAGGTATGCCGATACGAAAGATAACCTTTGGCCGGCTGATAGCCGCAGCTGTAACAGTATTTCAAGCCTTGCTACCTGCTTATCTGATAGATTGTACATCGTTATATGTTATAATTGCGCGCCCAGCTTCTAAATTCAAAGACCAGTTTATTTGTTTTCTGTCTGACCAGCTGTTCGAGTGATATAAAATGTAGGTCAGTTTTTCAATGTGGATTAGTGTTTGGCCCGAACCATACCGCATTCCCGGTGATGTCCCCAGGTTTGTTTGGGCGTCGGTTGTAGGGCTGAGTGTAGGCTTCCGCAGAGAAGTTACCCCCCCCCACCTCCTCAGGTAGGGAGATAACTATTAGAAAGTGGAGATTGAGAGATTGATGTTCGCGTGCCCTCGATGCGGTCTTCTCGGCCTTGCTAATTGGGTCCGTCCGCCCTAGTGTAGGGATGTGGGCCAGTCATGTGTCAAGGATTGATGATGCCTTGTTTTGCTGCACATGGCTGGTCGGTCCACGAGCTGGACGGTTGTAGAAGTGGTACTCACATATCAAGGTCAGTAGCACCTTGTTGGCCTTCGGGCATGAATATGTGAGTAGCAGTAGAGGTAGGGGTGGTCACCAGAGAGGGTGACGTGTTGGGGCGGTCCCGTGGAGTTGGCATGGCGGAGAGAGCTCGCGTGGGGATGGTCGCAGTGTGGTTGAGATTTTCAGTCCTGGGAGGGGTGGACAGAGGAAGGTCCTGGTTGTAACGAGAGCTTTCGGGTCTCAGTTGTTGATTGTAGGATGTCTTAGAAGTTCAGAACTCTGGGAGCTCCCGAACTTGTCTTTCTTCTTTTCTCCTCCTGTCTCTTGTCGCTGTATGCTGACCCTGATCAAGTCAGCATGCAGTTCCCACACATTTGCACAGATACACCCACATGCACACAGGCATATACACTACACTTCTTACTTCTTCTTCCTTCGTTTTCACCCTGAGCCTCTGTCTTCCTAAGAGCGATATTTTCCTGAAATTACCCAAGGGAGTCCGAGTCCTGTGAATTACCCTGGGCGGTCATGTGAACTGCGAATGAGTGGATCTTTTGGGGCAACCAGGTTGCCCTTTTGGGGTGAGGGTGTGCCGAAGTATTTAAGCTTAAATTATTCGGCGTACGTCGCGGCTACAGTGCCGTCTGTATAACGGGTTCAAGGGTTGCTTGTGCAGCCACGGCTTCACTGTATCGTTTAACCTCGACCGTGACGTGGCGATAATTGTGTGTGTACGTAATCAAGCATGCCGCGCCATTCAGCTGATTTGTGAATTTTCTGTTCATGTGGGATCGCAGGTATCGACATTCGCTCTCATTTCTTCTTTTGCATTCAAACGGGACACTGGTCTGGCGGCGTTATGAACTGAGTTCGTGATCATTTAAAGAGCTTCAGGGTTCCCGCCTAGCCGAGATGGAAAAGGGGAAAATGAAGATGGGGACGGAACATCGGTCGTCATCTGCAGACTATCGCAGCACCACCCCATTGCCGTCAGACCTCAAGAAATCCCCACACTGCCAGCCCAAAATGACTGCCCTAAGGAAGAAATGAAGCACAGAATTTCGGAGACACCAGTGGTTACACCCCAGTCAACATCAGCGCGCATTCTGGGTAACAACAAATCGTCTAAGCACAGGTGGGACCTTTCCTATATTTTAATCCACAAAACACAAAAAGAAACAGCAACCTATTGCAGTTAAAACATGAAATGAAAGACATCTTCACAACCGTAATTTTAGATGTTCAATGACCAACTGTCTATTATAGCATGTCCGGTGGACTTATAGTGACTAGTGTAATTGAAGAGTTAAAGAATCTACCTGTTGAAGAATGTCAATTACTATGCTATATTTTATAGCACACCATTTGCCTTTGTCGTGATTAGTGACCTAGCATAATTTAAAACTGGTAGTTGGGCAGTTTAATTAACTGTTTCTTATGAAGATAAAATGCCATTAACAACTTGTACTTAACGCATTGATAATAACTATGGAGTAGTTCCTTCCTAAATCTTCTTGTGGGTACAGGTCCTTATTAGGGGGGCTGTTACAGAATTGAACCAGAATAATTCTTGTAGTATGACACCTTAAATTTTTTCTTAAGCGGGCAACTGGTGTGTGTAAGGCATGGTGATATTATTAAGATATATATATATCTATATATATACATGTATTAATCCTGTGATGCATAATTTATTTTAAAAGGAAAAGAGAAATATTTTATTTGGCAAGTATAAAACGGCATATTACATGTTCTTGTTAGGCATGATGTATCATAAATATCTTGTTGATTCATCCTCTTCGTTCACTTTTATAATAATATAAAATATAATAATAGTAGTAATATGATGTATCATTGTTTGAGGGTCAGTTTAATTCATGAAGTTTCTGTAGATTCAACCTTTAGTAACTGTTTATTAGAACTTATTTAGAAAAGTCATTTGAATAAAGGTTAATACTTAGTGATGTCAGCTTATGTGAAGGCAATGCACTTAAAGGTGTTTGAATAATTTGTTGTTGATTAATTATATTCAAAATTAATTCTTTGTTAATACTGCCAATTGTTATTCAATATTGGAGAGATGCACGTTTATTAATGATAGTGGAAAATATAGCCGTACATATTGTAATAAAGGTGTTATTATTATAACAAGAGAACACTAATAAAAGCTGTTATCGTTTGCAAGTGTTTTATTGCAAGTCCTGTCACGATGGGCTCAACTCAATTTTTCTTCCGTCTAGACCGCAGGTCTAGTTTTAATAATTAAGTAACGACCCCTGAGAAAAAAAAAGAAAAAAAAAATTAAAAAAAATACAACAAAAATTTGATAAAAAATTCAGGGGGACGTTTCAATGGTAGCAGAGCGTGGTTTATAAAGTCTGCTACCACAAATGGTAGCAGAGCGTGGTTTAGATCAATGGGCTGAAATGTGACAGGACTTGCAAGTAATTTGGGCAGTTCAGATAGATTCTGGGGCAGTAAGGGAGAGTCCAATAATATATATATATCTGTTGAGGTTTAAGCAAGGAAATTAATTTAAAGGAAGGTTTTATTGGTGTTGTTCCTGTTAATTGTTTTATAAAATGTTAATGTTGTTGTGTGTATATGAATCTTATGTATGTAAACCGGACGCAACATGTATATAGTTGTGTAACTATGGGAAGGTCACACACGCATTTACACGATTGTTTGAGTAGCTTGGTTTCCTTGTGGGGTTTTGAGTACGTTTAGTGCATCAAAAATTTTTTTTTACCTGGCCCAACGCTGTCGGACCTTGTTGAATTTGGTCGGGACCTGTTAACCCGTGTCGTATTGACCTGCATGGTTGTAGGATAACCGATATGATTTTACTGTCTGCGCTTAGACAGGGATTGTTCGCCTGTTTCCACATTACGGAATTATCCGGGTCAGAATATATATATATATATATATAAATTTGGCAGAATGCGGCCATGGTCGGGCCATGCATACTACTTGTGTACGGTCATTTTTAAAAGTGCGGATTAGTTGTGAATTGTTCATCATGAATGTTGCTTCCGCAACACATGTGTATGTATATTTAATAGATGGTATTATTCTAGCGTTTTGTATTGTGTGGTGTTATTTATGTATGTACATTCGGTACTAATGTTGTCGTTTGTTTTCTTGTGTTGGGGAGATTGATCTGCCTTTCGTTTTCCCCTTCCCCTCGCGCTTCGTTAGGGAACCCTGAAGCCACTTGAGAACCCTGAAGCCACTTGATGCGACTCAAGTTTTTCCTCTTCTTTTGTTGTGATGTCGTGTTGAATTGTTGTCTGTTTCGTGTTGGTTATGTAAATTTTGGGGGTGATAATTCAGCAGCCTGAATTGAATAATCTGTTTGCAATGTATCATATGGAGCGTCGGTTGATGAAAAGTTAGTTGGGAAAGCAGTAGGGAAAGGATGACTATGTTTTTTGTTATCGCCCTGTTCGCGAGAGTGGGTATTCAAATGAAACTATGCACGGGAGAGATAATTTAAAAATTGAATATACACAAGATTATAAAATTAGATTCAATACATAGTGAGGCGAATGAGGTATGCCGATACGAAAGATAACCTTTGGCCGGCTGATAGCCGCAGCTGTAACAGTATTTCAAGCCTTGCTACCTGCTTATCTGATAGATTGTACATCGTTATATGTTATAATTGCGCGCCCAGCTTCTAAATTCAAAGACCAGTTTATTTGTTTTCTGTCTGACCAGCTGTTCGAGTGATATAAAATGTAGGTCAGTTTTTCAATGTGGATTAGTGTTTGGCCCGAACCATACCGCATTCCCGGTGATGTCCCCAGGTTTGTTTGGGCGTCGGTTGTAGGGCTGAGTGTAGGCTTCCGCAGAGAAGTTACCCCCCCCCCACCTCCTCAGGTAGGGAGATAACTATTCGAAAGTGGAGATTGAGAGATTGATGTTCGCGTGCCCTCGATGCGGTCTTCTCGGCCTTGCTAATTGGGTCCGTCCGCCCTAGTGTAGGGATGTGGGCCAGTCATGTGTCAAGGATTGATGATGCCTTGTTTTGCTGCACATGGCTGGTCGGTCCACGAGCTGGACGGTTGTAGAAGTGGTACTCACATATCAAGGTCAGTAGCACCTTGTTGGCCTTCGGGCATGAATATGTGAGTAGCAGTAGAGGTAGGGGTGGTCACCAGAGAGGGTGACGTGTTGGGGCGGTCCCGTGGAGTTGGCATGGCGGAGAGAGCTCGCGTGGGGATGGTCGCAGTGTGGTTGAGATTTTCAGTCCTGGGAGGGGTGGACAGAGGAAGGTCCTGGTTGTAACGAGAGCTTTCGGGTCTCAGTTGTTGATTGTAGGATGTCTTAGAAGTTCAGAACTCTGGGAGCTCCCGAACTTGTCTTTCTTCTTTTCTCCTCCTGTCTCTTGTCGCTGTATGCTGACCCTGATCAAGTCAGCATGCAGTTCCCACACATTTGCACAGATACACCCACATGCACACAGGCATATACACTACACTTCTTACTTCTTCTTCCTTCGTTTTCACCCTGAGCCTCTGTCTTCCTAAGAGCGATATTTTCCTGAAATTACCCAAGGGAGTCCGAGTCCTGTGAATTACCCTGGGCGGTCATGTGAACTGCGAATGAGTGGATATTTTGGGGCAACCAGGTTGCCCTTTTGGGGTGAGGGTGTGCCGAAGTATTTAAGCTTAAATTATTCGGCGTACGTCGCGGCTACAGTGCCGTCTGTATAACGGGTTCAAGGGTTGCTTGTGCAGCCACGGCTTCACTGTATCGTTTAACCTCGACCGTGACGTGGCGATAATTGTGTGTGTACGTAATCAAGCATGCCGCGCCATTCAGCTGATTTGTGAATTTTCTGTTCATGTGGGATCGCAGGTATCGACATTCGCTCTCATTTCTTCTTTTGCATTCAAACGGGACACTGGTCTGGCGGCGTTATGAACTGAGTTCGTGATCATTTAAAGAGCTTCAGGGTTCCCGCCTAGCCGAGATGGAAAAGGGGAAAATGAAGATGGGGACGGAACATCGGTCGTCATCTGCAGACTATCGCAGCACCACCCCATTGCCGTCAGACCTCAAGAAATCCCCACACTGCCAGCCCAAAATGACTGCCCTAAGGAAGAAATGAAGCACAGAATTTCGGAGACACCAGTGGTTACACCCCAGTCAACATCAGCGCGCATTCTGGGTAACAACAAATCGTCTAAGCACAGGTGGGACCTTTCCTATATTTTAATCCACAAAACACAAAAAGAAACAGCAACCTATTGCAGTTAAAACATGAAATGAAAGACATCTTCACAACCGTAATTTTAGATGTTCAATGACCAACTGTCTATTATAGCATGTCCGGTGGACTTATAGTGACTAGTGTAATTGAAGAGTTAAAGAATCTACCTGTTGAAGAATGTCAATTACTATGCTATATTTTATAGCACACCATTTGCCTTTGTCGTGATTAGTGACCTAGCATAATTTAAAACTGGTAGTTGGGCAGTTTAATTAACTGTTTCTTATGAAGATAAAATGCCATTAACAACTTGTACTTAACGCATTGATAATAACTATGGAGTAGTTCCTTCCTAAATCTTCTTGTGGGTACAGGTCCTTATTAGGGGGGCTGTTACAGAATTGAACCAGAATAATTCTTGTAGTATGACACCTTAAATTTTTTCTTAAGCGGGCAACTGTGTGTGTAAGGCATGGTGATATTATTAAGATATATATATATCTATATATATACATGTATTAATCCTGTGATGCATAATTTATTTTAAAGGAAAAAGAGAAATATATTTATTTGGCAAGTATAAAACGGCATATTACATGTTCTTGTTAGGCATGATGTATCATAAATATCTTGTTGATTCATCCTCTTCGTTCACTTTTATAATAATATAAAATATAATAATAGTAGTAATAGATGTATCATTGTTTGAGGGTCAGTTAATTCATGAAGTTTCTGTAGATTCAACCTTTAGTAACTGTTTATTAGAACTATTTAGAAAAGTCATTTGAATAAAGGTTAATACTTAGTGATGTCAGCTTATGTGAAGGCAATGCACTTAAAGGTGTTTGAATAATTTGTTGTTGATTAATTATATTCAAATTAATTCTTTGTTAATACTGCCAATTGTTATTCAATATTGGAGAGATGCACGTTTATTAATGATAGTGGAAAATATAGCCGTACATATTGTATAAAGGTGTTATTATTATAACAAGAGAACACTAATAAAAGCTGTTATCGTTTGCAAGTGTTTTATTGCAAGTCCTGTCACGATGGGCTCAACTCAATTTTTCTTCCGTCTAGACCGCAGGTCTAGTTTTAATAATTAAGTAACGACCCCTGAGAAAAAAAAGAAAAAAAAATTAAAAAAATACAACAAAAATTTGATAAAAAATTCAGGGGGACGTTTCAATGGTAGCAGAGCGTGGTTTATAAAGTCTGCTACCACAAATGGTAGCAGAGCGTGGTTTAGATCAATGGGCTGAAATGTGACAGGACTTGCAAGTAATTTGGGCAGTTCAGATAGATTCTGGGGCAGTAAGGGAGAGTCCAATAATATATATATATCTGTTGAGGTTTAAGCAAGGAAATTAATTTAAAGGAAGGTTTTATTGGTGTTGTTCTGTTAATTGTTTTATAAAATGTTAATGTTGTTGTGTGTATATGAATCTTATGTATGTAAACCGGACGCAACATGTATATAGTTGTGTAACTATGGGAAGGTCACACACGCATTTACACGATTGTTTGAGTAGCTTGGTTTCCTTGTGGGTTTTGAGTACGTTTAGTGCATCAAAAATTTTTTTTTACCTGGCCCAACGCTGTCGGACCTTGTTGAATTTGGTCGGGACCTGTTAACCCGTGTCGTATTGACCTGCATGGTTGTAGGATAACCGATATGATTTTACTGTCTGCGCTTAGACAGGGATTGTTCGCCTGTTTCCACATTACGGAATTATCCGGGTCAGAATATATATATATATATATATAAATTTGGCAGAATGCGGCCATGGTCGGGCCATGCATACTACTTGTGTACGGTCATTTTTAAAAGTGCGGATTAGTTGTGAATTGTTCATCATGAATGTTGCTCCGCAACACATGTGTATGTATATTTAATAGATGGTATTATTCTAGCGTTTGTATTGTGTGGTGTTATTTATGTATGTACATTCGGTACTAATGTTGTCGTTTGTTTTCTTGTGTTGGGGAGATTGATCTGCCTTTCGTTTTCCCCTTCCCCTCGCGCTTCGTTAGGGAACCCTGAAGCCACTTTGAGAACCCTGAAGCCACTTGATGCGACTCAAGTTTTTCCTCTTCTTTTGTTGTGATGTCGTGTTGAATTGTTGTCTGTTTCGTGTTGGTTATGTAAATTTTGGGGGTGATATTCAGCAGCCTGAATGAATAATCTGTTGCATGTATCATATGGAGCGTCGGTTGATGAAAAGTTAGTTGGGAAAGCAGTAGGGAAAGGATGACTATGTTTTTTGTTATCGCCCTGTTCGCGAGAGTGGGTATTCAAATGAAACTATGCACGGGAGAGATAATTTAAAAATTGAATATACACAAGATTATAAAATTAGATTCAATACATAGTGAGGCGAATGAGGTATGCCGATACGAAAGATAACCTTTGGCCGGCTGATAGCCGCAGCTGTAACAGTATTTCAAGCCTTGCTACCTGCTTATCTGATAGATTGTACATCGTTATATGTTATAATTGCGCGCCCAGCTTCTAATTCAAAGACCAGTTTATTGTTTTCTGTCTGACCAGCTGTTCGAGTGATATAAAATGTAGGTCAGTTTTTCAATGTGGATTAGTGTTTGGCCCGAACCATACCGCATTCCCGGTGATGTCCCCAGGTTTGTTTGGGCGTCGGTTGTAGGGCTGAGTGTAGGCTTCCGCAGAGAAGTTACCCCCCCCCACCTCCTCAGGTAGGGAGATAACTATTCGAAAGTGGAGATTGAGAGATTGATGTTCGCGTGCCCTCGATGCGGTCTTCTCGGCCTTGCTAATTGGGTCCGTCCGCCCTAGTGTAGGGATGTGGGCCAGTCATGTGTCAAGGATTGATGATGCCTTGTTTTGCTGCACATGGCTGGTCGGTCCACGAGCTGGACGGTTGTAGAAGTGGTACTCGACATATCAAGGTCAGTAGCACCTTGTTGGCCTTCGGGCATGATATGTGAGTAGCAGTAGAGGTAGGGGTGGTCACCAGAGAGGGTGACGTGTTGGGGCGGTCCCGTGGAGTTGGCATGGGCGGAGAGAGCTCGCGTGGGGATGGTCGCAGTGTGGTTGAGATTTTCAGTCCTGGGAGGGGTGGACAGAGGAAGGTCCTGGTTGTAACGAGAGCTTTCGGGTCTCAGTTGTTGATTTGTAGGATGTCTTAGAAGTTCAGAACTCTGGGAGCTCCCGAACTTGTCTTTCTTCTTTTCTCCTCCTGTCTCTTGTCGCTGTATGCTGACCCTGATCAAGTCAGCATGCAGTTCCCACACATTTGCACAGATACACCCACATGCACACAGGCATAACACTACACTTCTTACTTCTTCTTCCTTCGTTTTCACCCTGAGCCTCTGTCTTCCTAAGAGCGATATTTTCCTGAAATTACCCAAGGGAGTCCGAGTCCTGTGAATTACCCTGGGCGGTCATGTGAACTGCGACTGAGTGGATATTTTGGGGCAACCAGGTTGCCCTTTTGGGTGAGGGTGTGCCGAAGTATTTAAGCTTAAATTATTCGGCGTACGTCGCGGCTACAGTGCCGTCTGTATAACGGGTTCAAGGGTTGCTTGTGCAGCCACGGCTTCACTGTATCGTTTACCTCGACCGTGACGTGGCGATAATTGTGTGTGTACGTAATCAAGCATGCCGCGCCATCAGCTGATTTGTGAATTTTCTGTTCATGTGGGATCGCAGGTATCGACATTCGCTCTCATTTCTCTTTTGCATTCAAACGGGACACTGGTCTGGCGGCGTTATGACTGAGTTCGTGATCATTTAAAGAGCTTCAGGGTTCCCGCCTAGCCGAGATGGAAAAGGGGAAAATGAAGATGGGGACGGAACATCGGTCGTCATCTGCAGACTATCGCAGCACCACCCCATTGCCGTCAGACCTCAAGAAATCCCCACACTGCCAGCCCAAAATGACTGCCCTAAGGAAGAATGAAGCACAGAATTTCGGAGACACCAGTGGTTACACCCCAGTCAACATCAGCGCGCATTCTGGGTAACAACAAATCGTCTAAGCACAGGTGGGACCTTTCCTATATTTTAATCCACAAAACACAAAAGAAACAGCAACCTATTGCAGTTAAAACATGAAATGAAAGACATCTTCACAACCGTAATTTTAGATGTTCAATGACCAACTGTCTATTATAGCATGTCCGGTGGACTTATAGTGACTAGTGTAATTGAAGAGTTAAAGAATCTACCTGTGAAGAATGTCAATTACTATGCTATATTTTATAGCACACCATTTGCTTTGTCGTGATTAGTGACCTAGCATAATTTAAAACTGGTAGTTGGGCAGTTTAATTAACTGTTTCTTATGAAGATAAAATGCCATTAACAACTTGTACTTAACGCATTGATAATAACTATGGAGTAGTTCCTTCCTAAATCTTCTTGTGGGTACAGGTCCTTATTAGGGGGGCTGTTACAGAATTGAACCAGATAATTCTTGTAGTATGACACCTTAAATTTTTTCTTAAGCGGGCAACTGGTGTGTGTAAGGCATGGTGATATTATTAAGGATATATATATATCTATATATATACATGTATTAATCCTGTGATGCATAATTTATTTTAAAAGGAAAAGAGAAATATTTTATTTGGCAAGTATAAAACGGCATATTACATGTTCTTGTTAGGCATGATGTATCATAAATATCTTGTTGATTCATCCTCTTCGTTCACTTTTATAATAATATAAATATAATAATAGTAGTAATATGATGTATCATGGTTTGAGGGTCAGTTTAATTCATGAAGTTTCTGTAGATTCAACCTTTAGTAACTGTTTATTAGAACTTATTTAGAAAAGTCATTTGAATAAAGGTTAATACTTAGTGATGTCAGGTTAATACTTAGTGATGTCAGCTTATGTGAAGGCAATGCACTTAAAGGTGTTTGAATAATTTGTTGTTGATTAATTATATTCAAAATTAATTCTTTGTTAATACTGCCAATTGTTATTCAATATTGGAGAGATGCACGTTTATTAATGATAGTGGAAAATATAGCCGTACATATTGTAATAAAGGTGTTATTATTATAACAAGAGAACACTAATAAAAGCTGTTATCGTTTGCAAGTGTTTTATTGCAAGTCCTGTCACGATGGGCTCAACTCAATTTTTCTTCCGTCTAGACCGCAGGTCTAGTTTTAATAATTAAGTAACGACCCCTGAGAAAAAAAAGAAAAAAAAAATTAAAAAAATACAACAAAAATTTGATAAAAAATTCAGGGGGACGTTTCAATGGTAGCAGAGCGTGGTTTATAAAGTCTGCTACCACAAATGGTAGCAGAGCGTGGTTTAGATCAATGGGCTGAAATGTGACAGGACTTGCAAGTAATTTGGGCAGTTCAGATAGATTCTGGGGCAGTAAGGGAGAGTCCAATAATATATATATATCTGTTGAGGTTTAAGCAAGGAAATTAATTTAAAGGAAGGTTTTATTGGTGTTGTTCCTGTTAATTGTTTTATAAAATGTTAATATTGTTGTGTGTATATGAATCTTATGTATGTAAACCGGACGCAACATGTATATAGTTGTGTAACTATGGGAAGGTCACACACGCATTTACACGATTGTTTGAGTAGCTTGGTTTCCTTGTGGGGTTTTGAGTACGTTTAGTGCATCAAAAATTTTTTTTTACCTGGCCCAACGCTGTCGGACCTTGTTGAATTTGGTCGGGACCTGTTAACCCGTGTCGTATTGACCTGCATGGTTGTAGGATAACCGATATGATTTTACTGTCTGCGCTTAGACAGGGATTGTTCGCCTGTTTCCACATTACGGAATTATCCGGGTCAGAATATATATATATATATATAAATTTGGCAGAATGCGGCCATGGTCGGGCCATGCATACTACTTGTGTACGGTCATTTTTAAAAGTGCGGATTAGTTGTGAATTGTTCATCATGAATGTTGCTTCCGCAACACATGTGTATGTATATTTAATAGATGGTATTATTCTAGCGTTTTGTATTGTGTGGTGTTATTTATGTATGTACATTCGGTACTAATGTTGTCGTTTGTTTTCTTGTGTTGGGGAGATTGATCTGCCTTTCGTTTTCCCCTTCCCCTCGCGCTTCGTTAGGGAACCCTGAAGCCACTTGAGAACCCTGAAGCCACTTGATGCGACTCAAGTTTTTCCTCTTCTTTTGTTGTGATGTCGTGTTGAATTGTTGTCTGTTTCGTGTTGGTTATGTAAATTTTGGGGGTGATAATTCAGCAGCCTGAATTGAATAATCTGTTTGCAATGTATCATATGGAGCGTCGGTTGATGAAAAGTTAGTTGGGAAAGCAGTAGGGAAAGGATGACTATGTTTTTTGTTATCGCCCTGTTCGCGAGAGTGGGTATTCAAATGAAACTATGCACGGGAGAGATAATTTAAAAATTGAATATACACAAGATTATAAAATTAGATTCAATACATAGTGAGGCGAATGAGGTATGCCGATACGAAAGATAACCTTTGGCCGGCTGATAGCCGCAGCTGTAACAGTATTTCAAGCCTTGCTACCTGCTTATCTGATAGATTGTACATCGTTATATGTTATAATTGCGCGCCCAGCTTCTAAATTCAAAGACCAGTTTATTTGTTTTCTGTCTGACCAGCTGTTCGAGTGATATAAAATGTAGGTCAGTTTTTCAATGTGGATTAGTGTTTGGCCCGAACCATACCGCATTCCCGGTGATGTCCCCAGGTTTGTTTGGGCGTCGGTTGTAGGGCTGAGTGTAGGCTTCCGCAGAGAAGTTACCCCCCCCCCCACCTCCTCAGGTAGGGAGATAACTATTAGAAAGTGGAGATTGAGAGATTGATGTTCGCGTGCCCTCGATGCGGTCTTCTCGGCCTTGCTAATTGGGTCCGTCCGCCGTAGTGTAGGGATGTGGGCCAGTCATGTGTCAAGGATTGATGATGCCTTGTTTTGCTGCACATGGCTGGTCGGTCCACGAGCTGGACGGTTGTAGAAGTGGTACTCACATATCAAGGTCAGTAGCACCTTGTTGGCCTTCGGGCATGAATATGTGAGTAGCAGTAGAGGTAGGGGTGGTCACCAGAGAGGGTGACGTGTTGGGGCGGTCCCGTGGAGTTGGCATGGCGGAGAGAGCTCGCGTGGGGATGGTCGCAGTGTGGTTGAGATTTTCAGTCCTGGGAGGGGTGGACAGAGGAAGGTCCTGGTTGTAACGAGAGCTTTCGGGTCTCAGTTGTTGATTGTAGGATGTCTTAGAAGTTCAGAACTCTGGGAGCTCCCGAACTTGTCTTTCTTCTTTTCTCCTCCTGTCACTTGTCGCTGTATGCTGACCCTGATCAAGTCAGCATGCAGTTCCCACACATTTGCACAGATACACCCACATGCACACAGGCATATACACTACACTTCTTACTTCTTCTTCCTTCGTTTTCACCCTGAGCCTCTGTCTTCCTAAGAGCGATATTTTCCTGAAATTACCCAAGGGAGTCCGAGTCCTGTGAATTACCCTGGGCGGTCATGTGAACTGCGAATGAGTGGATCTTTTGGGGCAACCAGGTTGCCCTTTTGGGGTGAGGGTGTGCCGAAGTATTTAAGCTTAAATTATTCGGCGTACGTCGCGGCTACAGTGCCGTCTGTATAACGGGTTCAAGGGTTGCTTGTGCAGCCACGGCTTCACTGTATCGTTTAACCTCGACCGTGACGTGGCGATAATTGTGTGTGTACGTAATCAAGCATGCCACGCCATTCAGCTGATTTGTGAATTTTCTGTTCATGTGGGATCGCAGGTATCGACATTCGCTCTCATTTCTTCTTTTGCATTCAAACGGGACACTGGTCTGGCGGCGTTATGAACTGAGTTCGTGATCATTTAAAGAGCTTCAGGGTTCCCGCCTAGCCGAGATGGAAAAGGGGAAAATGAAGATGGGGACGGAACATCGGTCGTCATCTGCAGACTATCGCAGCACCACCCCATTGCCGTCAGACCTCAAGAAATCCCCACACTGCCAGCCCAAAATGACTGCCCTAAGGAAGAAATGAAGCACAGAATTTCGGAGACACCAGTGGTTACACCCCAGTCAACATCAGCGCGCATTCTGGGTAACAACAAATCGTCTAAGCACAGGTGGGACCTTTCCTATATTTTAATCCACAAAACACAAAAAGAAACAGCAACCTATTGCAGTTAAAACATGAAATGAAAGACATCTTCACAACCGTAATTTTAGATGTTCAATGACCAACTGTCTATTATAGCATGTCCGGTGGACTTATAGTGACTAGTGTCATTGAAGAGTTAAAGAATCTACCTGTTGAAGAATGTCAATTACTATGCTATATTTTATAGCACACCATTTGCCTTTGTCGTGATTAGTGACCTAGCATAATTTAAAACTGGTAGTTGGGCAGTTTAATTAACTGTTTCTTATGAAGATAAAATGCCATTAACAACTTGTACTTAACGCATTGATAATAACTATGGAGTAGTTCCTTCCTAAATCTTCTTGTGGGTACAGGTCCTTATTAGGAGGGCTGTTACAGAATTGAACCAGAATAATTCTTGTAGTATGACACCTTAAATTTTTTCTTAAGCGGGCAACTGGTGTGTGTAAGGCATGGTGATATTATTAAGATATATATATATCTATATATATACATGTATTAATCCTGTGATGCATAATTTATTTTAAAAGGAAAAGAGAAATATTTTATTTGGCAAGTATAAAACGGCATATTACATGTTCTTGTTAGGCATGATGTATCATAAATATCTTGTTGATTCATCCTCTTCGTTCACTTTTATAATAATATAAAATATAATAATAGTAGTAATATGATGTATCATTGTTTGAGGGTCAGTTTAATTCATGAAGTTTCTGTAGATTCAACCTTTAGTAACTGTTTATTAGAACTTATTTAGAAAAGTCATTTGAATAAAGGTTAATACTTAGTGATGTCAGCTTATGTGAAGGCAATGCACTTAAAGGTGTTTGAATAATTTGTTGTTGATTAATTATATTCAAAATTAATTCTTTGTTAATACTGCCAATTGTTATTCAATATTGGAGAGATGCACGTTTATTAATGATAGTGGAAAATATAGCCGTACATATTGTAATAAAGGTGTTATTATTATAACAAGAGAACACTAATAAAAGCTGTTATCGTTTGCAAGTGTTTTATTGCAAGTCCTGTCTCGATGGGCTCAACTCAATTTTTCTTCCGTCTAGACCGCAGGTCTAGTTTTAATAATTAAGTAACGACCCCTGAGAAAAAAAAAGAAAAAAAAATTAAAAAAAATACAACAAAAATTTGATAAAAAATTCAGGGGGACGTTTCAATGGTAGCAGAGCGTGGTTTATAAAGTCTGCTACCACAAATGGTAGCAGAGCGTGGTTTAGATCAATGGGCTGAAATGTGACAGGACTTGCAAGTAATTTGGGCAGTTCAGATAGATTCTGGGGCAGTAAGGGAGAGTCCAATAATATATATATATCTGTTGAGGTTTAAGCAAGGAAATTAATTTAAAGGAAGGTTTTATTGGTGTTGTTCCTGTTAATTGTTTTATAAAATGTTAATGTTGTTGTGTGTATATGAATCTTATGTATGTAAACCGGACGCAACATGTATATAGTTGTGTAACTATGGGAAGGTCACACACGCATTTACACGATTGTTTGAGTAGCTTGGTTTCCTTGTGGGGTTTTGAGTACGTTTAGTGCATCAAAAATTTTTTTTTACCTGGCCCAACGCTGTCGGACCTTGTTGAATTTGGTCGGGACCTGTTAACCCGTGTCATATTGACCTGCATGGTTGTAGGATAACCGATATGATTTTACTGTCTGCGCTTAGACAGGGATTGTTCGCCTGTTTCCACATTACGGAATTATCCGGGTCAGAATATATATATATATATATATATATATATATATATATATATATATATATATATTTGGCAGAATGCGGCCATGGTCGGGCCATGCATACTACTTGTGTACGGTCATTTTTAAAAGTGCGGATTAGTTGTGAATTGTTCATCATGAATGTTGCTTCCGCAACACATGTGTATGTATATTTAATAGATGGTATTATTCTAGCGTTTTGTATTGTGTGGTGTTATTTATGTATGTACATTCGGTACTAATGTTGTCGTTTGTTTTCTTGTGTTGGGGAGATTGATCTGCCTTTCGTTTTCCCCTTCCCCTCGCGCTTCGTTAGGGAACCCTGAAGCCACTTGAGAACCCTGAAGCCACTTGATGCGACTCAAGTTTTTCCTCTTCTTTTGTTGTGATGTCGTGTTGAATTGTTGTCTGTTTCGTGTTGGTTATGTAAATTTTGGGGGTGATAATTCAGCAGCCTGAATTGAATAATCTGTTTGCAATGTATCATATGGAGCGTCGGTTGATGAAAAGTTAGTTGGGAAAGCAGTAGGGAAAGGATGACTATGTTTTTTGTTATCGCCCTGTTCGCGAGAGTGGGTATTCAAATGAAACTATGCACGGGAGAGATAATTTAAAAATTGAATATACACAAGATTATAAAATTAGATTCAATACATAGTGAGGCGAATGAGGTATGCCGATACGAAAGATAACCTTTGGCCGGCTGATAGCCGCAGCTGTAACAGTATTTCAAGCCTTGCTACCTGCTTATCTGATAGATTGTACATCGTTATATGTTATAATTGCGCGCCCAGCTTCTAAATTCAAAGACCAGTTTATTTGTTTTCTGTCTGACCAGCTGTTCGAGTGATATAAAATGTAGGTCAGTTTTTCAATGTGGATTAGTGTTTGGCCCGAACCATACCGCATTCCCGGTGATGTCCCCAGGTTTGTTTGGGCGTCGGTTGTAGGGCTGAGTGTAGGCTTCCGCAGAGAAGTTACCCCCCCCCACCTCCTCAGGTAGGGAGATAACTATTAGAAAGTGGAGATTGAGAGATTGATGTTCGCGTGCCCTCGATGCGGTCTTCTCGGCCTTGCTAATTGGGTCCGTCCGCCCTAGTGTAGGGATGTGGGCCAGTCATGTGTCAAGGATTGATGATGCCTTGTTTTGCTGCACATGGCTGGTCGGTCCACGAGCTGGACGGTTGTAGAAGTGGTACTCACATATCAAGGTCAGTAGCACCTTGTTGGCCTTCGGGCATGAATATGTGAGTAGCAGTAGAGGTAGGGGTGGTCACCAGAGAGGGTGACGTGTTGGGGCGGTCCCGTGGAGTTGGCATGGCGGAGAGAGCTCGCGTGGGGATGGTCGCAGTGTGGTTGAGATTTTCAGTCCTGGGAGGGGTGGACAGAGGAAGGTCCTGGTTGTAACGAGAGCTTTCGGGTCTCAGTTGTTGATTGTAGGATGTCTTAGAAGTTCAGAACTCTGGGAGCTCCCGAACTTGTCTTTCTTCTTTTCTCCTCCTGTCTCTTGTCGCTGTATGCTGACCCTGATCAAGTCAGCATGCAGTTCCCACACATTTGCACAGATACACCCACATGCACACAGGCATATACACTACACTTCTTACTTCTTCTTCCTTCGTTTTCACCCTGAGCCTCTGTCTTCCTAAGAGCGATATTTTCCTGAAATTACCCAAGGGAGTCCGAGTCCTGTGAATTACCCTGGGCGGTCATGTGAACTGCGAATGAGTGGATCTTTTGGGGCAACCAGGTTGCCCTTTTGGGGTGAGGGTGTGCCGAAGTATTTAAGCTTAAATTATTCGGCGTACGTCGCGGCTACAGTGCCGTCTGTATAACGGGTTCAAGGGTTGCTTGTGCAGCCACGGCTTCACTGTATCGTTTAACCTCGACCGTGACGTGGCGATAATTGTGTGTGTACGTAATCAAGCATGCCGCGCCATTCAGCTGATTTGTGAATTTTCTGTTCATGTGGGATCGCAGGTATCGACATTCGCTCTCATTTCTTCTTTTGCATTCAAACGGGACACTGGTCTGGCGGCGTTATGAACTGAGTTCGTGATCATTTAAAGAGCTTCAGGGTTCCCGCCTAGCCGAGATGGAAAAGGGGAAAATGAAGATGGGGACGGAACATCGGTCGTCATCTGCAGACTATCGCAGCACCACCCCATTGCCGTCAGACCTCAAGAAATCCCCACACTGCCAGCCCAAAATGACTGCCCTAAGGAAGAAATGAAGCACAGAATTTCGGAGACACCAGTGGTTACACCCCAGTCAACATCAGCGCGCATTCTGGGTAACAACAAATCGTCTAAGCACAGGTGGGACCTTTCCTATATTTTAATCCACAAAACACAAAAAGAAACAGCAACCTATTGCAGTTAAAACATGAAATGAAAGACATCTTCACAACCGTAATTTTAGATGTTCAATGACCAACTGTCTATTATAGCATGTCCGGTGGACTTATAGTGACTAGTGTAATTGAAGAGTTAAAGAATCTACCTGTTGAAGAATGTCAATTACTATGCTATATTTTATAGCACACCATTTGCCTTTGTCATGATTAGTGACCTAGCATAATTTAAAACTGGTAGTTGGGCAGTTTAATTAACTGTTTCTTATGAAGATAAAATGCCATTAACAACTTGTACTTAACGCATTGATAATAACTATGGAGTAGTTCCTTCCTAAATCTTCTTGTGGGTACAGGTCCTTATTAGGGGGGCTGTTACAGAATTGAACCAGAATAATTCTTGTAGTATGACACCTTAAATTTTTTCTTAAGCGGGCAACTGGTGTGTGTAAGGCATGGTGATATTATTAAGATATATATATATCTATATATATACATGTATTAATCCTGTGATGCATAATTTATTTTAAAAGGAAAAGAGAAATATTTTATTTGGCAAGTATAAAACGGCATATTACATGTTCTTGTTAGGCATGATGTATCATAAATATCTTGTTGATTCATCCTCTTCGTTCACTTTTATAATAATATAAAATATAATAATAGTAGTAATATGATGTATCATTGTTTGAGGGTCAGTTTAATTCATGAAGTTTCTGTAGATTCAACCTTTAGTAACTGTTTATTAGAACTTATTTAGAAAAGTCATTTGAATAAAGGTTAATACTTAGTGATGTCAGCTTATGTGAAGGCAATGCACTTAAAGGTGTTTGAATAATTTGTTGTTGATTAATTATATTCAAAATTAATTCTTTGTTAATACTGCCAATTGTTATTCAATATTGGAGAGATGCACGTTTATTAATGATAGTGGAAAATATAGCCGTACATATTGTAATAAAGGTGTTATTATTATAACAAGAGAACACTAATAAAAGCTGTTATCGTTTGCAAGTGTTTTATTGCAAGTCCTGTCACGATGGGCTCAACTCAATTTTTCTTCCGTCTAGACCGCAGGTCTAGTTTTAATAATTAAGTAACGACCCCTGAGAAAAAAAAAGAAAAAAAAAAGAAAAAAAAATACAACAAAAATTTGATAAAAAATTCAGGGGGACGTTTCAATGGTAGCAGAGCGTGGTTTATAAAGTCTGCTACCACAAATGGTAGCAGAGCGTGGTTTAGATCAATGGGCTGAAATGTGACAGGACTTGCAAGTAATTTGGGCAGTTCAGATAGATTCTGGGGCAGTAAGGGAGAGTCCAATAATATATATATATCTGTTGAGGTTTAAGCAAGGAAATTAATTTAAAGGAAGGTTTTATTGGTGTTGTTCCTGTTAATTGTTTTATAAAATGTTAATGTTGTTGTGTGTATATGAATCTTATGTATGTAAACCGGACGCAACATGTATATAGTTGTGTAACTATGGGAAGGTCACACACGCATTTACACGATTGTTTGAGTAGCTTGGTTTCCTTGTGGGGTTTTGAGTACGTTTAGTGCATCAAAAAATTTTTTTTACCTGGCCCAACGCTGTCGGACCTTGTTGAATTTGGTCGGGACCTGTTAACCCGTGTCATATTGACCTGCATGGTTGTAGGATAACCGATATGATTTTACTGTCTGCGCTTAGACAGGGATTGTTCGCCTGTTTCCACATTACGGAATTATCCGGGTCAGAATATATATATATATATATATATATATAAATTTGGCAGAATGCGGCCATGGTCGGGCCATGCATACTACTTGTGTACGGTCATTTTTAAAAGTGCGGATTAGTTGTGAATTGTTCATCATGAATGTTGCTTCCGCAACACATGTGTATGTATATTTAATAGATGGTATTATTCTAGCGTTTTGTATTGTGTGGTGTTATTTATGTATGTACATTCGGTACTAATGTTGTCGTTTGTTTTCTTGTGTTGGGGAGATTGATCTGCCTTTCGTTTTCCCCTTCCCCTCGCGCTTCGTTAGGGAACCCTGAAGCCACTTGAGAACCCTGAAGCCACTTGATGCGACTCAAGTTTTTCCTCTTCTTTTGTTGTGATGTCGTGTTGAATTGTTGTCTGTTTCGTGTTGGTTATGTAAATTTTGGGGGTGATAATTCAGCAGCCTGAATTGAATAATCTGTTTGCAATGTATCATATGGAGCGTCGGTTGATGAAAAGTTAGTTGGGAAAGCAGTAGGGAAAGGATGACTATGTTTTTTGTTATCGCCCTGTTCGCGAGAGTGGGTATTCAAATGAAACTATGCACGGGAGAGATAATTTAAAAATTGAATATACACAAGATTATAAAATTAGATTCAATACATAGTGAGGCGAATGAGGTATGCCGATACGAAAGATAACCTTTGGCCGGCTGATAGCCGCAGCTGTAACAGTATTTCAAGCCTTGCTACCTGCTTATCTGATAGATTGTACATCGTTATATGTTATAATTGCGCGCCCAGCTTCTAAATTCAAAGACCAGTTTATTTGTTTTCTGTCTGACCAGCTGTTCGAGTGATATAAAATGTAGGTCAGTTTTTCAATGTGGATTAGTGTTTGGCCCGAACCATACCGCATTCCCGGTGATGTCCCCAGGTTTGTTTGGGCGTCGGTTGTAGGGCTGAGTGTAGGCTTCCGCAGAGAAGTTACCCCCCCCACCTCCTCAGGTAGGGAGATAACTATTCGAAAGTGGAGATTGAGAGATTGATGTTCGCGTGCCCTCGATGCGGTCTTCTCGGCCTTGCTAATTGGGTCCGTCCGCCCTAGTGTAGGGATGTGGGCCAGTCATGTGTCAAGGATTGATGATGCCTTGTTTTGCTGCACATGGCTGGTCGGTCCACGAGCTGGACGGTTGTAGAAGTGGTACTCACATATCAAGGTCAGTAGCACCTTGTTGGCCTTCGGGCATGAATATGTGAGTAGCAGTAGAGGTAGGGGTGGTCACCAGAGAGGGTGACGTGTTGGGGCGGTCCCGTGGAGTTGGCATGGCGGAGAGAGCTCGCGTGGGGATGGTCGCAGTGTGGTTGAGATTTTCAGTCCTGGGAGGGGTGGACAGAGGAAGGCCCTGGTTGTAACGAGAGCTTTCGGGTCTCAGTTGTTGATTGTAGGATGTCTTAGAAGTTCAGAACTCTGGGAGCTCCCGAACTTGTCTTTCTTCTTTTCTCCTCCTGTCTCTTGTCGCTGTATGCTGACCCTGATCAAGTCAGCATGCAGTTCCCACACATTTGCACAGATACACCCACATGCACACAGGCATATACACTACACTTCTTACTTCTTCTTCCTTCGTTTTCACCCTGAGCCTCTGTCTTCCTAAGAGCGATATTTTCCTGAAATTACCCAAGGGAGTCCGAGTCCTGTGAATTACCCTGGGCGGTCATGTGAACTGCGAATGAGTGGATCTTTTGGGGCAACCAGGTTGCCCTTTTGGGGTGAGGGTGTGCCGAAGTATTTAAGCTTAAATTATTCGGCGTACGTCGCGGCTACAGTGCCGTCTGTATAACGGGTTCAAGGGTTGCTTGTGCAGCCACGGCTTCACTGTATCGTTTAACCTCGACCGTGACGTGGCGATAATTGTGTGTGTACGTAATCAAGCATGCCGCGCCATTCAGCTGATTTGTGAATTTTCTGTTCACGTGGGATCGCAGGTATCGACATTCGCTCTCATTTCTTCTTTTGCATTCAAACGGGACACTGGTCTGGCGGCGTTATGAACTGAGTTCGTGATCATTTAAAGAGCTTCAGGGTTCCCGCCTAGCCGAGATGGAAAAGGGGAAAATGAAGATGGGGACGGAACATCGGTCGTCATCTGCAGACTATCGCAGCACCACCCCATTGCCGTCAGACCTCAAGAAATCCCCACACTGCCAGCCCAAAATGACTGCCCTAAGGAAGAAATGAAGCACAGAATTTCGGAGACACCAGTGGTTACACCCCAGTCAACATCAGCGCGCATTCTGGGTAACAACAAATCGTCTAAGCACAGGTGGGACCTTTCCTATATTTTAATCCACAAAACACAAAAAGAAACAGCAACCTATTGCAGTTAAAACATGAAATGAAAGACATCTTCACAACCGTAATTTTAGATGTTCAATGACCAACTGTCTATTATAGCATGTCCGGTGGACTTATAGTGACTAGTGTAATTGAAGAGTTAAAGAATCTACCTGTTGAAGAATGTCAATTACTATGCTATATTTTATAGCACACCATTTGCCTTTGTCGTGATTAGTGACCTAGCATAATTTAAAACTGGTAGTTGGGCAGTTTAATTAACTGTTTCTTATGAAGATAAAATGCCATTAACAACTTGTACTTAACGCATTGATAATAACTATGGAGTAGTTCCTTCCTAAATCTTCTTGTGGGTACAGGTCCTTATTAGGGGGGCTGTTACAGAATTGAACCAGAATAATTCTTGTAGTATGACACCTTAAATTTTTTCTTAAGCGGGCAACTGGTGTGTGTAAGGCATGGTGATATTATTAAGATATATATATCTATATATATACATGTATTAATCCTGTGATGCATAATTTATTTTAAAAGGAAAAGAGAAATATTTTATTTGGCAAGTATAAAACGGCATATTACATGTTCTTGTTAGGCATGATGTATCATAAATATCTTGTTGATTCATCCTCTTCGTTCACTTTTATAATAATATAAAATATAATAATAGTAGTAATATGATGTATCATTGTTTGAGGGTTAGTTTAATTCATGAAGTTTCTGTAGATTCAACCTTTAGTAACTGTTTATTAGAACTTATTTAGAAAAGTCATTTGAATAAAGGTTAATACTTAGTGATGTCAGCTTATGTGAAGGCAATGCACTTAAAGGTGTTTGAATAATTTGTTGTTGATTAATTATATTCAAAATTAATTCTTTGTTAATACTGCCAATTGTTATTCAATATTGGAGAGATGCACGTTTATTAATGATAGTGGAAAATATAGCCGTGCATATTGTAATAAAGGTGTTATTATTATAACAAGAGAACACTAATAAAAGCTGTTATCGTTTGCAAGTGTTTTATTGCAAGTCCTGTCACGATGGGCTCAACTCAATTTTTCTTCCGTCTAGACCGCAGGTCTAGTTTTAATAATTAAGTAACGACCCCTGAGAAAAAAAAGAAAAACAAAAAAAAATTTAAAAAAAAACAACAAAAATTTTATAAAAAATTCAGGGGGACGTTTCACGAATACAATTACATATCATGCGCTGTTGGCACGAAAACAGTTTATTCATGGCTGGTAAACTACCTATGCTGACTTTTGGTTTAGGCCCTACCATTTAGTAATAGTAAAAATTCGTAAGAATATAGTTATTACTATATGCTTACTATTTGTATGTATGTTATTACAATGTTTTTTCTGTATTTGGGGGGGGGGTTCTAACATCCAAAATCCTCCTGGGTGTCCCAATGCATGGCTGCATATCCTGTCTTGTACTGAAGGACCATAAATTTTATTTAAGGCGAATTTTAGCAGCATTAAAACCTTTTGCTTAAGGAACTGAATCATAGACTGAACTTCACAACACGCAAGACTGATTATTATCACAGCTACCGATACACGATGTGAATGCAAAGCAAACAAAAACTGAAGAAAAAAATAGCTGACAGCTACCAAATGAGCCAGTTGAAACTATTGAGTAGGCCATAACTTATTTGACAGAAGTAACTATAAACAAATCCATTTTTATCAAACAACATATGTCCCACTCTGTACTTCTCAAATGTAAACTAACCTAATTGTTAGCAATTAGGTCCTCTAACATCCATGTTGTTAATGTCAATATTTGTCTAAGGCTTATGATACCCTACAATTTTGCACTGAAGGTTTAAATAAAGATGCCACTTATTAATGTTATAACTTTTTCTATTTTCACACTTTTTTTTTATCTGTTACAACAACTTTTAGATGAACAGATGTGTGGAAAGTATCCTGCAAGTCCCTCTCTGCCTCTTTAGCAACAGCTTTTATTCTGCTTCCTCCTTTTCCCATCACTAGTTTTTCCAGCCTTTGCGATGCACAGCCCACCAAAACAACAACCATGAATGTACCTGCACAAAAACATTAATTTAAATGAAACAAAAATCAATCAATCATTAAAACAAATATTATTCTAGTTTTAAAAAACAACTTAAGATTTAGTCGAAATTTGTTTATAAAAGTCATAGAGTTAGTCTGGTAATTTTTTTTAAATATTTTAAAATATACTTTACAACTAGCAGAATTTTGTTGGGACAATGTATTGTCTATCAAAATATAAAAGTATACCAAACTATAAAGGTAACAGAATTCAGGCTAAATTGTAAGCAATAGCCTAATTATGTTGGCAACATTTGTACCATTTTTAATATTAACAAAACATAAAACTTTAAATTACAATACAACAATAGATTTATAAAAATTATCTATCCCTTCATTGTATATTTACACATTTCCTAAAAATGATCCCTGATTTTTTAAACTACAAATTATATAATATTGATTTCTTTCTTCAATTATGTAATTTTTTATATTTTTGCAATTTCTGTTATTCTCTATTGTAGATAACAGGGTGAGAAATGGTGGTTTCTCCCATTATACAATACAGCCAATATAAATTATCTATTGTCCTAAGGCTTTCACGCCCGGTGTCAGTTGTATAAAAAGAGTTTCCCGGGGGTGTTTGGCCGTGGTCTACGGTTTAATGACAAACCAAACGTTTCAACAGCACCACTGGCTGCCATCATCAGTGGAATTCAAATAAATCCAAGACCTCCTATATGTAGGATGTTATCGTCTGGCCCAAAGTACTGTGGTAAAGGCTGAAATGAGGTAAAGGTTGCCAAACAGACCGAAAAACTCTTCTTAACTTATCTATTGTTTGTGGGCAATTCAGAAAAAAGGATACATTTAATTTCAATGTACTGTAACACATATCAGAAGTTCAGCATAACATTAAAGTTGGATATCAACTGAGACTATTTTGAATTCAGCACTTTACTGGAATCTTTATTTAAAGTTTATATACAAAAAAATTAAGAATAGCAAAAGATGGCTAACCAAAAAACGTTTAATTCTCTTCAAATTTGAACATATCACATATTCTTATGATGAAAATTGGTCAAGTTATGACCAAAATACTGAAAGTTAATTACACTGGAATCCAACACTATATTAGAAAACATCATTAAATGAATAATGAAGTACATTATAAAGCTGTGGTTCATAATAAATATGAATATTAAAAGCTAAAATGTACGTTATTCAACACTTTGTTCAGTCTGTATTAAAATATACACAACACTTCTTCTTCACTTCAAGGATTAGGTTACATAAACCTGTTCCGGGACCCTTCTCATCCTCAGACAACCCATATCTCTTCTACCAATGGCTTTATAGTTCAGTGCCACTTTTGGCAATCAATCCTCTGTCATCCTTTGCAAATGATCCCACCGTTGTCTTCTGTAAGCTGAAATAATTTCATCTATGTCTTCTACTTCGAGTTCTGCTTTGATATCCTCATTCCTTATATAAAATATCTTGCAATGTATAGTTTAAAGTACTTAGAAGAATCTGCATTTCAGCACTCTGTATCTTGCCACATTCCTTTTTTGTCATGACCCATGCCTCACTCGCATATGTCAATGTGGGTATTGCAATTGTCTAATAAAATTTTATAAGATAATATACACAACAATAAAATGAAAAGTGTAGGAAATAGTATACAATTTTCACTGCAACTCTGAAAAGAAGATCAATAAATGTTTTATAAAACTTTTCAATTATACGTATAAGAAGAGTTAGGCTATATTCTTACTGGTATAAACTTTCATCATTGTTTATACAACTGGTATAAACTGTACCTTCTGCTCCAGAGGTAGGATCTTTGTGTGCCACTACTAAATTCAGACAGGAAATGTCATATTGATTTTGCAGCAAAACTATGATTAAAAAATTCTATCTCAGCGATGTACATTAGTGAAGATACTTTTTTTAAAAAAAAGAGGTAATATCTTCAATCCCTAGTTGCCATTCTTTGGTGAAGTTTGTTTTGCTGGCCTTTTAATACAAGACTTTCTGCATATTCCTATAGTGAATCCTTGTCTATTCCCCTCCCACCATCTCTCCAAGTCACACACACACACACACACACACACACACACACACACACACACACACACACACACACACACACACACACACACACACACACACACACACACACACACAATATTAAAGAATTACTTCTATGGCTTTTAACATACAGTCCTGGCTGTTTTGAAAATCTTTGACACCTATTGCTTTTTTTAACCAGTTTTCTCTAGTAATTTTGAACTTCAAAATATTAACAAAATTATTTAGATGCTGAACCAATTAACTTTCATGAAATGTACCATTTTGTAAACACATATTCATACCCTCAAAAGCATGGAATTTTTGAGGTACAATAACAGTCTTTGACAATGGTTTGTGGCTTTCCCAAAATGATCATACAGATGATTAAAAAAAAATCCAATTAGATATTGTGAAAACTTCCTAAGATGTTCTATGTTCTAATCTTAAGGTATTTGCAAAAACTTAAGTATTTTAACACATTATCAAAATTCTTTAAAAATATGGGGTATTCAAATATAAGTTTCTAAGAAAACATATGCTACTGGAATTTTTTTTAAATGTTAAAATTCCTGGGATCATACTGGTACGACAGTTTAATTTTATGTAACACACTGAAACTTTAGCACACTTTTATTAAAATACTTATTTGCAGCAATTTTTAAAGTTTAAACATTTTCTTGAAATCTGATTTCATTTTCTTCAGTATATACATCTATTATCAAGATAAACTGATGCTTTTGCATTCTGTAAGAGCACATTTTTATTGGGCAAGCGCGGAATTATTATTTTTCATGATTTTTTTTGTATCATTGCTCAAGTGAATGTGACCTTATAAAATATAATTTTGACCTTCATGACCTGTAAGAAAAAGTAAGTACATTTTATTCAATATACATGTGTATAGTAACCACGGCAATCACACTTACAGACAGTACAAATGCATGCACAGGACACACAGTGCTATAAAATGCCAACACAAATTCCAGTAATAACTGAATAAAATATGTGGTTTTACTGAAGCAAGGTGGAAGCAAGGAAGTATGCATTCAATCATCAGTTGCCAAAGAAAAACCAAACAATGCGGGTATGCTTTTACCAGTAATAGCTACTCCAGCTTTGAGAACTACAGTTGCCATAAGATGGTGCAACAAAATGACCAAACAGATAAAAATTGGAAAATACAAAAATAAAAATTGTAGAAGTTCTCACAGAAAAATTAAAAGTGTCCCAGTTCAGACAGTTCAATTAAGTGAATGTTGCGATTATGAGGCTTTTGTTACAATATGGCAAGTGGACAGAAATTTTTAATAGAAAGGAATGACATCCATCTTATATGAACTTAAATCCTTAGAAAAATGCATTATTTAAGAAACAACAACAGACCTGTAGTTTATTTCAACAAGACTTGGGTTAATAAGAACCACTCACTAAATCACACTTGGCAGGATTTGGATACAAATGGTGGTCTAAAAGTTGTAATAGGTAAAGGAAAAATGTTATTTGTAGTGCATGCAGGTGGTGAAAAGTTTAGATTTATTCTCAGAGCGAAGTTTGTATTTCAATCAAAAACAGGGTGTATGACCACAAGATGAATGGTACTGTTTTTGTTAATTGGTTCACAGATATGCTTAATTATTAGAAGAGCATAATCATAACGGGCAATGCCAATTACCTTCCTGTTATAGCTGGAAAAGATTTTTTATCTAATTAAAAAAAAGTGAAATCATATTTCAAGAGTAAAAACATACAATTTAACCTGAATTACATAGTTGCAGAATTATTAAATATTGTAAAGGAACAAACATAATATAAAATATATGTTGTAGATCAAATAGCTGCAAATATGGGCCATGAAGTTGTTTGACTGCCACCTTACCACTGCAAATAAAAATAAAACAAAAACAAAACTGGGATGCAAAAAAAAGTTCCATTAAACAACGGCCAGTGATGGTAGACAATTGGGTGTATGCCACATTGCAAGGTGATTTAAAAATATTTAGCTCATGAGATAGTGCTGTGCAATGTTTTATTACGAATTTGACTGAAAGTAGCTGATCTGAAAATGGACAGTGAAGATGAACTATGTAATCAGATAGCATGTTTGAAAATTTATAATGCAAATAAATAACAATAAATGTAAATGAAAATATTGTAAATGTATATAATGAAGTGCTGTTAAAATATACAATGGAACTTGGTTATTACGGCCTCGGCTGTTACGTCAACTCGGGTGTAGCGTTATTTTGTCATAAGTCCGGTCAAACTGATATCTTTACCATTATAAAAATTCCCGGTTTTAACGTCACTAAATATTGTACTACTCTGTTATAGCATCAACAATTTCTCAGATATTTTACTCTAAATTTCATATACGTATATATGTGCGCGCGCGCTAGCCCATGGCTACAGACATACATTGTATGCAAGCGATAAGCACTGTAACAGGACCGCCGGCGCCAACCATTTTACGTGCTCCAATGGATGGCTAGATCGATTTAAGGCCCGACACTCGATTTCATTTGCAAAAATTTGTGGTGAGGCAAAATGCGTAGATCAGAACGTTACAGGCGATTGGGTGTGTAACACTTGGCCAGAAATTAGACGATCATATAAAGATGAAGACATCTTTAATGGAGATGAAGCCAGAATTTTTATAAATTAACTCCAGATAAGACTTTCAAATTTAAAAATGAAAAGTGCATTGGTGGGAAGCTCTCTAAACAAAGAATTACAGTTTTTGTTTGTGCGAACACGACGGGAACCGAAAAAAGGAAACTTTTAGTTATCGGGAAAAGTTTGCATCCTAGATGTTTTAAAAACATCAAAAAACTTCCTGTAAGTTACACTGCCAACAAAAAAGCGTGGATGACTTCTAGTATTTTTGAAGATGAACTAAGAAAGTGGGATAAAGAACTGTCATCGAAAAACAGAAAAATTCTACTTCTAGTTGACAACTGTGCAGCCCATCCAAAGTTAAATTTGACAAACATTAATCTGGTCTTCTTACCGGCCAACTGTACGAGTGTCCTGCAACCTATGGACCAAGGCGTCATTAGAAGCCTAAAGTGTCACTACCGCAAGCAACTTAAAAAAAAAATTATTTTCTGTATGGACACGGCGCAACCTGCCACAATTTCACTCTTAGATGCAATACAATTTCTAGACGATTCTTGGAAGAGTGTAACACAGAAGCAAAATGCTTTAGTAAAGCACAACTCGTACATGAAAATTTACCCGATGATGACGAAGACGACGACTTGCCGCTTTCGGAGTGAATTAAGAAATTTGACGTAAATGAATTTGGAAATGAACTTGATTCCTATGCATCAGTGGATGACCAAGTAGAAACATTCCAAGTGTTGAGTGACGCAGAAATTATAGCGGAAGTAAAAAACATAGAAGCAGAAGATAGTGTTGAAGAAGATGCTGAACAAGAGGAGGATGCCGACATCGTTTGTCCGACAGTACAGGAAGCAATGAGAGCTCTTTCACGATTTTACTGCTTTAGAGAGACGTCTGACGACACGTTCAATGCAGCGCAGCATCTCCACAGCACAACAGAAAGAATTTATTTTTCAGAAAGGAGCGTTCAAAAGAAAATTACGGATTACTTTCGACAGTAAGCCTAAATGTAAGTTACATGTACTTTCTTTTTGATCTTTTAAAATATTCTTCATGCTGTTTGTATAAATGAAATGCAGTTTATAAACTTTAGAATAAATATCACGGATAATGTTAATAATGCAAAGACATTTTTTTTAATTTCTCCTTCCTTACTAGTGATTAAAAAGGGTCTTTTATAACGACTCTTTTATAACGTCACTCGGACATAACGCATTATTTTTTTGGTCCCTTCAATGATGTTATAACCAAGTTCCACTGTATAACAATAATCATCAGTTGTTTTGTACAAAAGTAATATGATACCGGTATGTTATTGTGATACTTTAAAATAAACAAATGTTTAATAAAGTGACCTTGTCAAGAAAGAGAGGCTCTCACATAAAATAATGGAGGCTGAGGTGAGTAGTATACTTTTCATTACATATCCCAATTATAAATGATACTGCACAAGGATGTGTAGTAGTACTGTAGTGGGGAAGTGTCTACCATTTCCTCTGTGACCTTGAACACTAAATATCTTTGCTCAGTAGCATAGTTATGGCATTCTGTTTCAAATTATTCTATTAATTATACTGTCTCTTGTTTTTGTATGTTACATTTTCTGACAAACTGAATTTTTTCAAGTTAATATCAGAACTATTTCACTCCAAATTACCACTCAAACTCATATAGCTCCTGAATTCATTAACATTTGAATGTCACTAAAAGTATTCATTTTCCTTTCTCTATTTTTCCAGTCTTATCTTATACATCTTTATCTTATTTTAGGTTTCTTGAAAATCAGCAATATTAAAAATAAACATTTGTATATATTATTCCATGTAATCTTATGTATTACTCCTAAAATTGGAGGTTTCTAAATGTCTAACCTACTGCAAGATATGAAAAAAATAATAGTACAATTATTTACTTACAGGAATAGTACAATTAAATTACAGAAATAATGTAAATATCTTACCATCTAATAATGTTTCAAAATATTCCAGACTGACTTTTAAATTATATGGGACCTCTTGTGGTAAATAGTCCAATAATTTAGAACGCACAGCTTCTTCAAAAATCTTCCTTGGCTTTTGATCTGTGTACATGGATGATGTGAACAACCAATGAGCAGGCTTTGCTGATTCCAATAAATGTTCCTAAAAATTGACATGTTACTAATTTTTCTGAATTACTAGGCCATCCCCCCCCCCACACACACACACAGAGGTCAAATATAGTTTAAACTGAGGACATTCAATGCTCCTTCAGTAGCAGTGATGCCTAAATATACATTTGGATATTTTTTGAAATTAGAAAACATAATATTTTCAGTAAATTAAATATATTAAATGTTTTGTAATTGTAATATTTAAAAACTTAGGCAAAAATAACAAAGAAATTAAAGTTTCTCAGGGCTATATATAATTATTTCACTACCGACTCGGAACACAACGTTTTTTATGGGTAAAAACGTAAAAGTTTTACCTTATAGCCTGAACCAGTTTTCGCTACATATGCATATACATTTCAGAGGCTTTGAAGAAGCTTTATAAAAGCGAAAACCGGTTCAGGCTATAAGGTAAAACTTTTACGTTTTTACCCATAAAAAACTTTGTGTACCGAGTTGGTAATGAAATAATTATATTTAGTTAAGTAACGGACACGTCATGGGCAATGAAATCCAAGAATTTCTCAGCGCATTTAGCAATGTAAAATATACATATGAGAAAATCACATTAGTGGGTTAGGTCTTACTTGGTTAAGGAGCTATCAAAAATTTTTCATAGAGAAAGCCTAACTGTTTTTATGAGAGGTTACAATATGCATAATATTTACAATTAATACTGTCTCCACAAGGTTTAATGTGGTAATTTCAAATCCCATTTCTCCCAAAAGCTTTTCAAAGCCACCTGCTTCTAAATAAAAACAATATTTGATACACTGCTGAGATTTGAATGTAAAGAAAGTTACATATTGTAACATTACATAACCCAAGCCCAATACTGATAAAACATAAAGACGTATTCATAATCATAAGAATAATAAAATCAGTAATTACTCATTCCCAAAGTCAGAAATGGGTGATTAAGTATCATACTATGAAAACCTTTGTACCATAAAACACTGTAGCAATTGAAAACAATGTACTAAGTGTAATCATAAAAGTGCGGTGTGTGCAAAGTGAAACATAGTATGTTATGTGGAAATATTAAAAACTTAAAAGGACATCAATCACAATAAGTGAAGATGCAGTGTTGTAGTAATAAACTGTAATACTAATGATAAGCTGTTGTACTTTTGTGTTGTTAGGCCACAAAGGCAATATCACTGTGATTAATATATTACTTTTGTTTGTTTTAAGGAATCCAGGGTTATATCAAATTAATAATGGCTAATTAATATAAAATAAATATATGGTAGAAAAGGAAAATAGTGCCCAGAGTAAGAATACATTTACAGATGTAGAAGTCAGAAATAAACCAAGTTAAAAATCATTAAATTATAAAATACAAGTAGCCAAGCTTAAGTAAAGATGTGAAAAAAACCTTATATAAATTAAATTTAATTATAGCTAAAATTTGTAAAGGAGTATTTTTTCTAAAAGAAGAAATGAAATAATAATAATTAATACTAGCCTATTTACTAAAACTGTACCTAGGTTAGCCAATAAAAAACCATCAATTTCTTGGTTACTAAGAGTAACTAATCAACAAGAAATTAATTTAATTGTTCAATGGTATTCACAGTGATCAGATGAAAAAAAAGTAATGTCCAGTAAAATTTTAATAACTATCATTCGGAAAAAACCACTACAAAATTAATGAAACGAGTCAGCACCATCCGCTACATCAGAAACATCCTTGGAACCACAATAATTCACGCCAGAAAATCGATGAAAACTGTAAATCCAGTGAAACATCTCTCGGCCTAGACTTCGGAATTATAAATCTTTGGGTGAGATCGCTTGCTTTCATAAATAAAAAATTACACATCACTAATAAGTAATGAACACTAGAAACAGTACCACATCTTCCAATTTATAAGAAAATAGAAGGTGAACAATATAAACTTTATTTTATTTAACAAAAAATTTATCAAACATGGGTACATAGCGAATCTATGTCCGCCATAGATCCTTTCTTTGCTTTATGTGAAGACACGTAGTCTGCGCTCTGGCGGTTAAAAAGAAACTTATTGAATCAGATTTTAAAATAAACAAATATTATTTAATGTAAAGTATGATACTAATAAATATGCATTTCTGACTTTCTTAGAGTTCAAACAACCCTCAAATAACCCTGAGATATATAATTAATTAATTTTTCTTTCTAAAAAACTGTAATTGAAAACATCTGTTGTGTTATATGTAATGTAAACTAATATCGAAAAAATGTTGTGATTTTGAAAAATAATCGATTGTAAACTCATGATTTGGAGACAATAATTTCCATTGAATTAAAATTAATTCAATAAATACCTTGCTGATGCAACGCACGGAAAAATTTAAACAACTAAATCGTATACAAAGAGAGTAATTCTCTTTCTCTCTATCACTCTCTCTCCTACCCAATTTCAAACAATGGCACTGAGATAATACCTAATAAAGAAAACTTGGTCAATATTTTTTCATTATCACATACTCTCGATTAAAAATAAATAACATTATTTTGGATACAAACGTATTACGCAAAATAGATAGAGACAAAAAAAAACGTAGAAACCCCGATAAAGGATTAGTTTTTGTTACAAATGGCGCTCAACTTAAAGGGCTCAAATTAGGGAAGAATTTCAAAATATATAAGGAAATATAACGAAAAACCTAATTTTTGTCAGCAACTATGAGAAGACAAGAAATGCATAATACCAGAGGAAAGTCAAAGAAGAGGGCAGAAGACACGGAGAAGGAAGAAGGTGGACAGGAACAAGAAATAGAAGTAGTCACGGACAGTGAAATGGAACAACCGACGGGCGATAAAAAAGTAACCGAAGTAGTTATAAACACGGAAAAAGAGCAACAGGCGGGTGACAAAGCGGAAGCCAGCGGAGAACCAAATTGGCAAGAAATAATGAAATTTATGGCTGAAAATTTTGACAAAATAGATGAAAACTCAAGGAAACAAAATGAAACCTTGAGCGAAAAATTTAATAAAATAGAAGAAAATTTTAGTAAACAGGAGGAAACTTCAAAGAAACAAAACAAAACTTTGAAGGAACAAAACAAGCAAACTAATGAGAAAATAGACAGTATTCAGGAAAGTTTAGTAAAACAACTAAACGAAAAAAATTGAGACCATTCATGGAGATATTAGACAAACCATGAATGAACAATACAACGAATTGAGAGAAACTATTAACGGACAAAGGGAATATATGAACACAGAATTTGAAGAAAATAATAAAAATATAAAGCAAATTCATGAGAAGATTGACATGATCAGTAACACACTTAGCCAAAAAGCAGATGAATACAAGGAGGAGACAAATAAGCAAATGGATGAAAGTTTCAGAAAGTTAGAGGACAGTGGTTTCAAGAATTTGAATGAAACACTAGACAGCACTTCCGAAGGTATTAAAGTAAGTCCGAAAGCAGAAGAGAGCAGGAAGGAAATAGAAATTAGAGAATACCAAGGTGTAATATTATCTGAGAATAAAAATAACAACAGTAAAGAGGATAATAAATACCTGGAAAAGAAGACCAAGAAAATAAGCTAAATATGTAGAAAGAAAATAATAAATACAAGAGAAGATGAAGGGTGGATTAATTATGTATTTAACCTTCCAATTAATGAACAAAGGGAGTTAAGTAAGTTTAGATCTCAATTAAATATGTCGATGATTGAAGTGTGTCAGACAATATCAGTCATATCTTCAATACGGAATATACCATTCAAATATTTAGTAAATCCAGAGGTAAAAGGGAATGGAATGGTATTAAATATGAGTGACTATGTTATGTTAGAGGAGTTACAATACCTGTTAGTTAAAAAGGAATTAACTATGACGGGAGACCGTGACTTAAATAAAGGTTTCGTAGCAGCCAAATGGGAGAGCCGGATGATAAGGAGATTATCAAGGAGGGAAATAATTCCGAACACCCCAGTCATCTGAGGAAGAGGAGTAACTGAGTTTATGGACCATGGTTAAACCAAGTAATAATCAACCAGAAAAAAGGGGACTGATTTTCTGTATACCGACCAAGCAACCCATTGGAAAGAAGGAACAAAATAAATAATATTAATTAAAATAACAAACAACAAAATTCAAAAAGCATGTAAGGACAACTTACTTAATATATTTAGAAACAATATGATTTAAGATAAACAACAAAATTCAAAAAACATGTAAAGACAACTTACTTAATATATTTAGAAACAATATGATTTAAGATAAACGGCAAAACACCAAGAGAATGTAAGAACAGATTACATAATTTATTTATAAATAACTGATTTAAAATGGAATAAGAGAAAAAATAATATTTTGATGGGAACAAAAAGAAGAAAAATAAATAAAAACAATTAATGGTAATGTGCTCAGACAAGAAGGTAAAATAAGAAGAATAATGGATAATATAATGACTATAATTACAATTAAGCTAAAGAATGATAATAATTAATACAGCTACAATTTAGAATTTCTTGGAGTTTAAAATGAGGAAGGAAAAAATAGTATGAAGAACACCTGTCACAAGAAGGAAAGTCAAAAGGATTTACAAATAATGCCTGTCAATAACATTATCTGAAATTAGCTACTGAAAATAAAAAGGAATCAAGAAGAAAAAAGAAATATATAATTAAATGTAAACAGCAACCGCGTGAAGAATCCCAAAAGTGTTTTTTATTAGTCAAAAAATAGACTATTATGGTATAATTATTATTTAATGACTGTCTGTAGAGGAATTCCAGCAGTATTATATTTCGAGCAGAGATGATGTTCCTCTGATCTCAAAAAGAAGTGTAGTATGGCCAGCAGAGTATGTAGCCAAAAGTGCCCCTCTGGACTGCCCCAGCTCACGTGTTAGGGAATGTTAGGGAAATTGAATATTTAAGGGATAATAATAAAACAGCTGAGAAGATTGATATCAGATTCCAGAAGTATGAAGGAAGAAAACAGAAGGAAGGTAGCAGACAGAAGCTCAATTGAGAAAGCACATTTATAGAAGTAAATAGAAATATGAGAGTGTTAAAACAAGTTTTTATTGATTATTGTGACCAGCCCTCATCAAGTGATGTTTCATAAACAACCACCAGAAGAAAAAATATCATTAGTGAATCTTCCTCCAGGAGAGAGAGTTGAGTATTAGTAAAATATGTTACATTAGGAAATCAAGTCAATTACTATTAACCAAATAAAAGGGGTATATAACCAAACAGAAAGGAAAATATATTATGAAAAAAATGAAAGGAAGGCGAAGAAGTAGGAATTCAACAATTAATTTTAATAAAGAAATAAAAATAAATCTGTTCTAGTGGGGGAGCTTTATGTAACGTTACATAACCCATGCCCAAAACTGATAAAACATAAAGACGTATTCATAATCATAAGAATAATAAAATCAGTAATTACTCATTCCCAAAGTCAGAAATGGGTGATTAAGTATCATACTATGAAAACCTTTGTACCATAAAACATTGTAGCAATTGAAAACAATGTACTAAGTGTAATCATAAAAGTGCGGTGTGTGCAAAGTGAAACATAGTATGTTATGTGGAAATATTAAAAACTTAAAAGGACATCAATCACAATAAGTGAAGATGCAGTGTTGTAGTAATAAAATGTAATACTAATGATAAGTTGTTGTAGTTTTGTGTTGTTAGGCCACAAAGGCAATATCATTGTGATTAATATATTACTTTTGTTTATGTTTTAAGGAATCCAGGGTTATATCAAATTAATAATGGCTAATTAATATAAAATAAATAGATGGTAGAAAAGGAAAATAGTGCCCAGAGTAAGAATACATTTACAGATATATGTCAGAAATAAATCAAGTTAAAAATCATTAAATTATAAAATACAAGTAGCCAAGCTTAAGTAAAGATGTGAAGAAAAACCTTATATAAATTAAATTTAATTATAGCTAAAATTTGTAAAGGAGTATTTTTTCTAAAAGAAGAAATGAAATAATAATAATTAATATTAGCCTATTTACTAAAACTGTACCTAGGTTAGCCAATAAAAAACCATCAATTTCTTGGTTACTAAGAGTAACTAATCAACAAGAAATTAATTTAATTGTTCAATGGTATTCAAAGTGACCAGATGAAAAAAAAAGTACTGTCCAGTAAAATTTAAAAAAATGTAATAACTATCATTCGGGAAAAACCACTACAAAATTAACGAAACGAGTCAGCACCATCCACTACATCAGAGACATCCTTGGAACCACAATAATTCACGGCAGAAAATCGATGAAAACTGTAAATCCAGCGAAACATCTCTCGGCCTAGACTTCGGAATTATAAATCTTTGGGTGATATCGCTTGCTTTCATAAATAAAAAATTACACATCACCAATAAGTAACGAACACTAGAAACAGTACCACATCTTCCAATTTATTAGAAAATAGAAGGTGAACAATATAAACTTTATTTTATTTAACAAAAAATTTATCAAACATGGGTACATAGCGAATCTATGTCCGCCATAGATCCTTTCTTTGCTTTATGTGAAGACACGTAGTCTGCGCTCTGGCGGTTAAAAAGAAACTTATAGAATCAGATTTTAAAATAAACAAATATTATTTAATGTAAAGTATGATACTAATAAATATGCATTTCTGACTTTCTTAGAGTTCAAAGAACCCTCAAATAACCCTGAGATATATAATTAATTAATTTTTCTTTCTAAAAAACTGTAATTGAAAACATGTTGTGTTATATGTAATGTAAACTAATATCAAAAAAATGTTGTGATTTCGAAAAATAATCGATTGTAAACTCATGATTTGGAGACAATAATTTCCATTGAATTAAAATAAATTCAATAAATACCTTGCTGATGCAACGCACGGAAAAATTTAAACGACTAAATCGTATACAAAGAGAGTAATTCTCTTTCTCTCTATCACTCTCTCTCCTACCCAATTTCAAACAATGGCACTGAGATAATACCTAATAAAGAAAACTTGGTCAATATTTTTTCATTATCACATACTCTCGATTAAAAATAAATAACATTATTTTGGATACAAACGTATTACGCAAAATAGATAAGAGACAAAAAAAAACGTAGAAACCCCGATAAAGGATTAGTTTTTGTTACAAATGGCGCTCAACTTAAAGGGCTCAAATTAGGGAAGAATTTCAAAATATATAAGGAAATATAACGAAAAACCTAATTTTTGTCAGCAACTATGAGAAGACAAGAAATGCATAATACCAGAGGAAAGTCAAAGAAGAGGGCAGAAGACACGGAGAAGGAAGAAGGTGGACAGGAACAAGAAATAGAAGTAGTCACGGACAGTGAAATGGAACAACCGACGGGCGATAAAAAAGTAACCGAAGTAGTTATAAACACGGAAAAAGAGCAACAGGCGGGTGACAAAGCGGAAGCCAGCGGAGAACCAAATTGGCAAGAAATAATGAAATTTATGGCTGAAAATTTTGACAAAATAGATGAAAACTCAAGGAAACAAAATGAAACCTTGAGCGAAAAATTTAATAAAATAGAAGAAAATTTTAGTAAACAGGAGGAAACTTCAAAGAAACAAAACAAAACTTTGAAGGAACAAAACAAGCAAACTAATGAGAAAATAGACAGTATTCAGGAAAGTTTAGTAAAACAACTAAACGAAAAAAATTGAGACCATTCATGGAGATATTAGACAAACCATGAATGAACAATACAACGAATTGAGAGAAACTATTAACGGACAAAGGGAATATATGAACACAGAATTTGAAGAAAATAATAAAAATATAAAGCAAATTCATGAGAAGATTGACATGATCAGTAACACACTTAGCCAAAAAGCAGATGAATACAAGGAGGAGACAAATAAGCAAATGGATGAAAGTTTCAGAAAGTTAGAGGACAGTGGTTTCAAGAATTTGAATGAAACACTAGACAGCACTTCCGAAGGTATTAAAGTAAGTCCGAAAGCAGAAGAGAGCAGGAAGGAAATAGAAATTAGAGAATACCAAGGTGTAATATTATCTGAGAATAAAAATAACAACAGTAAAGAGGATAATAAATACCTGGAAAAGAAGACCAAGAAAATAAGCTAAATATGTAGAAAGAAAATAATAAATACAAGAGAAGATGAAGGGTGGATTAATTATGTATTTAACCTTCCAATTAATGAACAAAGGGAGTTAAGTAAGTTTAGATCTCAATTAAATATGTCGACGATTGAAGTGTGTCAGACAATATCAGTCATATCTTCAATACGGAATATACCATTCAAATATTTAGTAAATCCAGAGGTAAAAGGGAATGGAATGGTATTAAATATGAGTGACTATGTTATGTTAGAGGAGTTACAATACCTGTTAGTTAAAGAGGAATTAACTATGACGGGAGACCGTGACTTAAATAAAGGTTTCGTAGCAGCCAAATGGGAGAGCCGGATGATAAGGAGATTATCAAGGAGGGAAATAATTCCGAACACCCCAGTCATCTGAGGAAGAGGAGTAACTGAGTTTATGGACCATGGTTAAACCAAGTAATAATCAACCAGAAAAAAGGGGACTGATTTTCTGTATACCGACCAAGCAACCCATTGGAAAGAAGGAACAAAATAAATAATATTAATTAAAATAACAAACAACAAAATTCAAAAAGCATGTAAGGACAACTTACTTAATATATTTAGAAACAATATGATTTAAGATAAACAACAAAATTCAAAAAACATGTAAAGACAACTTACTTAATATATTTAGAAACAATATGATTTAAGATAAACGGCAAAACACCAAGAGAATGTAAGAACAGATTACATAATTTATTTATAAATAACTGATTTAAAATGGAATAAGAGAAAAAATAATATTTTGATGGGAACAAAAAGAAGAAAAATAAATAAATAAATAAAAACAATTAATGGTAATGTGCTCAGACAAGAAGGTAAAATAAGAAGAATAATGGATAATATAATGACTATAATTACAATTAAGCTAAAGAATGATAATAATTAACACAGCTACAATTTAGAATTTCTTGGAGTTTAAAATGAGGAAGGAAAAAATAGTATGAAGAACACCTGTCACAAGAAGGAAAGTCAAAAGGATTTACAAATAATGCCTGTCAATAACATTATCTGAAATTAGCTACTGAAAATAAAAAGGAATCAAGAAGAAAAAAGAAATATATAATTAAATGTAAACAGCAACCGCGTGAAGAATCCCAAAAGTGTTTTTTATTAGTCAAAAAATAGACTATTATGGTATAATTATTATTTAATGACTGTCTGTAGAGGAATTCCAGCAGTATTATATTTCGAGCAGAGATGATGTTCCTCTGATATCAAAAAGAAGTGTAGTATGGCCAGCAGAGTATGTAGCCAAAAGTGCCCCTCTGGACTGCCCCAGCTCACGTGTTAGGGAATGTTAGGGAAATTGAATATTTAAGGGATAATAATAAAACAGCTGAGAAGATTGATATCAGATTCCAGAAGTATGAAGGAAGAAAACAGAAGGAAGGTAGCAGACAGAAGCTCAATTGAGAAAGCACATTTATAGAAGTAAATAGAAATATGAGAGTGTTAAAACAAGTTTTTATTGATTATTGTGACCAGCCCTCATCAAGTGATGTTTCATAAACAACCACCAGAAGAAAAAATATCATTAGTGAATCTTCCTCCAGGAGAGAGAGTTGAGTATTAGTAAAATATGTTACATTAGGAAATCAAGTCAATTACTATTAACCAAATAAAAGGGGTATATAACCAAACAGAAAGGAAAATATATTATGAAAAAAATGAAAGGAAGGCGAAGAAGTAGGAATTCAACAATTAATTTTAATAAAGAAATAAAAATAAATCTGTTCTAGTGGGGGAGCTTTATGTAACGTTACATAACCCATGCCCAAAACTGATAAAACATAAAGACGTATTCATAATCATAAGAATAATAAAATCAGTAATTACTCATTCCCAAAGTCAGAAATGGGTGATTAAGTATCATACTATGAAAACCTTTGTACCATAAAACATTGTAGCAATTGAAAACAATGTACTAAGTGTAATCATAAAAGTGCGGTGTGTGCAAAGTGAAACATAGTATGTTATGTGGAAATATTAAAAACTTAAAAGGACATCAATCACAATAAGTGAAGATGCAGTGTTGTAGTAATAAAATGTAATACTAATGATAAGTTGTTGTAGTTTTGTGTTGTTAGGCCACAAAGGCAATATCATTGTGATTAATATATTACTTTTGTTTATGTTTTAAGGAATCCAGGGTTATATCAAATTAATAATGGCTAATTAATATAAAATAAATAGATGGTAGAAAAGGAAAATAGTGCCCAGAGTAAGAATACATTTACAGATATATGTCAGAAATAAATCAAGTTAAAAATCATTAAATTATAAAATACAAGTAGCCAAGCTTAAGTAAAGATGTGAAGAAAAACCTTATATAAATTAAATTTAATTATAGCTAAAATTTGTAAAGGAGTATTTTTTCTAAAAGAAGAAATGAAATAATAATAATTAATATTAGCCTATTTACTAAAACTGTACCTAGGTTAGCCAATAAAAAACCATCAATTTCTTGGTTACTAAGAGTAACTAATCAACAAGAAATTAATTTAATTGTTCAATGGTATTCAAAGTGACCAGATGAAAAAAAAAGTACTGTCCAGTAAAATTTAAAAAAATGTAATAACTATCATTCGGGAAAAACCACTACAAAATTAACGAAACGAGTCAGCACCATCCACTACATCAGAGACATCCTTGGAACCACAATAATTCACGGCAGAAAATCGATGAAAACTGTAAATCCAGCGAAACATCTCTCGGCCTAGACTTCGGAATTATAAATCTTTGGGTGATATCGCTTGCTTTCATAAATAAAAAATTACACATCACCAATAAGTAACGAACACTAGAAACAGTACCACATCTTCCAATTTATTAGAAAATAGAAGGTGAACAATATAAACTTTATTTTATTTAACAAAAAATTTATCAAACATGGGTACATAGCGAATCTATGTCCGCCATAGATCCTTTCTTTGCTTTATGTGAAGACACGTAGTCTGCGCTCTGGCGGTTAAAAAGAAACTTATAGAATCAGATTTTAAAATAAACAAATATTATTTAATGTAAAGTATGATACTAATAAATATGCATTTCTGACTTTCTTAGAGTTCAAAGAACCCTCAAATAACCCTGAGATATATAATTAATTAATTTTTCTTTCTAAAAAACTGTAATTGAAAACATGTTGTGTTATATGTAATGTAAACTAATATCAAAAAAATGTTGTGATTTCGAAAAATAATCGATTGTAAACTCATGATTTGGAGACAATAATTTCCATTGAATTAAAATAAATTCAATAAATACCTTGCTGATGCAACGCACGGAAAAATTTAAACGACTAAATCGTATACAAAGAGAGTAATTCTCTTTCTCTCTATCACTCTCTCTCCTACCCAATTTCAAACAATGGCACTGAGATAATACCTAATAAAGAAAACTTGGTCAATATTTTTTCATTATCACATACTCTCGATTAAAAATAAATAACATTATTTTGGATACAAACGTATTACGCAAAATAGATAAGAGACAAAAAAAAACGTAGAAACCCCGATAAAGGATTAGTTTTTGTTACAAATGGCGCTCAACTTAAAGGGCTCAAATTAGGGAAGAATTTCAAAATATATAAGGAAATATAACGAAAAACCTAATTTTTGTCAGCAACTATGAGAAGACAAGAAATGCATAATACCAGAGGAAAGTCAAAGAAGAGGGCAGAAGACACGGAGAAGGAAGAAGGTGGACAGGAACAAGAAATAGAAGTAGTCACGGACAGTGAAATGGAACAACCGACGGGCGATAAAAAAGTAACCGAAGTAGTTATAAACACGGAAAAAGAGCAACAGGCGGGTGACAAAGCGGAAGCCAGCGGAGAACCAAATTGGCAAGAAATAATGAAATTTATGGCTGAAAATTTTGACAAAATAGATGAAAACTCAAGGAAACAAAATGAAACCTTGAGCGAAAAATTTAATAAAATAGAAGAAAATTTTAGTAAACAGGAGGAAACTTCAAAGAAACAAAACAAAACTTTGAAGGAACAAAACAAGCAAACTAATGAGAAAATAGACAGTATTCAGGAAAGTTTAGTAAAACAACTAAACGAAAAAAATTGAGACCATTCATGGAGATATTAGACAAACCATGAATGAACAATACAACGAATTGAGAGAAACTATTAACGGACAAAGGGAATATATGAACACAGAATTTGAAGAAAATAATAAAAATATAAAGCAAATTCATGAGAAGATTGACATGATCAGTAACACACTTAGCCAAAAAGCAGATGAATACAAGGAGGAGACAAATAAGCAAATGGATGAAAGTTTCAGAAAGTTAGAGGACAGTGGTTTCAAGAATTTGAATGAAACACTAGACAGCACTTCCGAAGGTATTAAAGTAAGTCCGAAAGCAGAAGAGAGCAGGAAGGAAATAGAAATTAGAGAATACCAAGGTGTAATATTATCTGAGAATAAAAATAACAACAGTAAAGAGGATAATAAATACCTGGAAAAGAAGACCAAGAAAATAAGCTAAATATGTAGAAAGAAAATAATAAATACAAGAGAAGATGAAGGGTGGATTAATTATGTATTTAACCTTCCAATTAATGAACAAAGGGAGTTAAGTAAGTTTAGATCTCAATTAAATATGTCGACGATTGAAGTGTGTCAGACAATATCAGTCATATCTTCAATACGGAATATACCATTCAAATATTTAGTAAATCCAGAGGTAAAAGGGAATGGAATGGTATTAAATATGAGTGACTATGTTATGTTAGAGGAGTTACAATACCTGTTAGTTAAAGAGGAATTAACTATGACGGGAGACCGTGACTTAAATAAAGGTTTCGTAGCAGCCAAATGGGAGAGCCGGATGATAAGGAGATTATCAAGGAGGGAAATAATTCCGAACACCCCAGTCATCTGAGGAAGAGGAGTAACTGAGTTTATGGACCATGGTTAAACCAAGTAATAATCAACCAGAAAAAAGGGGACTGATTTTCTGTATACCGACCAAGCAACCCATTGGAAAGAAGGAACAAAATAAATAATATTAATTAAAATAACAAACAACAAAATTCAAAAAGCATGTAAGGACAACTTACTTAATATATTTAGAAACAATATGATTTAAGATAAACAACAAAATTCAAAAAACATGTAAAGACAACTTACTTAATATATTTAGAAACAATATGATTTAAGATAAACGGCAAAACACCAAGAGAATGTAAGAACAGATTACATAATTTATTTATAAATAACTGATTTAAAATGGAATAAGAGAAAAAATAATATTTTGATGGGAACAAAAAGAAGAAAAATAAATAAATAAATAAAAACAATTAATGGTAATGTGCTCAGACAAGAAGGTAAAATAAGAAGAATAATGGATAATATAATGACTATAATTACAATTAAGCTAAAGAATGATAATAATTAACACAGCTACAATTTAGAATTTCTTGGAGTTTAAAATGAGGAAGGAAAAAATAGTATGAAGAACACCTGTCACAAGAAGGAAAGTCAAAAGGATTTACAAATAATGCCTGTCAATAACATTATCTGAAATTAGCTACTGAAAATAAAAAGGAATCAAGAAGAAAAAAGAAATATATAATTAAATGTAAACAGCAACCGCGTGAAGAATCCCAAAAGTGTTTTTTATTAGTCAAAAAATAGACTATTATGGTATAATTATTATTTAATGACTGTCTGTAGAGGAATTCCAGCAGTATTATATTTCGAGCAGAGATGATGTTCCTCTGATCTCAAAAAGAAGTGTAGTATGGCCAGCAGAGTATGTAGCCAAAAGTGCCCCTCTGGACTGCCCCAGCTCACGTGTTAGGGAATGTTAGGGAAATTGAATATTTAAGGGATAATAATAAAACAGCTGAGAAGATTGATATCAGATTCCAGAAGTATGAAGGAAGAAAACAGAAGGAAGGTAGCAGACAGAAGCTCAATTGAGAAAGCACATTTATAGAAGTAAATAGAAATATGAGAGTGTTAAAACAAGTTTTTATTGATTATTGTGACCAGCCCTCATCAAGTGATGTTTCATAAACAACCACCAGAAGAAAAAATATCATTAGTGAATCTTCCTCCAGGAGAGAGAGTTGAGTATTAGTAAAATATGTTACATTAGGAAATCAAGTCAATTACTATTAACCAAATAAAAGGGGTATATAACCAAACAGAAAGGAAAATATATTATGAAAAAAATGAAAGGAAGGCGAAGAAGTAGGAATTCAACAATTAATTTTAATAAAGAAATAAAAATAAATCTGTTCTAGTGGGGGAGCTTTATGTAACGTTACATAACCCATGCCCAAAACTGATAAAACATAAAGACGTATTCATAATCATAAGAATAATAAAATCAGTAATTACTCATTCCCAAAGTCAGAAATGGGTGATTAAGTATCATACTATGAAAACCTTTGTACCATAAAACATTGTAGCAATTGAAAACAATGTACTAAGTGTAATCATAAAAGTGCGGTGTGTGCAAAGTGAAACATAGTATGTTATGTGGAAATATTAAAAACTTAAAAGGACATCAATCACAATAAGTGAAGATGCAGTGTTGTAGTAATAAAATGTAATACTAATGATAAGTTGTTGTAGTTTTGTGTTGTTAGGCCACAAAGGCAATATCATTGTGATTAATATATTACTTTTGTTTATGTTTTAAGGAATCCAGGGTTATATCAAATTAATAATGGCTAATTAATATAAAATAAATAGATGGTAGAAAAGGAAAATAGTGCCCAGAGTAAGAATACATTTACAGATATATGTCAGAAATAAATCAAGTTAAAAATCATTAAATTATAAAATACAAGTAGCCAAGCTTAAGTAAAGATGTGAAGAAAAACCTTATATAAATTAAATTTAATTATAGCTAAAATTTGTAAAGGAGTATTTTTTCTAAAAGAAGAAATGAAATAATAATAATTAATATTAGCCTATTTACTAAAACTGTACCTAGGTTAGCCAATAAAAAACCATCAATTTCTTGGTTACTAAGAGTAACTAATCAACAAGAAATTAATTTAATTGTTCAATGGTATTCAAAGTGACCAGATGAAAAAAAAAGTACTGTCCAGTAAAATTTAAAAAAATGTAATAACTATCATTCGGGAAAAACCACTACAAAATTAACGAAACGAGTCAGCACCATCCACTACATCAGAGACATCCTTGGAACCACAATAATTCACGGCAGAAAATCGATGAAAACTGTAAATCCAGCGAAACATCTCTCGGCCTAGACTTCGGAATTATAAATCTTTGGGTGATATCGCTTGCTTTCATAAATAAAAAATTACACATCACCAATAAGTAACGAACACTAGAAACAGTACCACATCTTCCAATTTATTAGAAAATAGAAGGTGAACAATATAAACTTTATTTTATTTAACAAAAAATTTATCAAACATGGGTACATAGCGAATCTATGTCCGCCATAGATCCTTTCTTTGCTTTATGTGAAGACACGTAGTCTGCGCTCTGGCGGTTAAAAAGAAACTTATAGAATCAGATTTTAAAATAAACAAATATTATTTAATGTAAAGTATGATACTAATAAATATGCATTTCTGACTTTCTTAGAGTTCAAAGAACCCTCAAATAACCCTGAGATATATAATTAATTAATTTTTCTTTCTAAAAAACTGTAATTGAAAACATGTTGTGTTATATGTAATGTAAACTAATATCAAAAAAATGTTGTGATTTCGAAAAATAATCGATTGTAAACTCATGATTTGGAGACAATAATTTCCATTGAATTAAAATAAATTCAATAAATACCTTGCTGATGCAACGCACGGAAAAATTTAAACGACTAAATCGTATACAAAGAGAGTAATTCTCTTTCTCTCTATCACTCTCTCTCCTACCCAATTTCAAACAATGGCACTGAGATAATACCTAATAAAGAAAACTTGGTCAATATTTTTTCATTATCACATACTCTCGATTAAAAATAAATAACATTATTTTGGATACAAACGTATTACGCAAAATAGATAAGAGACAAAAAAAAACGTAGAAACCCCGATAAAGGATTAGTTTTTGTTACAAATGGCGCTCAACTTAAAGGGCTCAAATTAGGGAAGAATTTCAAAATATATAAGGAAATATAACGAAAAACCTAATTTTTGTCAGCAACTATGAGAAGACAAGAAATGCATAATACCAGAGGAAAGTCAAAGAAGAGGGCAGAAGACACGGAGAAGGAAGAAGGTGGACAGGAACAAGAAATAGAAGTAGTCACGGACAGTGAAATGGAACAACCGACGGGCGATAAAAAAGTAACCGAAGTAGTTATAAACACGGAAAAAGAGCAACAGGCGGGTGACAAAGCGGAAGCCAGCGGAGAACCAAATTGGCAAGAAATAATGAAATTTATGGCTGAAAATTTTGACAAAATAGATGAAAACTCAAGGAAACAAAATGAAACCTTGAGCGAAAAATTTAATAAAATAGAAGAAAATTTTAGTAAACAGGAGGAAACTTCAAAGAAACAAAACAAAACTTTGAAGGAACAAAACAAGCAAACTAATGAGAAAATAGACAGTATTCAGGAAAGTTTAGTAAAACAACTAAACGAAAAAAATTGAGACCATTCATGGAGATATTAGACAAACCATGAATGAACAATACAACGAATTGAGAGAAACTATTAACGGACAAAGGGAATATATGAACACAGAATTTGAAGAAAATAATAAAAATATAAAGCAAATTCATGAGAAGATTGACATGATCAGTAACACACTTAGCCAAAAAGCAGATGAATACAAGGAGGAGACAAATAAGCAAATGGATGAAAGTTTCAGAAAGTTAGAGGACAGTGGTTTCAAGAATTTGAATGAAACACTAGACAGCACTTCCGAAGGTATTAAAGTAAGTCCGAAAGCAGAAGAGAGCAGGAAGGAAATAGAAATTAGAGAATACCAAGGTGTAATATTATCTGAGAATAAAAATAACAACAGTAAAGAGGATAATAAATACCTGGAAAAGAAGACCAAGAAAATAAGCTAAATATGTAGAAAGAAAATAATAAATACAAGAGAAGATGAAGGGTGGATTAATTATGTATTTAACCTTCCAATTAATGAACAAAGGGAGTTAAGTAAGTTTAGATCTCAATTAAATATGTCGACGATTGAAGTGTGTCAGACAATATCAGTCATATCTTCAATACGGAATATACCATTCAAATATTTAGTAAATCCAGAGGTAAAAGGGAATGGAATGGTATTAAATATGAGTGACTATGTTATGTTAGAGGAGTTACAATACCTGTTAGTTAAAGAGGAATTAACTATGACGGGAGACCGTGACTTAAATAAAGGTTTCGTAGCAGCCAAATGGGAGAGCCGGATGATAAGGAGATTATCAAGGAGGGAAATAATTCCGAACACCCCAGTCATCTGAGGAAGAGGAGTAACTGAGTTTATGGACCATGGTTAAACCAAGTAATAATCAACCAGAAAAAAGGGGACTGATTTTCTGTATACCGACCAAGCAACCCATTGGAAAGAAGGAACAAAATAAATAATATTAATTAAAATAACAAACAACAAAATTCAAAAAGCATGTAAGGACAACTTACTTAATATATTTAGAAACAATATGATTTAAGATAAACAACAAAATTCAAAAAACATGTAAAGACAACTTACTTAATATATTTAGAAACAATATGATTTAAGATAAACGGCAAAACACCAAGAGAATGTAAGAACAGATTACATAATTTATTTATAAATAACTGATTTAAAATGGAATAAGAGAAAAAATAATATTTTGATGGGAACAAAAAGAAGAAAAATAAATAAATAAATAAAAACAATTAATGGTAATGTGCTCAGACAAGAAGGTAAAATAAGAAGAATAATGGATAATATAATGACTATAATTACAATTAAGCTAAAGAATGATAATAATTAACACAGCTACAATTTAGAATTTCTTGGAGTTTAAAATGAGGAAGGAAAAAATAGTATGAAGAACACCTGTCACAAGAAGGAAAGTCAAAAGGATTTACAAATAATGCCTGTCAATAACATTATCTGAAATTAGCTACTGAAAATAAAAAGGAATCAAGAAGAAAAAAGAAATATATAATTAAATGTAAACAGCAACCGCGTGAAGAATCCCAAAAGTGTTTTTTATTAGTCAAAAAATAGACTATTATGGTATAATTATTATTTAATGACTGTCTGTAGAGGAATTCCAGCAGTATTATATTTCGAGCAGAGATGATGTTCCTCTGATCTCAAAAAGAAGTGTAGTATGGCCAGCAGAGTATGTAGCCAAAAGTGCCCCTCTGGACTGCCCCAGCTCACGTGTTAGGGAATGTTAGGGAAATTGAATATTTAAGGGATAATAATAAAACAGCTGAGAAGATTGATATCAGATTCCAGAAGTATGAAGGAAGAAAACAGAAGGAAGGTAGCAGACAGAAGCTCAATTGAGAAAGCACATTTATAGAAGTAAATAGAAATATGAGAGTGTTAAAACAAGTTTTTATTGATTATTGTGACCAGCCCTCATCAAGTGATGTTTCATAAACAACCACCAGAAGAAAAAATATCATTAGTGAATCTTCCTCCAGGAGAGAGAGTTGAGTATTAGTAAAATATGTTACATTAGGAAATCAAGTCAATTACTATTAACCAAATAAAAGGGGTATATAACCAAACAGAAAGGAAAATATATTATGAAAAAAATGAAAGGAAGGCGAAGAAGTAGGAATTCAACAATTAATTTTAATAAAGAAATAAAAATAAATCTGTTCTAGTGGGGGAGCTTTATGTAACATTACATAACCCATGCCCAAAACTGATAAAACATAAAGACGTATTCATAATCATAAGAATAATAAAATCAGTAATTACTCATTCCCAAAGTCAGAAATGGGTGATTAAGTATCATACTATGAAAACCTTTGTACCATAAAACATTGTAGCAATTGAAAACAATGTACTAAGTGTAATCATAAAAGTGCGGTGTGTGCAAAGTGAAACATAGTATGTTATGTGGAAATATTAAAAACTTAAAAGGACATCAATCACAATAAGTGAAGATGCAGTGTTGTAGTAATAAAATGTAATACTAATGATAAGTTGTTGTAGTTTTGTGTTGTTAGGCCACAAAGGCAATATCATTGTGATTAATATATTACTTTTGTTTATGTTTTAAGGAATCCAGGGTTATATCAAATTAATAATGGCTAATTAATATAAAATAAATAGATGGTAGAAAAGGAAAATAGTGCCCAGAGTAAGAATACATTTACAGATATATAAGTCAGAAATAAATCAAGTTAAAAATCATTAAATTATAAAATACAAGTAGCCAAGCTTAAGTAAAGATGTGAAGAAAAACCTTATATAAATTAAATTTAATTATAGCTAAAATTTGTAAAGGAGTATTTTTTCTAAAAGAAGAAATGAAATAATAATAATTAATACTAGCCTATTTACTAAAACTGTACCTAGGTTAGCCAATAAAAAACCATCAATTTCTTGGTTACTAAGAGTAACTAATCAACAAGAAATTAATTTAATTGTTCAATGGTATTCAAAGTGACCAGATGAAAAAAAAAGTACTGTCCAGTAAAATTTAAAAAAATGTAATAACTATCATTCGGGAAAAACCACTACAAAATTAATGAAACGAGTCAGCACCATCCACTACATCAGAGACATCCTTGGAACCACAATAATTCACGGCAGAAAATCGATGAAAACTGTAAATCCAGCGAAACATCTCTCGGCCTAGACTTCGGAATTATAAATCTTTGGGTGATATCGCTTGCTTTCATAAATAAAAAATTACACATCACCAATAAGTAACGAACACTAGAAACAGTACCACATCTTCCAATTTATTAGAAAATAGAAGGTGAACAATATAAACTTTATTTTATTTAACAAAAAATTTATCAAACATGGGTACATAGCGAATCTATGTCCGCCATAGATCCTTTCTTTGCTTTATGTGAAGACACGTAGTCTGCGCTCTGGCGGTTAAAAAGAAACTTATAGAATCAGATTTTAAAATAAACAAATATTATTTAATGTAAAGTATGATACTAATAAATATGCATTTCTGACTTTCTTAGAGTTCAAAGAACCCTCAAATAACCCTGAGATATATAATTAATTAATTTTTCTTTCTAAAAAACTGTAATTGAAAACATGTTGTGTTATATGTAATGTAAACTAATATCAAAAAAATGTTGTGATTTCGAAAAATAATCGATTGTAAACTCATGATTTGGAGACAATAATTTCCATTGAATTAAAATAAATTCAATAAATACCTTGCTGATGCAACGCACGGAAAAATTTAAACGACTAAATCGTATACAAAGAGAGTAATTCTCTTTCTCTCTATCACTCTCTCTCCTACCCAATTTCAAACAATGGCACTGAGATAATACCTAATAAAGAAAACTTGGTCAATATTTTTTCATTATCACATACTCTCGATTAAAAATAAATAACATTATTTTGGATACAAACGTATTACGCAAAATAGATAAGAGACAAAAAAAAACGTAGAAACCCCGATAAAGGATTAGTTTTTGTTACAAATGGCGCTCAACTTAAAGGGCTCAAATTAGGGAAGAATTTCAAAATATATAAGGAAATATAACGAAAAACCTAATTTTTGTCAGCAACTATGAGAAGACAAGAAATGCATAATACCAGAGGAAAGTCAAAGAAGAGGGCAGAAGACACGGAGAAGGAAGAAGGTGGACAGGAACAAGAAATAGAAGTAGTCACGGACAGTGAAATGGAACAACCGACGGGCGATAAAAAAGTAACCGAAGTAGTTATAAACACGGAAAAAGAGCAACAGGCGGGTGACAAAGCGGAAGCCAGCGGAGAACCAAATTGGCAAGAAATAATGAAATTTATGGCTGAAAATTTTGACAAAATAGATGAAAACTCAAGGAAACAAAATGAAACCTTGAGCGAAAAATTTAATAAAATAGAAGAAAATTTTAGTAAACAGGAGGAAACTTCAAAGAAACAAAACAAAACTTTGAAGGAACAAAACAAGCAAACTAATGAGAAAATAGACAGTATTCAGGAAAGTTTAGTAAAACAACTAAACGAAAAAAATTGAGACCATTCATGGAGATATTAGACAAACCATGAATGAACAATACAACGAATTGAGAGAAACTATTAACGGACAAAGGGAATATATGAACACAGAATTTGAAGAAAATAATAAAAATATAAAGCAAATTCATGAGAAGATTGACATGATCAGTAACACACTTAGCCAAAAAGCAGATGAATACAAGGAGGAGACAAATAAGCAAATGGATGAAAGTTTCAGAAAGTTAGAGGACAGTGGTTTCAAGAATTTGAATGAAACACTAGACAGCACTTCCGAAGGTATTAAAGTAAGTCCGAAAGCAGAAGAGAGCAGGAAGGAAATAGAAATTAGAGAATACCAAGGTGTAATATTATCTGAGAATAAAAATAACAACAGTAAAGAGGATAATAAATACCTGGAAAAGAAGACCAAGAAAATAAGCTAAATATGTAGAAAGAAAATAATAAATACAAGAGAAGATGAAGGGTGGATTAATTATGTATTTAACCTTCCAATTAATGAACAAAGGGAGTTAAGTAAGTTTAGATCTCAATTAAATATGTCGACGATTGAAGTGTGTCAGACAATATCAGTCATATCTTCAATACGGAATATACCATTCAAATATTTAGTAAATCCAGAGGTAAAAGGGAATGGAATGGTATTAAATATGAGTGACTATGTTATGTTAGAGGAGTTACAATACCTGTTAGTTAAAGAGGAATTAACTATGACGGGAGACCGTGACTTAAATAAAGGTTTCGTAGCAGCCAAATGGGAGAGCCGGATGATAAGGAGATTATCAAGGAGGGAAATAATTCCGAACACCCCAGTCATCTGAGGAAGAGGAGTAACTGAGTTTATGGACCATGGTTAAACCAAGTAATAATCAACCAGAAAAAAGGGGACTGATTTTCTGTATACCGACCAAGCAACCCATTGGAAAGAAGGAACAAAATAAATAATATTAATTAAAATAACAAACAACAAAATTCAAAAAGCATGTAAGGACAACTTACTTAATATATTTAGAAACAATATGATTTAAGATAAACAACAAAATTCAAAAAACATGTAAAGACAACTTACTTAATATATTTAGAAACAATATGATTTAAGATAAACGGCAAAACACCAAGAGAATGTAAGAACAGATTACATAATTTATTTATAAATAACTGATTTAAAATGGAATAAGAGAAAAAATAATATTTTGATGGGAACAAAAAGAAGAAAAATAAATAAATAAATAAAAACAATTAATGGTAATGTGCTCAGACAAGAAGGTAAAATAAGAAGAATAATGGATAATATAATGACTATAATTACAATTAAGCTAAAGAATGATAATAATTAACACAGCTACAATTTAGAATTTCTTGGAGTTTAAAATGAGGAAGGAAAAAATAGTATGAAGAACACCTGTCACAAGAAGGAAAGTCAAAAGGATTTACAAATAATGCCTGTCAATAACATTATCTGAAATTAGCTACTGAAAATAAAAAGGAATCAAGAAGAAAAAAGAAATATATAATTAAATGTAAACAGCAACCGCGTGAAGAATCCCAAAAGTGTTTTTTATTAGTCAAAAAATAGACTATTATGGTATAATTATTATTTAATGACTGTCTGTAGAGGAATTCCAGCAGTATTATATTTCGAGCAGAGATGATGTTCCTCTGATCTCAAAAAGAAGTGTAGTATGGCCAGCAGAGTATGTAGCCAAAAGTGCCCCTCTGGACTGCCCCAGCTCACGTGTTAGGGAATGTTAGGGAAATTGAATATTTAAGGGATAATAATAAAACAGCTGAGAAGATTGATATCAGATTCCAGAAGTATGAAGGAAGAAAACAGAAGGAAGGTAGCAGACAGAAGCTCAATTGAGAAAGCACATTTATAGAAGTAAATAGAAATATGAGAGTGTTAAAACAAGTTTTTATTGATTATTGTGACCAGCCCTCATCAAGTGATGTTTCATAAACAACCACCAGAAGAAAAAATATCATTAGTGAATCTTCCTCCAGGAGAGAGAGTTGAGTATTAGTAAAATATGTTACATTAGGAAATCAAGTCAATTACTATTAACCAAATAAAAGGGGTATATAACCAAACAGAAAGGAAAATATATTATGAAAAAAATGAAAGGAAGGCGAAGAAGTAGGAATTCAACAATTAATTTTAATAAAGAAATAAAAATAAATCTGTTCTAGTGGGGGAGCTTTATGTAACATTACATAACCCATGCCCAAAACTGATAAAACATAAAGACGTATTCATAATCATAAGAATAATAAAATCAGTAATTACTCATTCCCAAAGTCAGAAATGGGTGATTAAGTATCATACTATGAAAACCTTTGTACCATAAAACATTGTAGCAATTGAAAACAATGTACTAAGTGTAATCATAAAAGTGCGGTGTGTGCAAAGTGAAACATAGTATGTTATGTGGAAATATTAAAAACTTAAAAGGACATCAATCACAATAAGTGAAGATGCAGTGTTGTAGTAATAAAATGTAATACTAATGATAAGTTGTTGTAGTTTTGTGTTGTTAGGCCACAAAGGCAATATCATTGTGATTAATATATTACTTTTGTTTATGTTTTAAGGAATCCAGGGTTATATCAAATTAATAATGGCTAATTAATATAAAATAAATAGATGGTAGAAAAGGAAAATAGTGCCCAGAGTAAGAATACATTTACAGATATATAAGTCAGAAATAAATCAAGTTAAAAATCATTAAATTATAAAATACAAGTAGCCAAGCTTAAGTAAAGATGTGAAGAAAAACCTTATATAAATTAAATTTAATTATAGCTAAAATTTGTAAAGGAGTATTTTTTCTAAAAGAAGAAATGAAATAATAATAATTAATACTAGCCTATTTACTAAAACTGTACCTAGGTTAGCCAATAAAAAACCATCAATTTCTTGGTTACTAAGAGTAACTAATCAACAAGAAATTAATTTAATTGTTCAATGGTATTCAAAGTGACCAGATGAAAAAAAAAGTACTGTCCAGTAAAATTTAAAAAAATGTAATAACTATCATTCGGGAAAAACCACTACAAAATTAATGAAACGAGTCAGCACCATCCACTACATCAGAGACATCCTTGGAACCACAATAATTCACGGCAGAAAATCGATGAAAACTGTAAATCCAGCGAAACATCTCTCGGCCTAGACTTCGGAATTATAAATCTTTGGGTGATATCGCTTGCTTTCATAAATAAAAAATTACACATCACCAATAAGTAACGAACACTAGAAACAGTACCACATCTTCCAATTTATTAGAAAATAGAAGGTGAACAATATAAACTTTATTTTATTTAACAAAAAATTTATCAAACATGGGTACATAGCGAATCTATGTCCGCCATACATCCTTTCTTTGCTTTATGTGAAGACACGTAGTCTGCGCTCTGGCGGTTAAAAAGAAACTTATAGAATCAGATTTTAAAATAAACAAATATTATTTAATGTAAAGTATGATACTAATAAATATGCATTTCTGACTTTCTTAGAGTTCAAAGAACCCTCAAATAACCCTGAGATATATAATTAATTAATTTTTCTTTCTAAAAAACTGTAATTGAAAACATGTTGTGTTATATGTAATGTAAACTAATATCAAAAAAATGTTGTGATTTTGAAAAATAATCGATTGTAAACTCATGATTTGGAGACAATAATTTCCATTGAATTAAAATAAATTCAATAAATACCTTGCTGATGCAACGCACGGAAAAATTTAAACGACTAAATCGTATACAAAGAGAGTAATTCTCTTTCTCTCTATCACTCTCTCTCCTACCCAATTTCAAACAATGGCACTGAGATAATACCTAATAAAGAAAACTTGGTCAATATTTTTTCATTATCACATACTCTCGATTAAAAATAAATAACATTATTTTGGATACAAACGTATTACGCAAAATAGATAAGAGACAAAAAAAAACGTAGAAACCCCGATAAAGGATTAGTTTTTGTTACAAATGGCGCTCAACTTAAAGGGCTCAAATTAGGGAAGAATTTCAAAATATATAAGGAAATATAACGAAAAACCTAATTTTTGTCAGCAACTATGAGAAGACAAGAAATGCATAATACCAGAGGAAAGTCAAAGAAGAGGGCAGAAGACACGGAGAAAGAAGAAGGTGGACAGGAACAAGAAATAGAAGTAGTCACGGACAGTGAAATGGAACAACCGACGGGCGATAAAAAAGTAACCGAAGTAGTTATAAACACGGAAAAAGAGCAACAGGCGGGTGACAAAGCGGAAGCCAGCGGAGAACCAAATTGGCAAGAAATAATGAAATTTATGGCTGAAAATTTTGACAAAATAGATGAAAACTCAAGGAAACAAAATGAAACCTTGAGCGAAAAATTTAATAAAATAGAAGAAAATTTTAGTAAACAGGAGGAAACTTCAAAGAAACAAAACAAAACTTTGAAGGAACAAAACAAGCAAACTAATGAGAAAATAGACAGTATTCAGGAAAGTTTAGTAAAAGAACTAAACGAAAAAAATTGAGACCATTCATGGAGATATTAGACAAACCATGAATGAACAATACAACGAATTGAGAGAAACTATTAACGGACAAAGGGAATATATGAACACAGAATTTGAAGAAAATAATAAAAATATAAAGCAAATTCATGAGAAGATTGACATGATCAGTAACACACTTAGCCAAAAAGCAGATGAATACAAGGAGGAGACAAATAAGCAAATGGATGAAAGTTTCAGAAAGTTAGAGGACAGTGGTTTCAAGAATTTGAATGAAACACTAGACAGCACTTCCGAAGGTATTAAAGTAAGTCCGAAAGCAGAAGAGAGCAGGAAGGAAATAGAAATTAGAGAATACCAAGGTGTAATATTATCTGAGAATAAAAATAACAACAGTAAAGAGGATAATAAATACCTGGAAAAGAAGACCAAGAAAATAAGCTAAATATGTAGAAAGAAAATAATAAATACAAGAGAAGATGAAGGGTGGATTAATTATGTATTTAACCTTCCAATTAATGAACAAAGGGAGTTAAGTAAGTTTAGATCTCAATTAAATATGTCGACGATTGAAGTGTGTCAGACAATATCAGTCATATCTTCAATACGGAATATACCATTCAAATATTTAGTAAATCCAGAGGTAAAAGGGAATGGAATGGTATTAAATATGAGTGACTATGTTATGTTAGAGGAGTTACAATACCTGTTAGTTAAAAAGGAATTAACTATGACGGGAGACCGTGACTTAAATAAAGGTTTCGTAGCAGCCAAATGGGAGAGCCGGATGATAAGGAGATTATCAAGGAGGGAAATAATTCCGAACACCCCAGTCATCTGAGGAAGAGGAGTAACTGAGTTTATGGACCATGGTTAAACCAAGTAATAATCAACCAGAAAAAAGGGGACTGATTTTCTGTATACCGACCAAGCAACCCATTGGAAAGAAGGAACAAAATAAATAATATTAATTAAAATAACAAACAACAAAATTCAAAAAGCATGTAAGGACAACTTACTTAATATATTTAGAAACAATATGATTTAAGATAAACAACAAAATTCAAAAAACATGTAAAGACAACTTACTTAATATATTTAGAAACAATATGATTTAAGATAAACGGCAAAACACCAAGAGAATGTAAGAACAGATTACATAATTTATTTATAAATAACTGATTTAAAATGGAATAAGAGAAAAAATAATATTTTGATGGGAACAAAAAGAAGAAAAATAAATAAATAAATAAAAACAATTAATGGTAATGTGCTCAGACAAGAAGGTAAAATAAGAAGAATAATGGATAATATAATGACTATAATTACAATTAAGCTAAAGAATGATAATAATTAACACAGCTACAATTTAGAATTTCTTGGAGTTTAAAATGAGGAAGGAAAAAATAGTATGAAGAACACCTGTCACAAGAAGGAAAGTCAAAAGGATTTACAAATAATGCCTGTCAATAACATTATCTGAAATTAGCTACTGAAAATAAAAAGGAATCAAGAAGAAAAAAGAAATATATAATTAAATGTAAACAGCAACCGCGTGAAGAATCCCAAAAGTGTTTTTTATTAGTCAAAAAATAGACTATTATGGTATAATTATTATTTAATGACTGTCTGTAGAGGAATTCCAGCAGTATTATATTTCGAGCAGAGATGATGTTCCTCTGATCTCAAAAAGAAGTGTAGTATGGCCAGCAGAGTATGTAGCCAAAAGTGCCCCTCTGGACTGCCCCAGCTCACGTGTTAGGGAATGTTAGGGAAATTGAATATTTAAGGGATAATAATAAAACAGCTGAGAAGATTGATATCAGATTCCAGAAGTATGAAGGAAGAAAACAGAAGGAAGGTAGCAGACAGAAGCTCAATTGAGAAAGCACATTTATAGAAGTAAATAGAAATATGAGAGTGTTAAAACAAGTTTTTATTGATTATTGTGACCAGCCCTCATCAAGTGATGTTTCATAAACAACCACCAGAAGAAAAAATATCATTAGTGAATCTTCCTCCAGGAGAGAGTTGAGTATTAGTAAAATATGTTACATTAGGAAATCAAGTCAATTACTATTAACCAAATAAAAGGGGTATATAACCAAACAGAAAGGAAAATATATTATGAAAAAAATGAAAGGAAGGCGAAGAAGTAGGAATTCAACAATTAATTTTAATAAAGAAATAAAAATAAATCTGTTCTAGTGGGGGAGCTTTATGTAACATTACATAACCCATGCCCAAAACTGATAAAACATAAAGACGTATTCATAATCATAAGAATAATAAAATCAGTAATTACTCATTCCCAAAGTCAGAAATGGGTGATTAAGTATCATACTATGAAAACCTTTGTACCATAAAACATTGTAGCAATTGAAAACAATGTACTAAGTGTAATCATAAAAGTGCGGTGTGTGCAAAGTGAAACATAGTATGTTATGTGGAAATATTAAAAACTTAAAAGGACATCAATCACAATAAGTGAAGATGCAGTGTTGTAGTAATAAAATGTAATACTAATGATAAGTTGTTGTAGTTTTGTGTTGTTAGGCCACAAAGGCAATATCATTGTGATTAATATATTACTTTTGTTTATGTTTTAAGGAATCCAGGGTTATATCAAATTAATAATGGCTAATTAATATAAAATAAATAGATGGTAGAAAAGGAAAATAGTGCCCAGAGTAAGAATACATTTACAGATATATAAGTCAGAAATAAATCAAGTTAAAAATCATTAAATTATAAAATACAAGTAGCCAAGCTTAAGTAAAGATGTGAAGAAAAACCTTATATAAATTAAATTTAATTATAGCTAAAATTTGTAAAGGAGTATTTTTTCTAAAAGAAGAAATGAAATAATAATAATTAATACTAGCCTATTTACTAAAACTGTACCTAGGTTAGCCAATAAAAAACCATCAATTTCTTGGTTACTAAGAGTAACTAATCAACAAGAAATTAATTTAATTGTTCAATGGTATTCAAAGTGACCAGATGAAAAAAAAAGTACTGTCCAGTAAAATTTAAAAAAATGTAATAACTATCATTCGGGAAAAACCACTACAAAATTAATGAAACGAGTCAGCACCATCCACTACATCAGAGACATCCTTGGAACCACAATAATTCACGGCAGAAAATCGATGAAAACTGTAAATCCAGCGAAACATCTCTCGGCCTAGACTTCGGAATTATAAATCTTTGGGTGATATCGCTTGCTTTCATAAATAAAAAATTACACATCACCAATAAGTAACGAACACTAGAAACAGTACCACATCTTCCAATTTATTAGAAAATAGAAGGTGAACAATATAAACTTTATTTTATTTAACAAAAAATTTATCAAACATGGGTACATAGCGAATCTATGTCCGCCATACATCCTTTCTTTGCTTTATGTGAAGACACGTAGTCTGCGCTCTGGCGGTTAAAAAGAAACTTATAGAATCAGATTTTAAAATAAACAAATATTATTTAATGTAAAGTATGATACTAATAAATATGCATTTCTGACTTTCTTAGAGTTCAAAGAACCCTCAAATAACCCTGAGATATATAATTCATTAATTTTTCTTTCTAAAAAACTGTAATTGAAAACATGTTGTGTTATATGTAATGTAAACTAATATCAAAAAAATGTTGTGATTTTGAAAAATAATCGATTGTAAACTCATGATTTGGAGACAATAATTTCCATTGAATTAAAATAAATTCAATAAATACCTTGCTGATGCAACGCACGGAAAAATTTAAACGACTAAATCGTATACAAAGAGAGTAATTCTCTTTCTCTCTATCACTCTCTCTCCTACCCAATTTCAAACAATGGCACTGAGATAATACCTAATAAAGAAAACTTGGTCAATATTTTTTCATTATCACATACTCTCGATTAAAAATAAATAACATTATTTTGGATACAAACGTATTACGCAAAATAGATAAGAGACAAAAAAAAACGTAGAAACCCCGATAAAGGATTAGTTTTTGTTACAAATGGCGCTCAACTTAAAGGGCTCAAATTAGGGAAGAATTTCAAAATATATAAGGAAATATAACGAAAAACCTAATTTTTGTCAGCAACTATGAGAAGACAAGAAATGCATAATACCAGAGGAAAGTCAAAGAAGAGGGCAGAAGACACGGAGAAAGAAGAAGGTGGACAGGAACAAGAAATAGAAGTAGTCACGGACAGTGAAATGGAACAACCGACGGGCGATAAAAAAGTAACCGAAGTAGTTATAAACACGGAAAAAGAGCAACAGGCGGGTGACAAAGCGGAAGCCAGCGGAGAACCAAATTGGCAAGAAATAATGAAATTTATGGCTGAAAATTTTGACAAAATAGATGAAAACTCAAGGAAACAAAATGAAACCTTGAGCGAAAAATTTAATAAAATAGAAGAAAATTTTAGTAAACAGGAGGAAACTTCAAAGAAACAAAACAAAACTTTGAAGGAACAAAACAAGCAAACTAATGAGAAAATAGACAGTATTCAGGAAAGTTTAGTAAAACAACTAAACGAAAAAAATTGAGACCATTCATGGAGATATTAGACAAACCATGAATGAACAATACAACGAATTGAGAGAAACTATTAACGGACAAAGGGAATATATGAACACAGAATTTGAAGAAAATAATAAAAATATAAAGCAAATTCATGAGAAGATTGACATGATCAGTAACACACTTAGCCAAAAAGCAGATGAATACAAGGAGGAGACAAATAAGCAAATGGATGAAAGTTTCAGAAAGTTAGAGGACAGTGGTTTCAAGAATTTGAATGAAACACTAGACAGCACTTCCGAAGGTATTAAAGTAAGTCCGAAAGCAGAAGAGAGCAGGAAGGAAATAGAAATTAGAGAATACCAAGGTGTAATATTATCTGAGAATAAAAATAACAACAGTAAAGAGGATAATAAATACCTGGAAAAGAAGACCAAGAAAATAAGCTAAATATGTAGAAAGAAAATAATAAATACAAGAGAAGATGAAGGGTGGATTAATTATGTATTTAACCTTCCAATTAATGAACAAAGGGAGTTAAGTAAGTTTAGATCTCAATTAAATATGTCGACGATTGAAGTGTGTCAGACAATATCAGTCATATCTTCAATACGGAATATACCATTCAAATATTTAGTAAATCCAGAGGTAAAAGGGAATGGAATGGTATTAAATATGAGTGACTATGTTATGTTAGAGGAGTTACAATACCTGTTAGTTAAAAAGGAATTAACTATGACGGGAGACCGTGACTTAAATAAAGGTTTCGTAGCAGCCAAATGGGAGAGCCGGATGATAAGGAGATTATCAAGGAGGGAAATAATTCCGAACACCCCAGTCATCTGAGGAAGAGGAGTAACTGAGTTTATGGACCATGGTTAAACCAAGTAATAATCAACCAGAAAAAAGGGGACTGATTTTCTGTATACCGACCAAGCAACCCATTGGAAAGAAGGAACAAAATAAATAATATTAATTAAAATAACAAACAACAAAATTCAAAAAGCATGTAAGGACAACTTACTTAATATATTTAGAAACAATATGATTTAAGATAAACAACAAAATTCAAAAAACATGTAAAGACAACTTACTTAATATATTTAGAAACAATATGATTTAAGATAAACGGCAAAACACCAAGAGAATGTAAGAACAGATTACATAATTTATTTATAAATAACTGATTTAAAATGGAATAAGAGAAAAAATAATATTTTGATGGGAACAAAAAGAAGAAAAATAAATAAATAAATAAAAACAATTAATGGTAATGTGCTCAGACAAGAAGGTAAAATAAGAAGAATAATGGATAATATAATGACTATAATTACAATTAAGCTAAAGAATGATAATAATTAATACAGCTACAATTTAGAATTTCTTGGAGTTTAAAATGAGGAAGGAAAAAATAGTATGAAGAACACCTGTCACAAGAAGGAAAGTCAAAAGGATTTACAAATAATGCCTGTCAATAACATTATCTGAAATTAGCTACTGAAAATAAAAAGGAATCAAGAAGAAAAAAGAAATATATAATTAAATGTAAACAGCAACCGCGTGAAGAATCCCAAAAGTGTTTTTTATTAGTCAAAAAATAGACTATTATGGTATAATTATTATTTAATGACTGTCTGTAGAGGAATTCCAGCAGTATTATATTTCGAGCAGAGATGATGTTCCTCTGATCTCAAAAAGAAGTGTAGTATGGCCAGCAGAGTATGTAGCCAAAAGTGCCCCTCTGGACTGCCTCAGCTCACGTGTTAGGGAATGTTAGGGAAATTGAATATTTAAGGGATAATAATAAAACAGCTGAGAAGATTGATATCAGATTCCAGAAGTATGAAGGAAGAAAACAGAAGGAAGGTAGCAGACAGAAGCTCAATTGAGAAAGCACATTTATAGAAGTAAATAGAAATATGAGAGTGTTAAAACAAGTTTTTATTGATTATTGTGACCAGCCCTCATCAAGTGATGTTTCATAAACAACCACCAGAAGAAAAAATATCATTAGTGAATCTTCCTCCAGGAGAGAGAGTTGAGTATTAGTAAAATATGTTACATTAGGAAATCAAGTCAATTACTATTAACCAAATAAAAGGGGTATATAACCAAACAGAAAGGAAAATATATTATGAAAAAAATGAAAGGAAGGCGAAGAAGTAGGAATTCAACAATTAATTTTAATAAAGAAATAAAAATAAATCTGTTCTAGTGGGGGAGCTTTATGTAACATTACATAACCCATGCCCAAAACTGATAAAACATAAAGACGTATTCATAATCATAAGAATAATAAAATCAGTAATTACTCATTCCCAAAGTCAGAAATGGGTGATTAAGTATCATACTATGAAAACCTTTGTACCATAAAACATTGTAGCAATTGAAAACAATGTACTAAGTGTAATTATAAAAGTGCGGTGTGTGCAAAGTGAAACATAGTATGTTATGTGGAAATATTAAAAACTTAAAAGGACATCAATCACAATAAGTGAAGATGCAGTGTTGTAGTAATAAAATGTAATACTAATGATAAGTTGTTGTAGTTTTGTGTTGTTAGGCCACAAAGGCAATATCATTGTGATTAATATATTACTTTTGTTTATGTTTTAAGGAATCCAGGGTTATATCAAATTAATAATGGCTAATTAATATAAAATAAATAGATGGTAGAAAAGGAAAATAGTGCCCAGAGTAAGAATACATTTACAGATATATAAGTCAGAAATAAATCAAGTTAAAAATCATTAAATTATAAAATACAAGTAGCCAAGCTTAAGTAAAGATGTGAAGAAAAACCTTATATAAATTAAATTTAATTATAGCTAAAATTTGTAAAGGAGTATTTTTTCTAAAAGAAGAAATGAAATAATAATAATTAATACTAGCCTATTTACTAAAACTGTACCTAGGTTAGCCAATAAAAAACCATCAATTTCTTGGTTACTAAGAGTAACTAATCAACAAGAAATTAATTTAATTGTTCAATGGTATTCAAAGTGACCAGATGAAAAAAAAAGTACTGTCCAGTAAAATTTAAAAAAATGTAATAACTATCATTCGGGAAAAACCACTACAAAATTAATGAAACGAGTCAGCACCATCCACTACATCAGAGACATCCTTGGAACCACAATAATTCACGGCAGAAAATCGATGAAAACTGTAAATCCAGCGAAACATCTCTCGGCCTAGACTTCGGAATTATAAATCTTTGGGTGATATCGCTTGCTTTCATAAATAAAAAATTACACATCACCAATAAGTAACGAACACTAGAAACAGTACCACATCTTCCAATTTATTAGAAAATAGAAGGTGAACAATATAAACTTTATTTTATTTAACAAAAAATTTATCAAACATGGGTACATAGCGAATCTATGTCCGCCATAGATCCTTTCTTTGCTTTATGTGAAGACACGTAGTCTGCGCTCTGGCGGTTAAAAAGAAACTTATTGAATCAGATTTTAAAATAAACAAATATTATTTAATGTAAAGTATGATACTAATAAATATGCATTTCTGACTTTCTTAGAGTTCAAAGAACCCTCAAATAACCCTGAGATATATAATTAATTAATTTTTATTTCTAAAAAACTGTAATTGAAAACATCTGTTGTGTTATATGTAATGTAAACTAATATCGAAAAAATGTTGTGATTTCGAAAAATAATCGATTGTAAACTCATGATTTGGAGACAATAATTTCCATTGAATTAAAATAAATTCAATAAATACCTTGCTGATGCAATGCACGGAAAAATTTAAACGACTAAATCGTATACAAAGAGAGTAATTCTCTTTCTCTCTATCACTCTCTCTCCTACCCAATTTCAAACAATGGCACTGAGATAATACCTAATAAAGAAAACTTGGTCAATATTTTTTCATTATCACATACTCTCGATTAAAAATAAATAACATTATTTTGGATACAAACGTATTACGCAAAATAGATAGAGACAAAAAAAAAACGTAGAAACCCCGATAAAGGATTAGTTTTTGTTACAAATGGCGCTCAACTTAAAGGGCTCAAATTAGGGAAGAATTTCAAAATATATAAGGAAATATAACGAAAAACCTAATTTTTGTCAGCAACTATGAGAAGACAAGAAATGCATAATACCAGAGGAAAGTCAAAGAAGAGGGCAGAAGACACGGAGAAGGAAGAAGGTGGACAGGAACAAGAAATAGAAGTAGTCACGGACAGTGAAATGGAACAACCGACGGGCGATAAAAAAGTAACCGAAGTAGTTATAAACACGGAAAAAGAGCAACAGGCGGGTGACAAAGCGGAAGCCAGCGGAGAACCAAATTGGCAAGAAATAATGAAATTTATGGCTGAAAATTTTGACAAAATAGATGAAAACTCAAGGAAACAAAATGAAACCTTGAGCGAAAAATTTAATAAAATAGAAGAAAATTTTAGTAAACAGGAGGAAACTTCAAAGAAACAAAACAAAACTTTGAAGGAACAAAACAAGCAAACTAATGAGAAAATAGACAGTATTCAGGAAAGTTTAGTAAAACAACTAAACGAAAAAAATTGAGACCATTCATGGAGATATTAGACAAACCATGAATGAACAATACAACGAATTGAGAGAAACTATTAACGGACAAAGGGAATATATGAACACAGAATTTATAGAAAATAATAAAAATATAAAGCAAATTCATGAGAAGATTGACATGATCAGTAACACACTTAGCCAAAAAGCAGATGAATACAAGGAGGAGACAAATAAGCAAATGGATGAAAGTTTCAGAAAGTTAGAGGACAGTGGTTTCAAGAATTTGAATGAAACACTAGACAGCACTTCCGAAGGTATTAAAGTAAGTCCGAAAGCAGAAGAGAGCAGGAAGGAAATAGAAATTAGAGAATACCAAGGTGTAATATTATCTGAGAATAAAAATAACAACAGTAAAGAGGATAATAAATACCTGGAAAAGAAGACCAAGAAAATAAGCTAAATATGTAGAAAGAAAATAATAAATACAAGAGAAGATGAAGGGTGGATTAATTATGTATTTAACCTTCCAATTAATGAAGAAAGGGAGTTAAGTAAGTTTAGATCTCAATTAAATATGTCGACGATTGAAGTGTGTCAGACAATATCAGTCATATCTTCAATACGGAATATACCATTCAAATATTTAGTAAATCCAGAGGTAAAAGGGAATGGAATGGTATTAAATATGAGTGACTATGTTATGTTAGAGGAGTTACAATACCTGTTAGTTAAAAAGGAATTAACTATGACGGGAGACCGTGACTTAAATAAAGGTTTCGTAGCAGCCAAATGGGAGAGCCGGATGATAAGGAGATTATCAAGGAGGGAAATAATTCCGAACACCCCAGTCATCTGAGGAAGAGGAGTAACTGAGTTTATGGACCATGGTTAAACCAAGTAATAATCAACCAGAAAAAAGGGGACTGATTTTCTGTATACCGACCAAGCAACCCATTGGAAAGAAGGAACAAAATAAATAATATTAATTAAAATAACAAACAACAAAATTCAAAAAGCATGTAAGGACAACTTACTTAATATATTTAGAAACAATATGATTTAAGATAAACAACAAAATTCAAAAAACATGTAAAGACAACTTACTTAATATATTTAGAAACAATATGATTTAAGATAAACGGCAAAACACCAAGAGAATGTAAGAACAGATTACATAATTTATTTATAAATAACTGATTTAAAATGGAATAAGAGAAAAAATAATATTTTGATGGGAACAAAAAGAAGAAAAATAAATAAATAAATAAAAACAATTAATGGTAATGTGCTCAGACAAGAAGGTAAAATAAGAAGAATAATGGATAATATAATGACTATAATTACAATTAAGCTAAAGAATGATAATAATTAATACAGCTACAATTTAGAATTTCTTGGAGTTTAAAATGAGGAAGGAAAAAATAGTATGAAGAACACCTGTCACAAGAAGGAAAGTCAAAAGGATTTACAAATAATGCCTGTCAATAACATTATCTGAAATTAGCTACTGAAAATAAAAAGGAATCAAGAAGAAAAAAGAAATATATAATTAAATGTAAACAGCAACCGCGTGAAGAATCCCAAAAGTGTTTTTTATTAGTCAAAAAATAGACTATTATGGTATAATTATTATTTAATGACTGTCTGTAGAGGAATTCCAGCAGTATTATATTTCGAGCAGAGATGATGTTCCTCTGATCTCAAAAAGAAGTGTAGTATGGCCAGCAGAGTATGTAGCCAAAAGTGCCCCTCTGGACTGCCCCAGCTCACGTGTTAGGGAATGTTAGGGAAATTGAATATTTAAGGGATAATAATAAAACAGCTGAGAAGATTGATATCAGATTCCAGAAGTATGAAGGAAGAAAACAGAAGGAAGGTAGCAGACAGAAGCTCAATTGAGAAAGCACATTTATAGAAGTAAATAGAAATATGAGAGTGTTAAAACAAGTTTTTATTGATTATTGTGACCAGCCCTCATCAAGTGATGTTTCATAAACAACCACCAGAAGAAAAAATATCATTAGTGAATCTTCCTCCAGGAGAGAGAGTTGAGTATTAGTAAAATATGTTACATTAGGAAATCAAGTCAATTACTATTAACCAAATAAAAGGGGTATATAACCAAACAGAAAGGAAAATATATTATGAAAAAAATGAAAGGAAGGCGAAGAAGTAGGAATTCAACAATTAATTTTAATAAAGAAATAAAAATAAATCTGTTCTAGTGGGGGAGCTTTATGTAACATTACATAACCCATGCCCAAAACTGATAAAACATAAAGACGTATTCATAATCATAAGAATAATAAAATCAGTAATTACTCATTCCCAAAGTCAGAAATGGGTGATTAAGTATCATACTATGAAAACCTTTGTACCATAAAACATTGTAGCAATTGAAAACAATGTACTAAGTGTAATCATAAAAGTGCGGTGTGTGCAAAGTGAAACATAGTATGTTATGTGGAAATATTAAAAACTTAAAAGGACATCAATCACAATAAGTGAAGATGCAGTGTTGTAGTAATAAAATGTAATACTAATGATAAGTTGTTGTAGTTTTGTGTTGTTAGGCCACAAAGGCAATATCATTGTGATTAATATATTACTTTTGTTTATGTTTTAAGGAATCCAGGGTTATATCAAATTAATAATGGCTAATTAATATAAAATAAATAGATGGTAGAAAAGGAAAATAGTGCCCAGAGTAAGAATACATTTACAGATATATAAGTCAGAAATAAATCAAGTTAAAAATCATTAAATTATAAAATACAAGTAGCCAAGCTTAAGTTAAGATGTGAAGAAAAACCTTATATAAATTAAATTTAATTATAGCTAAAATTTGTAAAGGAGTATTTTTTCTAAAAGAAGAAATGAAATAATAATAATTAATACTAGCCTATTTACTAAAACTGTACCTAGGTTAGCCAATAAAAAACCATCAATTTCTTGGTTACTAAGAGTAACTAATCAACAAGAAATTAATTTAATTGTTCAATGGTATTCAAAGTGACCAGATGAAAAAAAAAGTAATGTCCAGTAAAATTTAAAAAAATGTAATAACTATCATTCGGGAAAAACCACTACAAAATTAATGAAACGAGTCAGCACCATCCACTACATCAGAGACATCCTTGGAACCACAATAATTCACGGCAGAAAATCGATGAAAACTGTAAATCCAGCGAAACATCTCTCGGCCTAGACTTCGGAATTATAAATCTTTGGGTGATATCGCTTGCTTTCATAAATAAAAAATTACACATCACCAATAAGTAACGAACACTAGAAACAGTACCACATCTTCCAATTTATTAGAAAATAGAAGGTGAACAATATAAACTTTATTTTATTTAACAAAAAATTTATCAACCATGGGTACATAGCGAATCTATCTCCGCCATAGATCCTTTCTTTGCTTTATGTGAAGACACGTAGTCTGCGCTCTGGCGGTTAAAAAGAAACTTATTGAATCAGATTTTAAAATAAACAAATATTATTTAATGTAAAGTATGATACTAATAAATATGCATTTCTGACTTTCTTAGAGTTCAAAGAACCCTCAAATAACCCTGAGATATATAATTATTAATTTTTCTTTCTAAAAAACTGTAATTGAAAACATCTGTTGTGTTATATGTAATGTAAACTAATATCGAAAAAATGTTGTGATTTTGAAAAATAATCGATTGTAAACTCATGATTTGGAGACAATAATTTCCATTGAATTAAAATAAATTCAATAAATACCTTGCTGATGCAACGCACGGAAAAATTTAAACGACTAAATCGTATACAAAGAGAGTAATTCTCTTTCTCTCTATCACTCTCTCTCCTACCCAATTTCAAACAATGGCACTGAGATAATACCTAATAAAGAAAACTTGGTCAATATTTTTTCATTATCACATACTCTCGATTAAAAATAAATAACATTATTTTGGATACAAACGTATTACGCAAAATAGATAGAGATAAAAAAAAAAACGTAGAAACCCCGATAAAGGATTAGTTTTTGTTACAAATGGCGCTCAACTTAAAGGGCTCAAATTAGGGAAGAATTTCAAAATATATAAGGAAATATAACGAAAAACCTAATTTTTGTCAGCAACTATGAGAAGACAAGAAATGCATAATACCAGAGGAAAGTCAAAGAAGAGGGCAGAAGACACGGAGAAGGAAGAAGGTGGACAGGAACAAGAAATAGAAGTAGTCACGGACAGTGAAATGGAACAACCGACGGGCGATAAAAAAGTAACCGAAGTAGTTATAAACACGGAAAAAGAGCAACAGGCGGGTGACAAAGCGGAAACCAGCGGAGAACCAAATTGGCAAGAAATAATGAAATTTATGGCTGAAAATTTTGACAAAATAGATGAAAACTCAAGGAAACAAAATGAAACCTTGAGCGAAAAATTTAATAAAATAGAAGAAAATTTTAGTAAACAGGAGGAAACTTCAAAGAAACAAAACAAAACTTTGAAGGAACAAAACAAGCAAACTAATGAGAAAATAGACAGTATTCAGGAAAGTTTAGTAAAAGAACTAAACGAAAAAAATTGAGACCATTCATGGAGATATTAGACAAACCATGAATGAACAATACAACGAATTGAGAGAAACTATTAACGGACAAAGGGAATATATGAACACAGAATTTGAAGAAAATAATAAAAATATAAAGCAAATTCATGAGAAGATTGACATGATCAGTAACACACTTAGCCAAAAAGCAGATGAATACAAGGAGGAGACAAATAAGCAAATGGATGAAAGTTTCAGAAAGTTAGAGGACAGTGGTTTCAAGAATTTGAATGAAACACTAGACAGCACTTCCGAAGGTATTAAAGTAAGTCCGAAAGCAGAAGAGAGCAGGAAGGAAATAGAAATTAGAGAATACCAAGGTGTAATATTATCTGAGAATAAAAATAACAACAGTAAAGAGGATAATAAATACCTGGAAAAGAAGACCAAGAAAATAAGCTAAATATGTAGAAAGAAAATAATAAATACAAGAGAAGATGAAGGGTGGATTAATTATGTATTTAACCTTCCAATTAATGAACAAAGGGAGTTAAGTAAGTTTAGATCTCAATTAAATATGTCGACGATTGAAGTGTGTCAGACAATATCAGTCATATCTTCAATACGGAATATACCATTCAAATATTTAGTAAATCCAGAGGTAAAAGGGAATGGAATGGTATTAAATATGAGTGACTATGTTATGTTAGAGGAGTTACAATACCTGTTAGTTAAAAAGGAATTAACTATGACGGGAGACCGTGACTTAAATAAAGGTTTCGTAGCAGCCAAATGGGAGAGCCGGATGATAAGGAGATTATCAAGGAGGGAAATAATTCCGAACACCCCAGTCATCTGAGGAAGAGGAGTAACTGAGTTTATGGACCATGGTTAAACCAAGTAATAATCAACCAGAAAAAAGGGGACTGATTTTCTGTATACCGACCAAGCAACCCATTGGAAAGAAGGAACAAAATAAATAATATTAATTAAAATAACAAACAACAAAATTCAAAAAGCATGTAAGGACAACTTACTTAATATATTTAGAAACAATATGATTTAAGATAAACAACAAAATTCAAAAAACATGTAAAGACAACTTACTTAATATATTTAGAAACAATATGATTTAAGATAAACGGCAAAACACCAAGAGAATGTAAGAACAGATTACATAATTTATTTATAAATAACTGATTTAAAATGGAATAAGAGAAAAAATAATATTTTGATGGGAACAAAAAGAAGAAAAATAAATAAATAAATAAAAACAATTAATGGTAATGTGCTCAGACAAGAAGGTAAAATAAGAAGAATAATGGATAATATAATGACTATAATTACAATTAAGCTAAAGAATGATAATAATTAATACAGCTACAATTTAGAATTTCTTGGAGTTTAAAATGAGGAAGGAAAAAATAGTATGAAGAACACCTGTCACAAGAAGGAAAGTCAAAAGGATTTACAAATAATGCCTGTCAATAACATTATCTGAAATTAGCTACTGAAAATAAAAAGGAATCAAGAAGAAAAAAGAAATATATAATTAAATGTAAACAGCAACCGCGTGAAGAATCCCAAAAGTGTTTTTTATTAGTCAAAAAATAGACTATTATGGTATAATTATTATTTAATGACTGTCTGTAGAGGAATTCCAGCAGTATTATATTTCGAGCAGAGATGATGTTCCTCTGATCTCAAAAAGAAGTGTAGTATGGCCAGCAGAGTATGTAGCCAAAAGTGCCCCTCTGGACTGCCTCAGCTCATGTGTTAGGGAATGTTAGGGAAATTGAATATTTAAGGGATAATAATAAAACAGCTGAGAAGATTGATATCAGATTCCAGAAGTATGAAGGAAGAAAACAGAAGGAAGGTAGCAGACAGAAGCTCAATTGAGAAAGCACATTTATAGAAGTAAATAGAAATATGAGAGTGTTAAAACAAGTTTTTATTGATTATTGTGACCAGCCCTCATCAAGTGATGTTTCATAAACAACCACCAGAAGAAAAAATATCATTAGTGAATCTTCCTCCAGGAGAGAGAGTTGAGTATTAGTAAAATATGTTACATTAGGAAATCAAGTCAATTACTATTAACCAAATAAAAGGGGTATATAACCAAACAGAAAGGAAAATATATTATGAAAAAAATGAAAGGAAGGCGAAGAAGTAGGAATTCAACAATTAATTTTAATAAAGAAATAAAAATAAATCTGTTCTAGTGGGGGAGCTTTATGTAACATTACATAACCCATGCCCAAAACTGATAAAACATAAAGACGTATTCATAATCATAAGAATAATAAAATCAGTAATTACTCATTCCCAAAGTCAGAAATGGGTGATTAAGTATCATACTATGAAAACCTTTGTACCATAAAACATTGTAGCAATTGAAAACAATGTACTAAGTGTAATCATAAAAGTGCGGTGTGTGCAAAGTGAAACATAGTATGTTATGTGGAAATATTAAAAACTTAAAAGGACATCAATCACAATAAGTGAAGATGCAGTGTTGTAGTAATAAAATGTAATACTAATGATAAGTTGTTGTAGTTTTGTGTTGTTAGGCCACAAAGGCAATATCATTGTGATTAATATATTACTTTTGTTTATGTTTTAAGGAATCCAGGGTTATATCAAATTAATAATGGCTAATTAATATAAAATAAATAGATGGTAGAAAAGGAAAATAGTGCCCAGAGTAAGAATACATTTACAGATATATAAGTCAGAAATAAATCAAGTTAAAAATCATTAAATTATAAAATACAAGTAGCCAAGCTTAAGTAAAGATGTGAAGAAAAACCTTATATAAATTAAATTTAATTATAGCTAAAATTTGTAAAGGAGTATTTTTTCTAAAAGAAGAAATGAAATAATAATAATTAATACTAGCCTATTTACTAAAACTGTACCTAGGTTAGCCAATAAAAAACCATCAATTTCTTGGTTACTAAGAGTAACTAATCAACAAGAAATTAATTTAATTGTTCAATGGTATTCAAAGTGACCAGATGAAAAAAAAAGTAATGTCCAGTAAAATTTAAAAAAATGTAATAACTATCATTCGGGAAAACCCACTACAAAATTAATGAAACGAGTCAGCACCATCCACTACATCAGAGACATCCTTGGAACCACAATAATTCACGGCAGAAAATCGATGAAAACTGTAAATCCAGCGAAACATCTCTCGGCCTAGACTTCGGAATTATAAATCTTTGGGTGATATCGCTTGCTTTCATAAATAAAAAATTACACATCACCAATAAGTAACGAACACTAGAAACAGTACCACATCTTCCAATTTATTAGAAAATAGAAGGTGAACAATATAAACTTTATTTTATTTAACAAAAAATTTATCAAACATGGGTACATAGCGAATCTATGTCCGCCATACATCCTTTCTTTGCTTTATGTGAAGACACGTAGTCTGCGCTCTGGCGGTTAAAAAGAAACTTATTGAATCAGATTTTAAAATAAACAAATATTATTTAATGTAAAGTATGATACTAATAAATATGCATTTCTGACTTTCTTAGAGTTCAAAGAACCCTCAAATAACCCTGAGATATATAATTAATTAATTTTTCTTTCTAAAAAACTGTAATTGAAAACATCTGTTGTGTTATATGTAATGTAAACTAATATCGAAAAAATGTTGTGATTTTGAAAAATAATCGATTGTAAACTCATGATTTGGAGACAATAATTTCCATTGAATTAAAATAAATTCAATAAATACCTTGCTGATGCAACGCACGGAAAAATTTAAACGACTAAATCGTATACAAAGAGAGTAATTCTCTTTCTCTCTATCACTCTCTCTCCTACCCAATTTCAAACAATGGCACTGAGATAATACCTAATAAAGAAAACTTGGTCAATATTTTTTCATTATCACATACTCTCGATTAAAAATAAATAACATTATTTTGGATACAAACGTATTACGCAAAATAGATAGAGATAAAAAAAAAAACGTAGAAACCCCGATAAAGGATTAGTTTTTGTTACAAATGGTGCTCAACTTAAAGGGCTCAAATTAGGGAAGAATTTCAAAATATATAAGGAAATATAACGAAAAACCTAATTTTTGTCAGCAACTATGAGAAGACAAGAAATGCATAATACCAGAGGAAAGTCAAAGAAGAGGGCAGAAGACACGGAGAAGGAAGAAGGTGGACAGGAACAAGAAATAGAAGTAGTCACGGACAGTGAAATGGAACAACCGACGGGCGATAAAAAAGTAACCGAAGTAGTTATAAACACGGAAAAAGAGCAACAGGCGGGTGACAAAGCGGAAACCAGCGGAGAACCAAATTGGCAAGAAATAATGAAATTTATGGCTGAAAATTTTGACAAAATAGATAAAAACTCAAGGAAACAAAATGAAACCTTGAGCAAAAAATTTAATAAAATAGAAGAAAATTTTAGTAAACAGGAGGAAACTTCAAAGAAACAAAACAAAACTTTGAAGGAACAAAACAAGCAAACTAATGAGAAAATAGACAGTATTCAGGAAAGTTTAGTAAAACAACTAAACGAAAAAAATTGAGACCATTCATGGAGATATTAGACAAACCATGAATGAACAATACAACGAATTGAGAGAAACTATTAACGGACAAAGGGAATATATGAACACAGAATTTGAAGAAAATAATAAAAATATAAAGCAAATTCATGAGAAGATTGACATGATCAGTAACACACTTAGCCAAAAAGCAGATGAATACAAGAAGGAGACAAATAAGCAAATGGATGAAAGTTTCAGAAAGTTAGAGGACAGTGGTTTCAAGAATTTGAATGAAACACTAGACAGCACTTCCGAAGGTATTAAAGTAAGTCCGAAAGCAGAAGAGAGCAGGAAGGAAATAGAAATTAGAGAATACCAAGGTGTAATATTATCTGAGAATAAAAATAACAACAGTAAAGAGGATAATAAATACCTGGAAAAGAAGACCAAGAAAATAAGCTAAATATGTAGAAAGAAAATAATAAATACAAGAGAAGATGAAGGGTGGATTAATTATGTATTTAACCTTCCAATTAATGAACAAAGGGAGTTAAGTAAGTTTAGATCTCAATTAAATATGTCGACGATTGAAGTGTGTCAGACAATATCAGTCATATCTTCAATACGGAATATACCATTCAAATATTTAGTAAATCCAGAGGTAAAAGGGAATGGAATGGTATTAAATATGAGTGACTATGTTATGTTAGAGGAGTTACAATACCTGTTAGTTAAAAAGGAATTAACTATGACGGGAGACCGTGACTTAAATAAAGGTTTCGTAGCAGCCAAATGGGAGAGCCGGATGATAAGGAGATTATCAAGGAGGGAAATAATTCCAAACACCCCAGTCATCTGAGGAAGAGGAGTAACTGAGTTTATGGACCATGGTTAAACCAAGTAATAATCAACCAGAAAAAAGGGGACTGATTTTCTGTATACCGACCAAGCAACCCATTGGAAAGAAGGAACAAAATAAATAATATTAATTAAAATAACAAACAACAAAATTCAAAAAGCATGTAAGGACAACTTACTTAATATATTTAGAAACAATATGATTTAAGATAAACAACAAAATTCAAAAAACATGTAAAGACAACTTACTTAATATATTTAGAAACAATATGATTTAAGATAAACGGCAAAACACCAAGAGAATGTAAGAACAGATTACATAATTTATTTATAAATAACTGATTTAAAATGGAATAAGAGAAAAAATAATATTTTGATGGGAACAAAAAGAAGAAAAATAAATAAATAAATAAAAACAATTAATGGTAATGTGCTCAGACAAGAAGGTAAAATAAGAAGAATAATGGATAATATAATGACTATAATTACAATTAAGCTAAAGAATGATAATAATTAATACAGCTACAATTTAGAATTTCTTGGAGTTTAAAATGAGGAAGGAAAAAATAGTATGAAGAACACCTGTCACAAGAAGGAAAGTCAAAAGGATTTACAAATAATGCCTGTCAATAACATTATCTGAAATTAGCTACTGAAAATAAAAAGGAATCAAGAAGAAAAAAGAAATATATAATTAAATGTAAACAGCAACCGCGTGAAGAATCCCAAAAGTGTTTTTTATTAGTCAAAAAATAGACTATTATGGTATAATTATTATTTAATGACTGTCTGTAGAGGAATTCCAGCAGTATTATATTTCGAGCAGAGATGATGTTCCTCTGATCTCAAAAAGAAGTGTAGTATGGCCAGCAGAGTATGTAGCCAAAAGTGCCCCTCTGGACTGCCCCAGCTCACGTGTTAGGGAATGTTAGGGAAATTGAATATTTAAGGGATAATAATAAAACAGCTGAGAAGATTGATATCAGATTCCAGAAGTATGAAGGAAGAAAACAGAAGGAAGGTAGCAGACAGAAGCTCAATTGAGAAAGCACATTTATAGAAGTAAATAGAAATATGAGAGTGTTAAAACAAGTTTTTATTGATTATTGTGACCAGCCCTCATCAAGTGATGTTTCATAAACAACCACCAGAAGAAAAAATATCATTAGTGAATCTTCCTCCAGGAGAGAGAGTTGAGTATTAGTAAAATATGTTACATTAGGAAATCAAGTCAATTACTATTAACCAAATAAAAGGGGTATATAACCAAACAGAAAGGAAAATATATTATGAAAAAAATGAAAGGAAGGCGAAGAAGTAGGAATTCAACAATTAATTTTAATAAAGAAATAAAAATAAATCTGTTCTAGTGGGGGAGCTTTATGTAACATTACATAACCCATGCCCAAAACTGATAAAACATAAAGACGTATTCATAATCATAAGAATAATAAAATCAGTAATTACTCATTCCCAAAGTCAGAAATGGGTGATTAAGTATCATACTATGAAAACCTTTGTACCATAAAACATTGTAGCAATTGAAAACAATGTACTAAGTGTAATCATAAAAGTGCGGTGTGTGCAAAGTGAAACATAGTATGTTATGTGGAAATATTAAAAACTTAAAAGGACATCAATCACAATAAGTGAAGATGCAGTGTTGTAGTAATAAAATGTAATACTAATGATAAGTTGTTGTAGTTTTGTGTTGTTAGGCCACAAAGGCAATATCATTGTGATTAATATATTACTTTTGTTTATGTTTTAAGGAATCCAGGGTTATATCAAATTAATAATGGCTAATTAATATAAAATAAATAGATGGTAGAAAAGGAAAATAGTGCCCAGAGTAAGAATACATTTACAGATATATAAGTCAGAAATAAATCAAGTTAAAAATCATTAAATTATAAAATACAAGTAGCCAAGCTTAAGTAAAGATGTGAAGAAAAACCTTATATAAATTAAATTTAATTATAGCTAAAAATTGTAAAGGAGTATTTTTTCTAAAAGAAGAAATGAAATAATAATAATTAATACTAGCCTATTTACTAAAACTGTACCTAGGTTAGCCAATAAAAACCATCAATTTCTTGGTTACTAAGAGTAACTAATCAACAAGAAATTAATTTAATTGTTCAATGGTATTCAAAGTGACCAGATGAAAAAAAAAGTAATGTCCAGTAAAATTTAAAAAAATGTAATAACTATCATTCGGGAAAAACCACTACAAAATTAATGAAACGAGTCAGCACCATCCACTACATCAGAGACATCCTTGGAACCACAATAATTCACGGCAGAAAATCGATGAAAACTGTAAATCCAGCGAAACATCTCTCGGCCTAGACTTCGGAATTATAAATCTTTGGGTGATATCGCTTGCTTTCATAAATAAAAAATTACACATCACCAATAAGTAACGAACACTAGAAACAGTACCACATCTTCCAATTTATTAGAAAATAGAAGGTGAACAATATAAACTTTATTTTATTTAACAAAAAATTTATCAAACATGGGTACATAGCGAATCTATGTCCGCCATAGATCCTTTCTTTGCTTTATGTGAAGACACGTAGTCTGCGCTCTGGCGGTTAAAAAGAAACTTATTGAATCAGATTTTAAAATAAACAAATATTATTTAATGTAAAGTATGATACTAATAAATATGCATTTCTGACTTTCTTAGAGTTCAAAGAACCCTCAAATAACCCTGAGATATATAATTAATTAATTTTTCTTTCTAAAAAACTGTAATTGAAAACATCTGTTGTGTTATATGTAATGTAAACTAATATCGAAAAAATGTTGTGATTTTGAAAAATAATCGATTGTAAACTCATGATTTGGAGACAATAATTTCCATTGAATTAAAATAAATTCAATAAATACCTTGCTGATGCAATGCACGGAAAAATTTAAACGACTAAATCGTATACAAAGAGAGTAATTCTCTTTCTCTCTATCACTCTCTCTCCTACCCAATTTCAAACAATGGCACTGAGATAATACCTAATAAAGAAAACTTGGTCAATATTTTTTCATTATCACATACTCTCGATTAAAAATAAATAACATTATTTTGGATACAAACGTATTACGCAAAATAGATAGAGATAAAAAAAAAAACGTAGAAACCCCGATAAAGGATTAGTTTTTGTTACAAATGGCGCTCAACTTAAAGGGCTCAAATTAGGGAAGAATTTCAAAATATATAAGGAAATATAACGAAAAACCTAATTTTTGTCAGCAACTATGAGAAGACAAGAAATGCATAATACCAGAGGAAAGTCAAAGAAGAGGGCAGAAGACACGGAGAAGGAAGAAGGTGGACAGGAACAAGAAATAGAAGTAGTCACGGACAGTGAAATGGAACAACCGACGGGCGATAAAAAAGTAACCGAAGTAGTTATAAACACGGAAAAAGAGCAACAGGCGGGTGACAAAGCGGAAACCAGCGGAGAACCAAATTGGCAAGAAATAATGAAATTTATGGCTGAAAATTTTGACAAAATAGATGAAAACTCAAGGAAACAAAATGAAACCTTGAGCGAAAAATTTAATAAAATAGAAGAAAATTTTAGTAAACAGGAGGAAACTTCAAAGAAACAAAACAAAACTTTGAAGGAACAAAACAAGCAAACTAATGAGAAAATAGACAGTATTCAGGAAAGTTTAGTAAAACAACTAAACGAAAAAAATTGAGACCATTCATGGAGATATTAGACAAACCATGAATGAACAATACAACGAATTGAGAGAAACTATTAACGGACAAAGGGAATATATGAACACAGAATTTGAAGAAAATAATAAAAATATAAAGCAAATTCATGAGAAGATTGACATGATCAGTAACACACTTAGCCAAAAAGCAGATGAATACAAGGAGGAGACAAATAAGCAAATGGATGAAAGTTTCAGAAAGTTAGAGGACAGTGGTTTCAAGAATTTGAATGAAACACTAGACAGCACTTCCGAAGGTATTAAAGTAAGTCCGAAAGCAGAAGAGAGCAGGAAGGAAATAGAAATTAGAGAATACCAAGGTGTAATATTATCTGAGAATAAAAATAACAACAGTAAAGAGGATAATAAATACCTGGAAAAGAAGACCAAGAAAATAAGCTAAATATGTAGAAAGAAAATAATAAATACAAGAGAAGATGAAGGGTGGATTAATTATGTATTTAACCTTCCAATTAATGAACAAAGGGAGTTAAGTAAGTTTAGATCTCAATTAAATATGTCGACGATTGAAGTGTGTCAGACAATATCAGTCATATCTTCAATACGGAATATACCATTCAAATATTTAGTAAATCCAGAGGTAAAAGGGAATGGAATGGTATTAAATATGAGTGACTATGTTATGTTAGAGGAGTTACAATACCTGTTAGTTAAAAAGGAATTAACTATGACGGGAGACCGTGACTTAAATAAAGGTTTCGTAGCAGCCAAATGGGAGAGCCGGATGATAAGGAGATTATCAAGGAGGGAAATAATTCCGAACACCCCAGTCATCTGAGGAAGAGGAGTAACTGAGTTTATGGACCATGGTTAAACCAAGTAATAATCAACCAGAAAAAAGGGGACTGATTTTCTGTATACCGACCAAGCAACCCATTGGAAAGAAGGAACAAAATAAATAATATTAATTAAAATAACAAACAACAAAATTCAAAAAGCATGTAAGGACAACTTACTTAATATATTTAGAAACAATATGATTTAAGATAAACAACAAAATTCAAAAAACATGTAAAGACAACTTACTTAATATATTTAGAAACAATATGATTTAAGATAAACGGCAAAACACCAAGAGAATGTAAGAACAGATTACATAATTTATTTATAAATAACTGATTTAAAATGGAATAAGAGAAAAAATAATATTTTGATGGGAACAAAAAGAAGAAAAATAAATAAATAAATAAAAACAATTAATGGTAATGTGCTCAGACAAGAAGGTAAAATAAGAAGAATAATGGATAATATAATGACTATAATTACAATTAAGCTAAAGAATGATAATAATTAATACAGCTACAATTTAGAATTTCTTGGAGTTTAAAATGAGGAAGGAAAAAATAGTATGAAGAACACCTGTCACAAGAAGGAAAGTCAAAAGGATTTACAAATAATGCCTGTCAATAACATTATCTGAAATTAGCTACTGAAAATAAAAAGGAATCAAGAAGAAAAAAGAAATATATAATTAAATGTAAACAGCAACCGCGTGAAGAATCCCAAAAGTGTTTTTTATTAGTCAAAAAATAGACTATTATGGTATAATTATTATTTAATGACTGTCTGTAGAGGAATTCCAGCAGTATTATATTTCGAGCAGAGATGATGTTCCTCTGATCTCAAAAAGAAGTGTAGTATGGCCAGCAGAGTATGTAGCCAAAAGTGCCCCTCTGGACTGCCCCAGCTCACGTGTTAGGGAATGTTAGGGAAATTGAATATTTAAGGGATAATAATAAAACAGCTGAGAAGATTGATATCAGATTCCAGAAGTATGAAGGAAGAAAACAGAAGGAAGGTAGCAGACAGAAGCTCAATTGAGAAAGCACATTTATAGAAGTAAATAGAAATATGAGAGTGTTAAAACAAGTTTTTATTGATTATTGTGACCAGCCCTCATCAAGTGATGTTTCATAAACAACCACCAGAAGAAAAAATATCATTAGTGAAACTTCCTCCAGGAGAGAGAGTTGAGTATTAGTAAAATATGTTACATTAGGAAATCAAGTCAATTACTATTAACCAAATAAAAGGGGTATATAACCAAACAGAAAGGAAAATATATTATGAAAAAAATGAAAGGAAGGCGAAGAAGTAGGAATTCAACAATTAATTTTAATAAAGAAATAAAAATAAATCTGTTCTAGTGGGGGAGCTTTATGTAACATTACATAACCCATGCCCAAAACTGATAAAACGTAAAGACGTATTCATAATCATAAGAATAATAAAATCAGTAATTACTCATTCCCAAAGTCAGAAATGGGTGATTAAGTATCATACTATGAAAACCTTTGTACCATAAAACATTGTAGCAATTGAAAACAATGTACTAAGTGTAATCATAAAAGTGCGGTGTGTGCAAAGTGAAACATAGTATGTTATGTGGAAATATTAAAAACTTAAAAGGACATCAATCACAATAAGTGAAGATGCAGTGTTGTAGTAATAAAATGTAATACTAATGATAAGTTGTTGTAGTTTTGTGTTGTTAGGCCACAAAGGCAATATCATTGTGATTAATATATTACTTTTGTTTATGTTTTAAGGAATCCAGGGTTATATCAAATTAATAATGGCTAATTAATATAAAATAAATAGATGGTAGAAAAGGAAAATAGTGCCCAGAGTAAGAATACATTTACAGATATATAAGTCAGAAATAAATCAAGTTAAAAATCATTAAATTATAAAATACAAGTAGCCAAGCTTAAGTAAAGATGTGAAGAAAAACCTTATATAAATTAAATTTAATTATAGCTAAAAATTGTAAAGGAGTATTTTTTCTAAAAGAAGAAATGAAATAATAATAATTAATACTAGCCTATTTACTAAAACTGTACCTAGGTTAGCCAATAAAAAACCATAAATTTCTTGGTTACTAAGAGTAACTAATCAACAAGAAATTAATTTAATTGTTCAATGGTATTCAAAGTGACCAGATGAAAAAAAAAGTAATGTCCAGTAAAATTTAAAAAAATGTAATAACTATCATTCGGGAAAAACCACTACAAAATTAATGAAACGAGTCAGCACCATCCACTACATCAGAGACATCCTTGGAACCACAATAATTCACGGCAGAAAATCGATGAAAACTGTAAATCCAGCGAAACATCTCTCGGCCTAGACTTCGGAATTATAAATCTTTGGGTGATATCGCTTGCTTTCATAAATAAAAAATTACACATCACCAATAAGTAACGAACACTAGAAACAGTACCACATCTTCCAATTTATTAGAAAATAGAAGGTGAACAATATAAACTTTATTTTATTTAACAAAAAATTTATCAAACATGGGTACATAGCGAATCTATGTCCGCCATACATCCTTTCTTTGCTTTATGTGAAGACACGTAGTCTGCGCTCTGGCGGTTAAAAAGAAACTTATTGAATCAGATTTTAAAATAAACAAATATTATTTAATGTAAAGTATGATACTAATAAATATGCATTTCTGACTTTCTTAGAGTTCAAAGAACCCTCAAATAACCCTGAGATATATAATTAATTAATTTTTCTTTCTAAAAAACTGTAATTGAAAACATCTGTTGTGTTATATGTAATGTAAACTAATATCAAAAAAATGTTGTGATTTCGAAAAATAATCGATTGTAAACTCATGATTTGGAGACAATAATTTCCATTGAATTAAAATAAATTCAATAAATACCTTGCTGATGCAACGCACGGAAAAATTTAAACGACTAAATCGTATACAAAGAGAGTAATTCTCTTTCTCTCTATCACTCTCTCTCCTACCCAATTTCAAACAATGGCACTGAGATAATACCTAATAAAGAAAACTTGGTCAATATTTTTTCATTATCACATACTCTCGATTAAAAATAAATAACATTATTTTGGATACAAACGTATTACGCAAAATAGATAGAGACAAAAAAAAAACGTAGAAACCCCGATAAAGGATTAGTTTTTGTTACAAATGGCGCTCAACTTAAAGGGCTCAAATTAGGGAAGAATTTCAAAATATATAAGGAAATATAACGAAAAACCTAATTTTTGTCAGCAACTATGAGAAGACAAGAAATGCATAATACCAGAGGAAAGTCAAAGAAGAGGGCAGAAGACACGGAGAAGGAAGAAGGTGGACAGGAACAAGAAATAGAAGTAGTCACGGACAGTGAAATGGAACAACCGACGGGCGATAAAAAAGTAACCGAAGTAGTTATAAACACGGAAAAAGAGCAACAGGCGGGTGACAAAGCGGAAGCCAGCGGAGAACCAAATTGGCAAGAAATAATGAAATTTATGGCTGAAAATTTTGACAAAATAGATGAAAACTCAAGGAAACAAAATGAAACCTTGAGCGAAAAATTTAATAAAATAGAAGAAAATTTTAGTAAACAGGAGGAAACTTCAAAGAAACAAAACAAAACTTTGAAGGAACAAAACAAGCAAACTAATGAGAAAATAGACAGTATTCAGGAAAGTTTAGTAAAAGAACTAAACGAAAAAAATTGAGACCATTCATGGAGATATTAGACAAACCATGAATGAACAATACAACGAATTGAGAGAAACTATTAACGGACAAAGGGAATATATGAACACAGAATTTGAAGAAAATAATAAAAATATAAAGCAAATTCATGAGAAGATTGACATGATCAGTAACACACTTAGCCAAAAAGCAGATGAATACAAGGAGGAGACAAATAAGCAAATGGATGAAAGTTTCAGAAAGTTAGAGGACAGTGGTTTCAAGAATTTGAATGAAACACTAGACAGCACTTCCGAAGGTATTAAAGTAAGTCCGAAAGCAGAAGAGAGCAGGAAGGAAATAGAAATTAGAGAATACCAAGGTGTAATATTATCTGAGAATAAAAATAACAACAGTAAAGAGGATAATAAATACCTGGAAAAGAAGACCAAGAAAATAAGCTAAATATGTAGAAAGAAAATAATAAATACAAGAGAAGATGAAGGGTGGATTAATTATGTATTTAACCTTCCAATTAATGAACAAAGGGAGTTAAGTAAGTTTAGATCTCAATTAAATATGTCGACGATTGAAGTGTGTCAGACAATATCAGTCATATCTTCAATACGGAATATACCATTCAAATATTTAGTAAATCCAGAGGTAAAAGGGAATGGAATGGTATTAAATATGAGTGACTATGTTATGTTAGAGGAGTTACAATACCTGTTAGTTAAAAAGGAATTAACTATGACGGGAGACCGTGACTTAAATAAAGGTTTCGTAGCAGCCAAATGGGAGAGCCGGATGATAAGGAGATTATCAAGGAGGGAAATAATTCCGAACACCCCAGTCATCTGAGGAAGAGGAGTAACTGAGTTTATGGACCATGGTTAAACCAAGTAATAATCAACCAGAAAAAAGGGGACTGATTTTCTGTATACCGACCAAGCAACCCATTGGAAAGAAGGAACAAAATAAATAATATTAATTAAAATAACAAACAACAAAATTCAAAAAGCATGTAAGGACAACTTACTTAATATATTTAGAAACAATATGATTTAAGATAAACAACAAAATTCAAAAAACATGTAAAGACAACTTACTTAATATATTTAGAAACAATATGATTTAAGATAAACGGCAAAACACCAAGAGAATGTAAGAACAGATTACATAATTTATTTATAAATAACTGATTTAAAATGGAATAAGAGAAAAAATAATATTTTGATGGGAACAAAAAGAAGAAAAATAAATAAATAAATAAAAACAATTAATGGTAATGTGCTCAGACAAGAAGGTAAAATAAGAAGAATAATGGATAATATAATGACTATAATTACAATTAAGCTAAAGAATGATAATAATTAATACAGCTACAATTTAGAATTTCTTGGAGTTTAAAATGAGGAAGGAAAAAATAGTATGAAGAACACCTGTCACAAGAAGGAAAGTCAAAAGGATTTACAAATAATGCCTGTCAATAACATTATCTGAAATTAGCTACTGAAAATAAAAAGGAATCAAGAAGAAAAAAGAAATATATAATTAAATGTAAACAGCAACCGCGTGAAGAATCCCAAAAGTGTTTTTTATTAGTCAAAAAATAGACTATTATGGTATAATTATTATTTAATGACTGTCTGTAGAGGAATTCCAGCAGTATTATATTTCGAGCAGAGATGATGTTCCTCTGATCTCAAAAAGAAGTGTAGTATGGCCAGCAGAGTATGTAGCCAAAAGTGCCCCTCTGGACTGCCCCAGCTCACGTGTTAGGGAATGTTAGGGAAATTGAATATTTAAGGGATAATAATAAAACAGCTGAGAAGATTGATATCAGATTCCAGAAGTATGAAGGAAGAAAACAGAAGGAAGGTAGCAGACAGAAGCTCAATTGAGAAAGCACATTTATAGAAGTAAATAGAAATATGAGAGTGTTAAAACAAGTTTTTATTGATTATTGTGACCAGCCCTCATCAAGTGATGTTTCATAAACAACCACCAGAAGAAAAAATATCATTAGTGAATCTTCCTCCAGGAGAGAGAGTTGAGTATTAGTAAAATATGTTACATTAGGAAATCAAGTCAATTACTATTAACCAAATAAAAGGGGTATATAACCAAACAGAAAGGAAAATATATTATGAAAAAAATGAAAGGAAGGCGAAGAAGTAGGAATTCAACAATTAATTTTAATAAAGAAATAAAAATAAATCTGTTCTAGTGGGGGAGCTTTATGTAACATTACATAACCCATGCCCAAAACTGATAAAACATAAAGACGTATTCATAATCATAAGAATAATAAAATCAGTAATTACTCATTCCCAAAGTCAGAAATGGGTGATTAAGTATCATACTATGAAAACCTTTGTACCATAAAACATTGTAGCAATTGAAAACAATGTACTAAGTGTAATCATAAAAGTGCGGTGTGTGCAAAGTGAAACATAGTATGTTATGTGGAAATATTAAAAACTTAAAAGGACATCAATCACAATAAGTGAAGATGCAGTGTTGTAGTAATAAAATGTAATACTAATGATAAGTTGTTGTAGTTTTGTGTTGTTAGGCCACAAAGGCAATATCATTGTGATTAATATATTACTTTTGTTTATGTTTTAAGGAATCCAGGGTTATATCAAATTAATAATGGCTAATTAATATAAAATAAATAGATGGTAGAAAAGGAAAATAGTGCCCAGAGTAAGAATACATTTACAGATATATAAGTCAGAAATAAATCAAGTTAAAAATCATTAAATTATAAAATACAAGTAGCCAAGCTTAAGTAAAGATGTGAAGAAAAACCTTATATAAATTAAATTTAATTATAGCTAAAAATTGTAAAGGAGTATTTTTTCTAAAAGAAGAAATGAAATAATAATAATTAATACTAGCCTATTTACTAAAACTGTACCTAGGTTAGCCAATAAAAACCATCAATTTCTTGGTTACTAAGAGTAACTAATCAACAAGAAATTAATTTAATTGTTCAATGGTATTCAAAGTGACCAGATGAAAAAAAAAGTAATGTCCAGTAAAATTTAAAAAAATGTAATAACTATCATTCGGGAAAAACCACTACAAAATTAATGAAACGAGTCAGCACCATCCACTACATCAGAGACATCCTTGGAACCACAATAATTCACGGCAGAAAATCGATGAAAACTGTAAATCCAGCGAAACATCTCTCGGCCTAGACTTCGGAATTATAAATCTTTGGGTGATATCGCTTGCTTTCATAAATAAAAAATTACACATCACCAATAAGTAACGAACACTAGAAACAGTACCACATCTTCCAATTTATTAGAAAATAGAAGGTGAACAATATAAACTTTATTTTATTTAACAAAAAATTTATCAAACATGGGTACATAGCGAATCTATGTCCGCCATAGATCCTTTCTTTGCTTTATGTGAAGACACGTAGTCTGCGCTCTGGCGGTTAAAAAGAAACTTATTGAATCAGATTTTAAAATAAACAAATATTATTTAATGTAAAGTATGATACTAATAAATATGCATTTCTGACTTTCTTAGAGTTCAAAGAACCCTCAAATAACCCTGAGATATATAATTAATTAATTTTTCTTTCTAAAAAACTGTAATTGAAAACATCTGTTGTGTTATATGTAATGTAAACTAATATCGAAAAAATGTTGTGATTTTGAAAAATAATCGATTGTAAACTCATGATTTGGAGACAATAATTTCCATTGAATTAAAATAAATTCAATAAATACCTTGCTGATGCAATGCACGGAAAAATTTAAACGACTAAATCGTATACAAAGAGAGTAATTCTCTTTCTCTCTATCACTCTCTCTCCTACCCAATTTCAAACAATGGCACTGAGATAATACCTAATAAAGAAAACTTGGTCAATATTTTTTCATTATCACATACTCTCGATTAAAAATAAATAACATTATTTTGGATACAAACGTATTACGCAAAATAGATAGAGACAAAAAAAAAACGTAGAAACCCCGATAAAGGATTAGTTTTTGTTACAAATGGCGCTCAACTTAAAGGGCTCAAATTAGGGAAGAATTTCAAAATATATAAGGAAATATAACGAAAAACCTAATTTTTGTCAGCAACTATGAGAAGACAAGAAATGCATAATACCAGAGGAAAGTCAAAGAAGAGGGCAGAAGACACGGAGAAGGAAGAAGGTGGACAGGAACAAGAAATAGAAGTAGTCACGGACAGTGAAATGGAACAACCGACGGGCGATAAAAAAGTAACCGAAGTAGTTATAAACACGGAAAAAGAGCAACAGGCGGGTGACAAAGCGGAAACCAGCGGAGAACCAAATTGGCAAGAAATAATGAAATTTATGGCTGAAAATTTTGACAAAATAGATGAAAACTCAAGGAAACAAAATGAAACCTTGAGCGAAAAATTTAATAAAATAGAAGAAAATTTTAGTAAACAGGAGGAAACTTCAAAGAAACAAAACAAAACTTTGAAGGAACAAAACAAGCAAACTAATGAGAAAATAGACAGTATTCAGGAAAGTTTAGTAAAACAACTAAACGAAAAAAATTGAGACCATTCATGGAGATATTAGACAAACCATGAATGAACAATACAACGAATTGAGAGAAACTATTAACGGACAAAGGGAATATATGAACACAGAATTTGAAGAAAATAATAAAAATATAAAGCAAATTCATGAGAAGATTGACATGATCAGTAACACACTTAGCCAAAAAGCAGATGAATACAAGGAGGAGACAAATAAGCAAATGGATGAAAGTTTCAGAAAGTTAGAGGACAGTGGTTTCAAGAATTTGAATGAAACACTAGACAGCACTTCCGAAGGTATTAAAGTAAGTCCGAAAGCAGAAGAGAGCAGGAAGGAAATAGAAATTAGAGAATACCAAGGTGTAATATTATCTGAGAATAAAAATAACAACAGTAAAGAGGATAATAAATACCTGGAAAAGAAGACCAAGAAAATAAGCTAAATATGTAGAAAGAAAATAATAAATACAAGAGAAGATGAAGGGTGGATTAATTATGTATTTAACCTTCCAATTAATGAACAAAGGGAGTTAAGTAAGTTTAGATCTCAATTAAATATGTCGACGATTGAAGTGTGTCAGACAATATCAGTCATATCTTCAATACGGAATATACCATTCAAATATTTAGTAAATCCAGAGGTAAAAGGGAATGGAATGGTATTAAATATGAGTGACTATGTTATGTTAGAGGAGTTACAATACCTGTTAGTTAAAAAGGAATTAACTATGACGGGAGACCGTGACTTAAATAAAGGTTTCGTAGCAGCCAAATGGGAGAGCCGGATGATAAGGAGATTATCAAGGAGGGAAATAATTCCGAACACCCCAGTCATCTGAGGAAGAGGAGTAACTGAGTTTATGGACCATGGTTAAACCAAGTAATAATCAACCAGAAAAAAGGGGACTGATTTTCTGTATACCGACCAAGCAACCCATTGGAAAGAAGGAACAAAATAAATAATATTAATTAAAATAACAAACAACAAAATTCAAAAAGCATGTAAGGACAACTTACTTAATATATTTAGAAACAATATGATTTAAGATAAACAACAAAATTCAAAAAACATGTAAAGACAACTTACTTAATATATTTAGAAACAATATGATTTAAGATAAACGGCAAAACACCAAGAGAATGTAAGAACAGATTACATAATTTATTTATAAATAACTGATTTAAAATGGAATAAGAGAAAAAATAATATTTTGATGGGAACAAAAAGAAGAAAAATAAATAAAAACAATTAATGGTAATGTGCTCAGACAAGAAGGTAAAATAAGAAGAATAATGGATAATATAATGACTATAATTACAATTAAGCTAAAGAATGATAATAATTAATACAGCTACAATTTAGAATTTCTTGGAGTTTAAAATGAGGAAGGAAAAAATAGTATGAAGAACACCTGTCACAAGAAGGAAAGTCAAAAGGATTTACAAATAATGCCTGTCAATAACATTATCTGAAATTAGCTACTGAAAATAAAAAGGAATCAAGAAGAAAAAAGAAATATATAATTAAATGTAAACAGCAACCGCGTGAAGAATCCCAAAAGTGTTTTTTATTAGTCAAAAAATAGACTATTATGGTATAATTATTATTTAATGACTGTCTGTAGAGGAATTCCAGCAGTATTATATTTCGAGCAGAGATGATGTTCCTCTGATCTCAAAAAGAAGTGTAGTATGGCCAGCAGAGTATGTAGCCAAAAGTGCCCCTCTGGACTGCCCCAGCTCACGTGTTAGGGAATGTTAGGGAAATTGAATATTTAAGGGATAATAATAAAACAGCTGAGAAGATTGATATCAGATTCCAGAAGTATGAAGGAAGAAAACAGAAGGAAGGTAGCAGACAGAAGCTCAATTGAGAAAGCACATTTATAGAAGTAAATAGAAATATGAGAGTGTTAAAACAAGTTTTTATTGATTATTGTGACCAGCCCTCATCAAGTGATGTTTCATAAACAACCACCAGAAGAAAAAATATCATTAGTGAAACTTCCTCCAGGAGAGAGAGTTGAGTATTAGTAAAATATGTTACATTAGGAAATCAAGTCAATTACTATTAACCAAATAAAAGGGGTATATAACCAAACAGAAAGGAAAATATATTATGAAAAAAATGAAAGGAAGGCGAAGAAGTAGGAATTCAACAATTAATTTTAATAAAGAAATAAAAATAAATCTGTTCTAGTGGGGGAGCTTTATGTAACATTACATAACCCATGCCCAAAACTGATAAAACGTAAAGACGTATTCATAATCATAAGAATAATAAAATCAGTAATTACTCATTCCCAAAGTCAGAAATGGGTGATTAAGTATCATACTATGAAAACCTTTGTACCATAAAACATTGTAGCAATTGAAAACAATGTACTAAGTGTAATCATAAAAGTGCGGTGTGTGCAAAGTGAAACATAGTATGTTATGTGGAAATATTAAAAACTTAAAAGGACATCAATCACAATAAGTGAAGATGCAGTGTTGTAGTAATAAAATGTAATACTAATGATAAGTTGTTGTAGTTTTGTGTTGTTAGGCCACAAAGGCAATATCATTGTGATTAATATATTACTTTTGTTTATGTTTTAAGGAATCCAGGGTTATATCAAATTAATAATGGCTAATTAATATAAAATAAATAGATGGTAGAAAAGGAAAATAGTGCCCAGAGTAAGAATACATTTACAGATATATAAGTCAGAAATAAATCAAGTTAAAAATCATTAAATTATAAAATACAAGTAGCCAAGCTTAAGTAAAGATGTGAAGAAAAACCTTATATAAATTAAATTTAATTATAGCTAAAAATTGTAAAGGAGTATTTTTTCTAAAAGAAGAAATGAAATAATAATAATTAATACTAGCCTATTTACTAAAACTGTACCTAGGTTAGCCAATAAAAAACCATAAATTTCTTGGTTACTAAGAGTAACTAATCAACAAGAAATTAATTTAATTGTTCAATGGTATTCAAAGTGACCAGATGAAAAAAAAAGTAATGTCCAGTAAAATTTAAAAAAATCTAATAACTATCATTCGGGAAAAACCACTACAAAATTAATGAAACGAGTCAGCACCATCCACTACATCAGAGACATCCTTGGAACCACAATAATTCACGGCAGAAAATCGATGAAAACTGTAAATCCAGCGAAACATCTCTCGGCCTAGACTTCGGAATTATAAATCTTTGGGTGATATCGCTTGCTTTCATAAATAAAAAATTACACATCACCAATAAGTAACGAACACTAGAAACAGTACCACATCTTCCAATTTATTAGAAAATAGAAGGTGAACAATATAAACTTTATTTTATTTAACAAAAAATTTATCAAACATGGGTACATAGCGAATCTATGTCCGCCATACATCCTTTCTTTGCTTTATGTGAAGACACGTAGTCTGCGCTCTGGCGGTTAAAAAGAAACTTATTGAATCAGATTTTAAAATAAACAAATATTATTTAATGTAAAGTATGATACTAATAAATATGCATTTCTGACTTTCTTAGAGTTCAAAGAACCCTCAAATAACCCTGAGATATATAATTAATTAATTTTTCTTTCTAAAAAACTGTAATTGAAAACATCTGTTGTGTTATATGTAATGTAAACTAATATCAAAAAAATGTTGTGATTTCGAAAAATAATCGATTGTAAACTCATGATTTGGAGACAATAATTTCCATTGAATTAAAATAAATTCAATAAATACCTTGCTGATGCAACGCACGGAAAAATTTAAACGACTAAATCGTATACAAAGAGAGTAATTCTCTTTCTCTCTATCACTCTCTCTCCTACCCAATTTCAAACAATGGCACTGAGATAATACCTAATAAAGAAAACTTGGTCAATATTTTTTCATTATCACATACTCTCGATTAAAAATAAATAACATTATTTTGGATACAAACGTATTACGCAAAATAGATAGAGACAAAAAAAAAACGTAGAAACCCCGATAAAGGATTAGTTTTTGTTACAAATGGCGCTCAACTTAAAGGGCTCAAATTAGGGAAGAATTTCAAAATATATAAGGAAATATAACGAAAAACCTAATTTTTGTCAGCAACTATGAGAAGACAAGAAATGCATAATACCAGAGGAAAGTCAAAGAAGAGGGCAGAAGACACGGAGAAGGAAGAAGGTGGACAGGAACAAGAAATAGAAGTAGTCACGGACAGTGAAATGGAACAACCGACGGGCGATAAAAAAGTAACCAAAGTAGTTATAAACACGGAAAAAGAGCAACAGGCGGGTGACAAAGCGGAAGCCAGCGGAGAACCAAATTGGCAAGAAATAATGAAATTTATGGCTGAAAATTTTGACAAAATAGATGAAAACTCAAGGAAACAAAATGAAACCTTGAGCGAAAAATTTAATAAAATAGAAGAAAATTTTAGTAAACAGGAGGAAACTTCAAAGAAACAAAACAAAACTTTGAAGGAACAAAACAAGCAAACTAATGAGAAAATAGACAGTATTCAGGAAAGTTTAGTAAAACAACTAAACGAAAAAAATTGAGACCATTCATGGAGATATTAGACAAACCATGAATGAACAATACAACGAATTGAGAGAAACTATTAACGGACAAAGGGAATATATGAACACAGAATTTGAAGAAAATAATAAAAATATAAAGCAAATTCATGAGAAGATTGACATGATCAGTAACACACTTAGCCAAAAAGCAGATGAATACAAGGAGGAGACAAATAAGCAAATGGATGAAAGTTTCAGAAAGTTAGAGGACAGTGGTTTCAAGAATTTGAATGAAACACTAGACAGCACTTCCGAAGGTATTAAAGTAAGTCCGAAAGCAGAAGAGAGCAGGAAGGAAATAGAAATTAGAGAATACCAAGGTGTAATATTATCTGAGAATAAAAATAACAACAGTAAAGAGGATAATAAATACCTGGAAAAGAAGACCAAGAAAATAAGCTAAATATGTAGAAAGAAAATAATAAATACAAGAGAAGATGAAGGGTGGATTAATTATGTATTTAACCTTCCAATTAATGAACAAAGGGAGTTAAGTAAGTTTAGATCTCAATTAAATATGTCGACGATTGAAGTGTGTCAGACAATATCAGTCATATCTTCAATACGGAATATACCATTCAAATATTTAGTAAATCCAGAGGTAAAAGGGAATGGAATGGTATTAAATATGAGTGACTATGTTATGTTAGAGGAGTTACAATACCTGTTAGTTAAAAAGGAATTAACTATGACGGGAGACCGTGACTTAAATAAAGGTTTCGTAGCAGCCAAATGGGAGAGCCGGATGATAAGGAGATTATCAAGGAGGGAAATAATTCCGAACACCCCAGTCATCTGAGGAAGAGGAGTAACTGAGTTTATGGACCATGGTTAAACCAAGTAATAATCAACCAGAAAAAAGGGGACTGATTTTCTGTATACCGACCAAGCAACCCATTGGAAAGAAGGAACAAAATAAATAATATTAATTAAAATAACAAACAACAAAATTCAAAAAGCATGTAAGGACAACTTACTTAATATATTTAGAAACAATATGATTTAAGATAAACAACAAAATTCAAAAAACATGTAAAGACAACTTACTTAATATATTTAGAAACAATATGATTTAAGATAAACGGCAAAACACCAAGAGAATGTAAGAACAGATTACATAATTTATTTATAAATAACTGATTTAAAATGGAATAAGAGAAAAAATAATATTTTGATGGGAACAAAAAGAAGAAAAATAAATAAAAACAATTAATGGTAATGTGCTCAGACAAGAAGGTAAAATAAGAAGAATAATGGATAATATAATGACTATAATTACAATTAAGCTAAAGAATGATAATAATTAATACAGCTACAATTTAGAATTTCTTGGAGTTTAAAATGAGGAAGGAAAAAATAGTATGAAGAACACCTGTCACAAGAAGGAAAGTCAAAAGGATTTACAAATAATGCCTGTCAATAACATTATCTGAAATTAGCTACTGAAAATAAAAAGGAATCGAGAAGAAAAAAGAAATATATAATTAAATGTAAACAGCAACCGCGTGAAGAATCCCAAAAGTGTTTTTTATTAGTCAAAAAATAGACTATTATGGTATAATTATTATTTAATGACTGTCTGTAGAGGAATTCCAGCAGTATTATATTTCGAGCAGAGATGATGTTCCTCTGATCTCAAAAAGAAGTGTAGTATGGCCAGCAGAGTATGTAGCCAAAAGTGCCCCTCTGGACTGCCCCAGCTCACGTGTTAGGGAATGTTAGGGAAATTGAATATTTAAGGGATAATAATAAAACAGCTGAGAAGATTGATATCAGATTCCAGAAGTATGAAGGAAGAAAACAGAAGGAAGGTAGCAGACAGAAGCTCAATTGAGAAAGCACATTTATAGAAGTAAATAGAAATATGAGAGTGTTAAAACAAGTTTTTATTGATTATTGTGACCAGCCCTCATCAAGTGATGTTTCATAAACAACCACCAGAAGAAAAAATATCATTAGTGAAACTTCCTCCAGGAGAGAGAGTTGAGTATTAGTAAAATATGTTACATTAGGAAATCAAGTCAATTACTATTAACCAAATAAAAGGGGTATATAACCAAACAGAAAGGAAAATATATTATGAAAAAAATGAAAGGAAGGCGAAGAAGTAGGAATTCAACAATTAATTTTAATAAAGAAATAAAAATAAATCTGTTCTAGTGGGGGAGCTTTATGTAACATTACATAACCCATGCCCAAAACTGATAAAACGTAAAGACGTATTCATAATCATAAGAATAATAAAATCAGTAATTACTCATTCCCAAAGTCAGAAATGGGTGATTAAGTATCATACTATGAAAACCTTTGTACCATAAAACATTGTAGCAATTGAAAACAATGTACTAAGTGTAATCATAAAAGTGCGGTGTGTGCAAAGTGAAACATAGTATGTTATGTGGAAATATTAAAAACTTAAAAGGACATCAATCACAATAAGTGAAGATGCAGTGTTGTAGTAATAAAATGTAATACTAATGATAAGTTGTTGTAGTTTTGTGTTGTTAGGCCACAAAGGCAATATCATTGTGATTAATATATTACTTTTGTTTATGTTTTAAGGAATCCAGGGTTATATCAAATTAATAATGGCTAATTAATATAAAATAAATAGATGGTAGAAAAGGAAAATAGTGCCCAGAGTAAGAATACATTTACAGATATATAAGTCAGAAATAAATCAAGTTAAAAATCATTAAATTATAAAATACAAGTAGCCAAGCTTAAGTAAAGATGTGAAGAAAAACCTTATATAAATTAAATTTAATTATAGCTAAAAATTGTAAAGGAGTATTTTTTCTAAAAGAAGAAATGAAATAATAATAATTAATACTAGCCTATTTACTAAAACTGTACCTAGGTTAGCCAATAAAAAACCATCAATTTCTTGGTTACTAAGAGTAACTAATCAACAAGAAATTAATTTAATTGTTCAATGGTATTCAAAGTGACCAGATGAAAAAAAAAGTAATGTCCAGTAAAATTTAAAAAAATGTAATAACTATCATTCGGGAAAAACCACTACAAAATTAATGAAACGAGTCAGCACCATCCACTACATCAGAGACATCCTTGGAACCACAATAATTCACGGCAGAAAATCGATGAAAACTGTAAATCCAGCGAAACATCTCTCGGCCTAGACTTCGGAATTATAAATCTTTGGGTGATATCGCTTGCTTTCATAAATAAAAAATTACACATCACCAATAAGTAACGAACACTAGAAACAGTACCACATCTTCCAATTTATTAGAAAATAGAAGGTGAACAATATAAACTTTATTTTATTTAACAAAAAATTTATCAAACATGGGTACATAGCGAATCTATGTCCGCCATAGATCCTTTCTTTGCTTTATGTGAAGACACGTAGTCTGCGCTCTGGCGGTTAAAAAGAAACTTATTGAATCAGATTTTAAAATAAACAAATATTATTTAATGTAAAGTATGATACTAATAAATATGCATTTCTGACTTTCTTAGAGTTCAAAGAACCCTCAAATAACCCTGAGATATATAATTAATTAATTTTTCTTTCTAAAAAACTGTAATTGAAAACATCTCTTGTGTTATATGTAATGTAAACTAATATCAAAAAAATGTTGTGATTTCGAAAAATAATCGATTGTAAACTCATGATTTGGAGACAATAATTTCCATTGAATTAAAACAAATTCAATAAATACCTTGCTGATGCAACGCACGGAAAAATTTAAACGACTAAATCGTATACAAAGAGAGTAATTCTCTTTCTCTCTATCACTCTCTCTCCTACCCAATTTCAAACAATGGCACTGAGATAATACCTAATAAAGAAAACTTGGTCAATATTTTTTCATTATCACATACTCTCGATTAAAAATAAATAACATTATTTTGGATACAAACGTATTACGCAAAATAGATAGAGACAAAAAAAAAACGTAGAAACCCCGATAAAGGATTAGTTTTTGTTACAAATGGCGCTCAACTTAAAGGGCTCAAATTAGGGAAGAATTTCAAAATATATAAGGAAATATAACGAAAAACCTAATTTTTGTCAGCAACTATGAGAAGACAAGAAATGCATAATACCAGAGGAAAGTCAAAGAAGAGGGCAGAAGACACGGAGAAGGAAGAAGGTGGACAGGAACAAGAAATAGAAGTAGTCACGGACAGTGAAATGGAACAACCGACGGGCGATAAAAAAGTAACCGAAGTAGTTATAAACACGAAAAAGAGCAACAGGCGGGTGACAAAGCGGAAGCCAGCGGAGAACCAAATTGGCAAGAAATAATGAAATTTATGGCTGAAAATTTTGACAAAATAGATGAAAACTCAAGAAAACAAAATGAAACCTTGAGCGAAAAATTTAATAAAATAGAAGAAAATTTTAGTAAACAGGAGGAAACTTCAAAGAAACAAAACAAAACTTTGAAGGAACAAAACAAGCAAACTAATGAGAAAATAGACAGTATTCAGGAAAGTTTAGTAAAACAACTAAACGAAAAAAATTGAGACCATTCATGGAGATATTAGACAAACCATGAATGAACAATACAACGAATTGAGAGAAACTATTAACGGACAAAGGGAATATATGAACACAGAATTTGAAGAAAATAATAAAAATATAAAGCAAATTCATGAGAAGATTGACATGATCAGTAACACACTTAGCCAAAAAGCAGATGAATACAAGGAGGAGACAAATAAGCAAATGGATGAAAGTTTCAGAAAGTTAGAGGACAGTGGTTTCAAGAATTTGAATGAAACACTAGACAGCACTTCCGAAGGTATTAAAGTAAGTCCGAAAGCAGAAGAGAGCAGGAAGGAAATAGAAATTAGAGAATACCAAGGTGTAATATTATCTGAGAATAAAAATAACAACAGTAAAGAGGATAATAAATACCTGGAAAAGAAGACCAAGAAAATAAGCTAAATATGTAGAAAGAAAATAATAAATACAAGAGAAGATGAAGGGTGGATTAATTATGTATTTAACCTTCCAATTAATGAACAAAGGGAGTTAAGTAAGTTTAGATCTCAATTAAATATGTCGACGATTGAAGTGTGTCAGACAATATCAGTCATATCTTCAATACGGAATATACCATTCAAATATTTAGTAAATCCAGAGGTAAAAGGGAATGGAATGGTATTAAATATGAGTGACTATGTTATGTTAGAGGAGTTACAATACCTGTTAGTTAAAAAGGAATTAACTATGACGGGAGACCGTGACTTAAATAAAGGTTTCGTAGCAGCCAAATGGGAGAGCCGGATGATAAGGAGATTATCAAGGAGGGAAATAATTCCGAACACCCCAGTCATCTGAGGAAGAGGAGTAACTGAGTTTATGGACCATGGTTAAACCAAGTAATAATCAACCAGAAAAAAGGGGACTGATTTTCTGTATACCGACCAAGCAACCCATTGGAAAGAAGGAACAAAATAAATAATATTAATGAAAATAACAAACAACAAAATTCAAAAAGCATGTAAGGGCAACTTACTTAATATATTTAGAAACAATATGATTTAAGATAAACAACAAAATTCAAAAAACATGTAAAGACAACTTACTTAATATATTTAGAAACAATATGATTTAAGATAAACGGCAAAACACCAAGAGAATGTAAGAACAGATTACATAATTTATTTATAAATAACTGATTTAAAATGGAATAAGAGAAAAAATAATATTTTGATGGGAACAAAAAGAAGAAAAATAAATAAATAAATAAAAACAATTAATGGTAATGTGCTCAGACAAGAAGGTAAAATAAGAAGAATAATGGATAATATAATGACTATAATTACAATTAAGCTAAAGAATGATAATAATTAATACAGCTACAATTTAGAATTTCTTGGAGTTTAAAATGAGGAAGGAAAAAATAGTATGAAGAACACCTGTCACAAGAAGGAAAGTCAAAAGGATTTACAAATAATGCCTGTCAATAACATTATCTGAAATTAGCTACTGAAAATAAAAAGGAATCGAGAAGAAAAAAGAAATATATAATTAAATGTAAACAGCAACCGCGTGAAGAATCCCAAAAGTGTTTTTTATTAGTCAAAAAATAGACTATTATGGTATAATTATTATTTAATGACTGTCTGTAGAGGAATTCCAGCAGTATTATATTTCGAGCAGAGATGATGTTCCTCTGATCTCAAAAAGAAGTGTAGTATGGCCAGCAGAGTATGTAGCCAAAAGTGCCCCTCTGGACTGCCCCAGCTCACGTGTTAGGGAATGTTAGGGAAATTGAATATTTAAGGGATAATAATAAAACAGCTGAGAAGATTGATATCAGATTCCAGAAGTATGAAGGAAGAAAACAGAAGGAAGGTAGCAGACAGAAGCTCAATTGAGAAAGCACATTTATAGAAGTAAATAGAAATATGAGAGTGTTAAAACAAGTTTTTATTGATTATTGTGACCAGCCCTCATCAAGTGATGTTTCATAAACAACCACCAGAAGAAAAAATATCATTAGTGAAACTTCCTCCAGGAGAGAGAGTTGAGTATTAGTAAAATATGTTACATTAGGAAATCAAGTCAATTACTATTAACCAAATAAAAGGGGTATATAACCAAACAGAAAGGAAAATATATTATGAAAAAAATGAAAGGAAGGCGAAGAAGTAGGAATTCAACAATTAATTTTAATAAAGAAATAAAAATAAATCTGTTCTAGTGGGGGAGCTTTATGTAACATTACATAACCCATGCCCAAAACTGATAAAACGTAAAGACGTATTCATAATCATAAGAATAATAAAATCAGTAATTACTCATTCCCAAAGTCAGAAATGGGTGATTAAGTATCATACTATGAAAACCTTTGTACCATAAAACATTGTAGCAATTGAAAACAATGTACTAAGTGTAATCATAAAAGTGCGGTGTGTGCAAAGTGAAACATAGTATGTTATGTGGAAATATTAAAAACTTAAAAGGACATCAATCACAATAAGTGAAGATGCAGTGTTGTAGTAATAAAATGTAATACTAATGATAAGTTGTTGTAGTTTTGTGTTGTTAGGCCACAAAGGCAATATCATTGTGATTAATATATTACTTTTGTTTATGTTTTAAGGAATCCAGGGTTATATCAAATTAATAATGGCTAATTAATATAAAATAAATAGATGGTAGAAAAGGAAAATAGTGCCCAGAGTAAGAATACATTTACAGATATATAAGTCAGAAATAAATCAAGTTAAAAATCATTAAATTATAAAATACAAGTAGCCAAGCTTAAGTAAAGATGTGAAGAAAAACCTTATATAAATTAAATTTAATTATAGCTAAAAATTGTAAAGGAGTATTTTTTCTAAAAGAAGAAATGAAATAATAATAATTAATACTAGCCTATTTACTAAAACTGTACCTAGGTTAGCCAATAAAAAACCATCAATTTCTTGGTTACTAAGAGTAACTAATCAACAAGAAATTAATTTAATTGTTCAATGGTATTCAAAGTGACCAGATGAAAAAAAAAGTAATGTCCAGTAAAATTTAAAAAAATGTAATAACTATCATTCGGGAAAAACCACTACAAAATTAATGAAACGAGTCAGCACCATCCACTACATCAGAGACATCCTTGGAACCACAATAATTCACGGCAGAAAATCGATGAAAACTGTAAATCCAGCGAAACATCTCTCGGCCTAGACTTCGGAATTATAAATCTTTGGGTGATATCGCTTGCTTTCATAAATAAAAAATTACACATCACCAATAAGTAACGAACACTAGAAACAGTACCACATCTTCCAATTTATTAGAAAATAGAAGGTGAACAATATAAACTTTATTTTATTTAACAAAAAATTTATCAAACATGGGTACATAGCGAATCTATGTCCGCCATAGATCCTTTCTTTGCTTTATGTGAAGACACGTAGTCTGCGCTCTGGCGGTTAAAAAGAAACTTATTGAATCAGATTTTAAAATAAACAAATATTATTTAATGTAAAGTATGATACTAATAAATATGCATTTCTGACTTTCTTAGAGTTCAAAGAACCCTCAAATAACCCTGAGATATATAATTAATTAATTTTTCTTTCTAAAAAACTGTAATTGAAAACATCTCTTGTGTTATATGTAATGTAAACTAATATCAAAAAAATGTTGTGATTTCGAAAAATAATCGATTGTAAACTCATGATTTGGAGACAATAATTTCCATTGAATTAAAACAAATTCAATAAATACCTTGCTGATGCAACGCACGGAAAAATTTAAACGACTAAATCGTATACAAAGAGAGTAATTCTCTTTCTCTCTATCACTCTCTCTCCTACCCAATTTCAAACAATGGCACTGAGATAATACCTAATAAAGAAAACTTGGTCAATATTTTTTCATTATCACATACTCTCGATTAAAAATAAATAACATTATTTTGGATACAAACGTATTACGCAAAATAGATAGAGACAAAAAAAAAACGTAGAAACCCCGATAAAGGATTAGTTTTTGTTACAAATGGCGCTCAACTTAAAGGGCTCAAATTAGGGAAGAATTTCAAAATATATAAGGAAATATAACGAAAAACCTAATTTTTGTCAGCAACTATGAGAAGACAAGAAATGCATAATACCAGAGGAAAGTCAAAGAAGAGGGCAGAAGACACGGAGAAGGAAGAAGGTGGACAGGAACAAGAAATAGAAGTAGTCACGGACAGTGAAATGGAACAACCGACGGGCGATAAAAAAGTAACCGAAGTAGTTATAAACACGGAAAAAGAGCAACAGGCGGGTGACAAAGCGGAAGCCAGCGGAGAACCAAATTGGCAAGAAATAATGAAATTTATGGCTGAAAATTTTGACAAAATAGATGAAAACTCAAGAAAACAAAATGAAACCTTGAGCGAAAAATTTAATAAAATAGAAGAAAATTTTAGTAAACAGGAGGAAACTTCAAAGAAACAAAACAAAACTTTGAAGGAACAAAACAAGCAAACTAATGAGAAAATAGACAGTATTCAGGAAAGTTTAGTAAAACAACTAAACGAAAAAAATTGAGACCATTCATGGAGATATTAGACAAACCATGAATGAACAATACAACGAATTGAGAGAAACTATTAACGGACAAAGGGAATATATGAACACAGAATTTGAAGAAAATAATAAAAATATAAAGCAAATTCATGAGAAGATTGACATGATCAGTAACACACTTAGCCAAAAAGCAGATGAATACAAGGAGGAGACAAATAAGCAAATGGATGAAAGTTTCAGAAAGTTAGAGGACAGTGGTTTCAAGAATTTGAATGAAACACTAGACAGCACTTCCGAAGGTATTAAAGTAAGTCCGAAAGCAGAAGAGAGCAGGAAGGAAATAGAAATTAGAGAATACCAAGGTGTAATATTATCTGAGAATAAAAATAACAACAGTAAAGAGGATAATAAATACCTGGAAAAGAAGACCAAGAAAATAAGCTAAATATGTAGAAAGAAAATAATAAATACAAGAGAAGATGAAGGGTGGATTAATTATGTATTTACCCTTCCAATTAATGAACAAAGGGAGTTAAGTAAGTTTAGATCTCAATTAAATATGTCGACGATTGAAGTGTGTCAGACAATATCAGTCATATCTTCAATACGGAATATACCATTCAAATATTTAGTAAATCCAGAGGTAAAAGGGAATGGAATGGTATTAAATATGAGTGACTATGTTATGTTAGAGGAGTTACAATACCTGTTAGTTAAAAAGGAATTAACTATGACGGGAGACCGTGACTTAAATAAAGGTTTCGTAGCAGCCAAATGGGAGAGCCGGATGATAAGGAGATTATCAAGGAGGGAAATAATTCCGAACACCCCAGTCATCTGAGGAAGAGGAGTAACTGAGTTTATGGACCATGGTTAAACCAAGTAATAATCAACCAGAAAAAAGGGGACTGATTTTCTGTATACCGACCAAGCAACCCATTGGAAAGAAGGAACAAAATAAATAATATTAATTAAAATAACAAACAACAAAATTCAAAAAGCATGTAAGGACAACTTACTTAATATATTTAGAAACAATATGATTTAAGATAAACAACAAAATTCAAAAAACATGTAAAGACAACTTACTTAATATATTTAGAAACAATATGATTTAAGATAAACGGCAAAACACCAAGAGAATGTAAGAACAGATTACATAATTTATTTATAAATAACTGATTTAAAATGGAATAAGAGAAAAAATAATATTTTGATGGGAACAAAAAGAAGAAAAATAAATAAAAACAATTAATGGTAATGTGCTCAGACAAGAAGGTAAAATAAGAAGAATAATGGATAATATAATGACTATAATTACAATTAAGCTAAAGAATGATAATAATTAATACAGCTACAATTTAGAATTTCTTGGAGTTTAAAATGAGGAAGGAAAAAATAGTATGAAGAACACCTGTCACAAGAAGGAAAGTCAAAAGGATTTACAAATAATGCCTGTCAATAACATTATCTGAAATTAGCTACTGAAAATAAAAAGGAATCAAGAAGAAAAAAGAAATATATAATTAAATGTAAACAGCAACCGCGTGAAGAATCCCAAAAGTGTTTTTTATTAGTCAAAAAATAGACTATTATGGTATAATTATTATTTAATGACTGTCTGTAGAGGAATTCCAGCAGTATTATATTTCGAGCAGAGATGATGTTCCTCTGATCTCAAAAAGAAGTGTAGTATGGCCAGCAGAGTATGTAGCCAAAAGTGCCCCTCTGGACTGCCCCAGCTCACGTGTTAGGGAATGTTAGGGAAATTGAATATTTAAGGGATAATAATAAAACAGCTGAGAAGATTGATATCAGATTCCAGAAGTATGAAGGAAGAAAACAGAAGGAAGGTAGCAGACAGAAGCTCAATTGAGAAAGCACATTTATAGAAGTAAATAGAAATATGAGAGTGTTAAAACAAGTTTTTATTGATTATTGTGACCAGCCCTCATCAAGTGATGTTTCATAAACAACCACCAGAAGAAAAAATATCATTAGTGAAACTTCCTCCAGGAGAGAGAGTTGAGTATTAGTAAAATATGTTACATTAGGAAATCAAGTCAATTACTATTAACCAAATAAAAGGGGTATATAACCAAACAGAAAGGAAAATATATTATGAAAAAAATGAAAGGAAGGCGAAGAAGTAGGAATTCAACAATTAATTTTAATAAAGAAATAAAAATAAATCTGTTCTAGTGGGGGAGCTTTATGTAACATTACATAACCCATGCCCAAAACTGATAAAACGTAAAGACGTATTCATAATCATAAGAATAATAAAATCAGTAATTACTCATTCCCAAAGTCAGAAATGGGTGATTAAGTATCATACTATGAAAACCTTTGTACCATAAAACATTGTAGCAATTGAAAACAATGTACTAAGTGTAATCATAAAAGTGCGGTGTGTGCAAAGTGAAACATAGTATGTTATGTGGAAATATTAAAAACTTAAAAGGACATCAATCACAATAAGTGAAGATGCAGTGTTGTAGTAATAAAATGTAATACTAATGATAAGTTGTTGTAGTTTTGTGTTGTTAGGCCACAAAGGCAATATCATTGTGATTAATATATTACTTTTGTTTATGTTTTAAGGAATCCAGGGTTATATCAAATTAATAATGGCTAATTAATATAAAATAAATAGATGGTAGAAAAGGAAAATAGTGCCCAGAGTAAGAATACATTTACAGATATATAAGTCAGAAATAAATCAAGTTAAAAATCATTAAATTATAAAATACAAGTAGCCAAGCTTAAGTAAAGATGTGAAGAAAAACCTTATATAAATTAAATTTAATTATAGCTAAAAATTGTAAAGGAGTATTTTTTCTAAAAGAAGAAATGAAATAATAATAATTAATACTAGCCTATTTACTAAAACTGTACCTAGGTTAGCCAATAAAAAACCATCAATTTCTTGGTTACTAAGAGTAACTAATCAACAAGAAATTAATTTAATTGTTCAATGGTATTCAAAGTGACCAGATGAAAAAAAAAGTAATGTCCAGTAAAATTTAAAAAAATGTAATAACTATCATTCGGGAAAAACCACTACAAAATTAATGAAACGAGTCAGCACCATCCACTACATCAGAGACATCCTTGGAACCACAATAATTCACGGCAGAAAATCGATGAAAACTGTAAATCCAGCGAAACATCTCTCGGCCTAGACTTCGGAATTATAAATCTTTGGGTGATATCGCTTGCTTTCATAAATAAAAAATTACACATCACCAATAAGTAACGAACACTAGAAACAGTACCACATCTTCCAATTTATTAGAAAATAGAAGGTGAACAATATAAACTTTATTTTATTTAACAAAAAATTTATCAAACATGGGTACATAGCGAATCTATGTCCGCCATAGATCCTTTCTTTGCTTTATGTGAAGACACGTAGTCTGCGCTCTGGCGGTTAAAAAGAAACTTATTGAATCAGATTTTAAAATAAACAAATATTATTTAATGTAAAGTATGATACTAATAAATATGCATTTCTGACTTTCTTAGAGTTCAAAGAACCCTCAAATAACCCTGAGATATATAATTAATTAATTTTTATTTCTAAAAAACTGTAATTGAAAACATCTGTTGTGTTATATGTAATGTAAACTAATATCAAAAAAATGTTGTGATTTCGAAAAATAATCGATTGTAAACTCATGATTTGGAGACAATAATTTCCATTGAATTAAAACAAATTCAATAAATACCTTGCTGATGCAACGCACGGAAAAATTTAAACGACTAAATCGTATACAAAGAGAGTAATTCTCTTTCTCTCTATCACTCTCTCTCCTACCCAATTTCAAACAATGGCACTGAGATAATACCTAATAAAGAAAACTTGGTCAATATTTTTTCATTATCACATACTCTCGATTAAAAATAAATAACATTATTTTGGATACAAACGTATTACGCAAAATAGATAGAGACAAAAAAAAAACGTAGAAACCCCGATAAAGGATTAGTTTTTGTTACAAATGGCGCTCAACTTAAAGGGCTCAAATTAGGGAAGAATTTCAAAATATATAAGGAAATATAACGAAAAACCTAATTTTTGTCAGCAACTATGAGAAGACAAGAAATGCATAATACCAGAGGAAAGTCAAAGAAGAGGGCAGAAGACACGGAGAAGGAAGAAGGTGGACAGGAACAAGAAATAGAAGTAGTCACGGACAGTGAAATGGAACAACCGACGGGCGATAAAAAAGTAACCGAAGTAGTTATAAACACGGAAAAAGAGCAACAGGCGGGTGACAAAGCGGAAGCCAGCGGAGAACCAAATTGGCAAGAAATAATGAAATTTATGGCTGAAAATTTTGACAAAATAGATGAAAACTCAAGAAAACAAAATGAAACCTTGAGCGAAAAATTTAATAAAATAGAAGAAAATTTTAGTAAACAGGAGGAAACTTCAAAGAAACAAAACAAAACTTTGAAGGAACAAAACAAGCAAACTAATGAGAAAATAGACAGTATTCAGGAAAGTTTAGTAAAACAACTAAACGAAAAAAATTGAGACCATTCATGGAGATATTAGACAAACCATGAATGAACAATACAACGAATTGAGAGAAACTATTAACGGACAAAGGGAATATATGAACACAGAATTTGAAGAAAATAATAAAAATATAAAGCAAATTCATGAGAAGATTGACATGATCAGTAACACACTTAGCCAAAAAGCAGATGAATACAAGGAGGAGACAAATAAGCAAATGGATGAAAGTTTCAGAAAGTTAGAGGACAGTGGTTTCAAGAATTTGAATGAAACACTAGACAGCACTTCCGAAGGTATTAAAGTAAGTCCGAAAGCAGAAGAGAGCAGGAAGGAAATAGAAATTAGAGAATACCAAGGTGTAATATTATCTGAGAATAAAAATAACAACAGTAAAGAGGATAATAAATACCTGGAAAAGAAGACCAAGAAAATAAGCTAAATATGTAGAAAGAAAATAATAAATACAAGAGAAGATGAAGGGTGGATTAATTATGTATTTAACCTTCCAATTAATGAACAAAGGGAGTTAAGTAAGTTTAGATCTCAATTAAATATGTCGACGATTGAAGTGTGTCAGACAATATCAGTCATATCTTCAATACGGAATATACCATTCAAATATTTAGTAAATCCAGAGGTAAAAGGGAATGGAATGGTATTAAATATGAGTGACTATGTTATGTTAGAGGAGTTACAATACCTGTTAGTTAAAAAGGAATTAACTATGACGGGAGACCGTGACTTAAATAAAGGTTTCGTAGCAGCCAAATGGGAGAGCCGGATGATAAGGAGATTATCAAGGAGGGAAATAATTCCGAACACCCCAGTCATCTGAGGAAGAGGAGTAACTGAGTTTATGGACCATGGTTAAACCAAGTAATAATCAACCAGAAAAAAGGGGACTGATTTTCTGTATACCGACCAAGCAACCCATTGGAAAGAAGGAACAAAATAAATAATATTAATTAAAATAACAAACAACAAAATTCAAAAAGCATGTAAGGACAACTTACTTAATATATTTAGAAACAATATGATTTAAGATAAACAACAAAATTCAAAAAACATGTAAAGACAACTTACTTAATATATTTAGAAACAATATGATTTAAGATAAACGGCAAAACACCAAGAGAATGTAAGAACAGATTACATAATTTATTTATAAATAACTGATTTAAAATGGAATAAGAGAAAAAATAATATTTTGATGGGAACAAAAAGAAGAAAAATAAATAAAAACAATTAATGGTAATGTGCTCAGACAAGAAGGTAAAATAAGAAGAATAATGGATAATATAATGACTATAATTACAATTAAGCTAAAGAATGATAATAATTAATACAGCTACAATTTAGAATTTCTTGGAGTTTAAAATGAGGAAGGAAAAAATAGTATGAAGAACACCTGTCACAAGAAGGAAAGTCAAAAGGATTTACAAATAATGCCTGTCAATAACATTATCTGAAATTAGCTACTGAAAATAAAAAGGAATCAAGAAGAAAAAAGAAATATATAATTAAATGTAAACAGCAACCGCGTGAAGAATCCCAAAAGTGTTTTTTATTAGTCAAAAAATAGACTATTATGGTATAATTATTATTTAATGACTGTCTGTAGAGGAATTCCAGCAGTATTATATTTCGAGCAGAGATGATGTTCCTCTGATCTCAAAAAGAAGTGTAGTATGGCCAGCAGAGTATGTAGCCAAAAGTGCCCCTCTAGACTGCCCCAGCTCACGTGTTAGGGAATGTTAGGGAAATTGAATATTTAAGGGATAATAATAAAACAGCTGAGAAGATTGATATCAGATTCCAGAAGTATGAAGGAAGAAAACAGAAGGAAGGTAGCAGACAGAAGCTCAATTGAGAAAGCACATTTATAGAAGTAAATAGAAATATGAGAGTGTTAAAACAAGTTTTTATTGATTATTGTGACCAGCCCTCATCAAGTGATGTTTCATAAACAACCACCAGAAGAAAAAATATCATTAGTGAATCTTCCTCCAGGAGAGAGAGTTGAGTATTAGTAAAATATGTTACATTAGGAAATCAAGTCAATTACTATTAACCAAATAAAAGGGGTATATAACCAAACAGAAAGGAAAATATATTATGAAAAAAATGAAAGGAAGGCGAAGAAGTAGGAATTCAACAATTAATTTTAATAAAGAAATAAAAATAAATCTGTTCTAGTGGGGGAGCTTTATGTAACATTACATAACCCATTCCCAAAACTGATAAAACATAAAGACGTATTCATAATCATAAGAATAATAAAATCAGTAATTACTCATTCCCAAAGTCAGAAATGGGTGATTAAGTATCATACTATGAAAACCTTTGTACCATAAAACATTGTAGCAATTGAAAACAATGTACTAAGTGTAATCATAAAAGTGCGGTGTGTGCAAAGTGAAACATAGTATGTTATGTGGAAATATTAAAAACTTAAAAGGACATCAATCACAATAAGTGAAGATGCAGTGTTGTAGTAATAAAATGTAATACTAATGATAAGTTGTTGTAGTTTTGTGTTGTTAGGCCACAAAGGCAATATCATTGTGATTAATATATTACTTTTGTTTATGTTTTAAGGAATCCAGGGTTATATCAAATTAATAATGGCTAATTAATATAAAATAAATAGATGGTAGAAAAGGAAAATAGTGCCCAGAGTAAGAATACATTTACAGATATATAAGTCAGAAATAAATCAAGTTAAAAATCATTAAATTATAAAATACAAGTAGCCAAGCTTAAGTAAAGATGTGAAGAAAAACCTTATATAAATTAAATTTAATTATAGCTAAAATTTGTAAAGGAGTATTTTTTCTAAAAGAAGAAATGAAATAATAATAATTAATACTAGCCTATTTACTAAAACTGTACCTAGGTTAGCCAATGAAAAACCATCAATTTCTTGGTTACTAAGAGTAACTAATCAACAAGAAATTAATTTAATTGTTCAATGGTATTCAAAGTGACCAGATGAAAAAAAAAGTAATGTCCAGTAAAATTTAAAAAAATGTAATAACTATCATTCGGGAAAAACCACTACAAAATTAATGAAACGAGTCAGCACCATCCACTACATCAGAGACATCCTTGGAACCACAATAATTCACGGCAGAAAATCGATGAAAACTGTAAATCCAGCGAAACATCTCTCGGCCTAGACTTCGGAATTATAAATCTTTGGGTGATATCGCTTGCTTTCATAAATAAAAAATTACACATCACCAATAAGTAACGAACACTAGAAACAGTACCACATCTTCCAATTTATTAGAAAATAGAAGGTGAACAATATAAACTTTATTTTATTTAACAAAAAATTTATCAAACATGGGTACATAGCGAATCTATGTCCGCCATACATCCTTTCTTTGCTTTATGTGAAGACACGTAGTCTGCGCTCTGGCGGTTAAAAAGAAACTTATTGAATCAGATTTTAAAATAAACAAATATTATTTAATGTAAAGTATGATACTAATAAATATGCATTTCTGACTTTCTTAGAGTTCAAAGAACCCTCAAATAACCCTGAGATATATAATTAAATAATTTTTCTTTCTAAAAAACTGTAATTGAAAACATCTGTTGTGTTATATGTAATGTAAACTAATATCGAAAAAATGTTGTGATTTTGAAAAATAATCGATTGTAAACTCATGATTTGGAGACAATAATTTCCATTGAATTAAAATAAATTCAATAAATACCTTGCTGATGCAACGCACGGAAAAATTTAAACGACTAAATCGTATACAAAGAGAGTAATTCTCTTTCTCTCTATCACTCTCTCTCCTACCCAATTTCAAACAATGGCACTGAGATAATACCTAATAAAGAAAACTTGGTCAATATTTTTTCATTATCACATACTCTCGATTAAAAATAAATAACATTATTTTGGATACAAACGTATTACGCAAAATAGATAGAGACAAAAAAAAAACGTAGAAACCCCGATAAAGGATTAGTTTTTGTTACAAATGGCGCTCAACTTAAAGGGCTCAAATTAGGGAAGAATTTCAAAATATATAAGGAAATATAACGAAAAACCTAATTTTTGTCAGCAACTATGAGAAGACAAGAAATGCATAATACCAGAGGAAAGTCAAAGAAGAGGGCAGAAGACACGGAGAAGGAAGAAGGTGGACAGGAACAAGAAATAGAAGTAGTCACGGACAGTGAAATGGAACAACCGACGGGCGATAAAAAAGTAACCGAAGTAGTTATAAACACGGAAAAAGAGCAACAGGCGGGTGACAAAGCGGAAGCCAGCGGAGAACCAAATTGGCAAGAAATAATGAAATTTATGGCTGAAAATTTTGACAAAATAGATGAAAACTCAAGGAAACAAAATGAAACCTTGAGCGAAAAATTTAATAAAATAGAAGAAAATTTTAGTAAACAGGAGGAAACTTCAAAGAAACAAAACAAAACTTTGAAGGAACAAAACAAGCAAACTAATGAGAAAATAGACAGTATTCAGGAAAGTTTAGTAAAACAACTAAACGAAAAAAATTGAGACCATTCATGGAGATATTAGACAAACCATGAATGAACAATACAACGAATTGAGAGAAACTATTAACGGACAAAGGGAATATATGAACACAGAATTTGAAGAAAATAATAAAAATATAAAGCAAATTCATGAGAAGATTGACATGATCAGTAACACACTTAGCCAAAAAGCAGATGAATACAAGGAGGAGACAAATAAGCAAATGGATGAAAGTTTCAGAAAGTTAGAGGACAGTGGTTTCAAGAATTTGAATGAAACACTAGACAGCACTTCCGAAGGTATTAAAGTAAGTCCGAAAGCAGAAGAGAGCAGGAAGGAAATAGAAATTAGAGAATACCAAGGTGTAATATTATCTGAGAATAAAAATAACAACAGTAAAGAGGATAATAAATACCTGGAAAAGAAGACCAAGAAAATAAGCTAAATATGTAGAAAGAAAATAATAAATACAAGAGAAGATGAAGGGTGGATTAATTATGTATTTAACCTTCCAATTAATGAACAAAGGGAGTTAAGTAAGTTTAGATCTCAATTAAATATGTCGACGATTGAAGTGTGTCAGACAATATCAGTGATATCTTCAATACGGAATATACCATTCAAATATTTAGTAAATCCAGAGGTAAAAGGGAATGGAATGGTATTAAATATGAGTGACTATGTTATGTTAGAGGAGTTACAATACCTGTTAGTTAAAAAGGAATTAACTATGACGGGAGACCGTGACTTAAATAAAGGTTTCGTAGCAGCCAAATGGGAGAGCCGGATGATAAGGAGATTATCAAGGAGGGAAATAATTCCGAACACCCCAGTCATCTGAGGAAGAGGAGTAACTGAGTTTATGGACCATGGTTAAACCAAGTAATAATCAACCAGAAAAAAGGGGACTGATTTTCTGTATACCGACCAAGCAACCCATTGGAAAGAAGGAACAAAATAAATAATATTAATTAAAATAACAAACAACAAAATTCAAAAAGCATGTAAGGACAACTTACTTAATATATTTAGAAACAATATGATTTAAGATAAACAACAAAATTCAAAAAACATGTAAAGACAACTTACTTAATATATTTAGAAACAATATGATTTAAGATAAACGGCAAAACACCAAGAGAATGTAAGAACAGATTACATAATTTATTTATAAATAACTGATTTAAAATGGAATAAGAGAAAAAATAATATTTTGATGGGAACAAAAAGAAGAAAAATAAATAAAAACAATTAATGGTAATGTGCTCAGACAAGAAGGTAAAATAAGAAGAATAATGGATAATATAATGACTATAATTACAATTAAGCTAAAGAATGATAATAATTAATACAGCTACAATTTAGAATTTCTTGGAGTTTAAAATGAGGAAGGAAAAAATAGTATGAAGAACACCTGTCACAAGAAGGAAAGTCAAAAGGATTTACAAATAATGCCTGTCAATAACATTATCTGAAATTAGCTACTGAAAATAAAAAGGAATCAAGAAGAAAAAAGAAATATATAATTAAATGTAAACAGCAACCGCGTGAAGAATCCCAAAAGTGTTTTTTATTAGTCAAAAAATAGACTATTATGGTATAATTATTATTTAATGACTGTCTGTAGAGGAATTCCAGCAGTATTATATTTCGAGCAGAGATGATGTTCCTCTGATCTCAAAAAGAAGTGTAGTATGGCCAGCAGAGTATGTAGCCAAAAGTGCCCCTCTGGACTGCCCCAGCTCACGTGTTAGGGAATGTTAGGGAAATTGAATATTTAAGGGATAATAATAAAACAGCTGAGAAGATTGATATCAGATTCCAGAAGTATGAAGGAAGAAAACAGAAGGAAGGTAGCAGACAGAAGCTCAATTGAGAAAGCACATTTATAGAAGTAAATAGAAATATGAGAGTGTTAAAACAAGTTTTTATTGATTATTGTGACCAGCCCTCATCAAGTGATGTTTCATAAACAACCACCAGAAGAAAAAATATCATTAGTGAAACTTCCTCCAGGAGAGAGAGTTGAGTATTAGTAAAATATGTTACATTAGGAAATCAAGTCAATTACTATTAACCAAATAAAAGGGGTATATAACCAAACAGAAAGGAAAATATATTATGAAAAAAATGAAAGGAAGGCGAAGAAGTAGGAATTCAACAATTAATTTTAATAAAGAAATAAAAATAAATCTGTTCTAGTGGGGGAGCTTTATGTAACATTACATAACCCATGCCCAAAACTGATAAAACGTAAAGACGTATTCATAATCATAAGAATAATAAAATCAGTAATTACTCATTCCCAAAGTCAGAAATGGGTGATTAAGTATCATACTATGAAAACCTTTGTACCATAAAACATTGTAGCAATTGAAAACAATGTACTAAGTGTAATCATAAAAGTGCGGTGTGTGCAAAGTGAAACATAGTATGTTATGTGGAAATATTAAAAACTTAAAAGGACATCAATCACAATAAGTGAAGATGCAGTGTTGTAGTAATAAAATGTAATACTAATGATAAGTTGTTGTAGTTTTGTGTTGTTAGGCCACAAAGGCAATATCATTGTGATTAATATATTACTTTTGTTTATGTTTTAAGGAATCCAGGGTTATATCAAATTAATAATGGCTAATTAATATAAAATAAATAGATGGTAGAAAAGGAAAATAGTGCCCAGAGTAAGAATACATTTACAGATATATAAGTCAGAAATAAATCAAGTTAAAAATCATTAAATTATAAAATACAAGTAGCCAAGCTTAAGTAAAGATGTGAAGAAAAACCTTATATAAATTAAATTTAATTATAGCTAAAAATTGTAAAGGAGTATTTTTTCTAAAAGAAGAAATGAAATAATAATAATTAATACTAGCCTATTTACTAAAACTGTACCTAGGTTAGCCAATAAAAAACCATCAATTTCTTGGTTACTAAGAGTAACTAATCAACAAGAAATTAATTTAATTGTTCAATGGTATTCAAAGTGACCAGATGAAAAAAAAAGTAATGTCCAGTAAAATTTAAAAAAATGTAATAACTATCATTCGGGAAAAACCACTACAAAATTAATGAAACGAGTCAGCACCATCCACTACATCAGAGACATCCTTGGAACCACAATAATTCACGGCAGAAAATCGATGAAAACTGTAAATCCAGCGAAACATCTCTCGGCCTAGACTTCGGAATTATAAATCTTTGGGTGATATCGCTTGCTTTCATAAATAAAAAATTACACATCACCAATAAGTAACGAACACTAGAAACAGTACCACATCTTCCAATTTATTAGAAAATAGAAGGTGAACAATATAAACTTTATTTTATTTAACAAAAAATTTATCAAACATGGGTACATAGCGAATCTATGTCCGCCATACATCCTTTCTTTGCTTTATGTGAAGACACGTAGTCTGCGCTCTGGCGGTTAAAAAGAAACTTATTGAATCAGATTTTAAAATAAACAAATATTATTTAATGTAAAGTATGATACTAATAAATATGCATTTCTGACTTTCTTAGAGTTCAAAGAACCCTCAAATAACCCTGAGATATATAATTAATTAATTTTTCTTTCTAAAAAACTGTAATTGAAAACATGTTGTGTTATATGTAATGTAAACTAATATCAAAAAAATGTTGTGATTTCGAAAAATAATCGATTGTAAACTCATGATTTGGAGACAATAATTTCCATTGAATTAAAATAAATTCAATAAATACCTTGCTGATGCAACGCACGGAAAAATTTAAACGACTAAATCGTATACAAAGAGAGTAATTCTCTTTCTCTCTATCACTCTCTCTCCTACCCAATTTCAAACAATGGCACTGAGATAATACCTAATAAAGAAAACTTGGTCAATATTTTTTCATTATCACATACTCTCGATTAAAAATAAATAACATTATTTTGGATACAAACGTATTACGCAAAATAGATAGAGACAAAAAAAAAACGTAGAAACCCCGATAAAGGATTAGTTTTTGTTACAAATGGTGCTCAACTTAAAGGGCTCAAATTAGGGAAGAATTTCAAAATATATAAGGAAATATAACGAAAAACCTAATTTTTGTCAGCAACTATGAGAAGACAAGAAATGCATAATACCAGAGGAAAGTCAAAGAAGAGGGCAGAAGACACGGAGAAGGAAGAAGGTGGACAGGAACAAGAAATAGAAGTAGTCACGGACAGTGAAATGGAACAACCGACGGGCGATAAAAAAGTAACCGAAGTAGTTATAAACACGGAAAAAGAGCAACAGGCGGGTGACAAAGCGGAAGCCAGCGGAGAACCAAATTGGCAAGAAATAATGAAATTTATGGCTGAAAATTTTGACAAAATAGATGAAAACTCAAGGAAACAAAATGAAACCTTGAGCGAAAAATTTAATAAAATAGAAGAAAATTTTAGTAAACAGGAGGAAACTTCAAAGAAACAAAACAAAACTTTGAAGGAACAAAACAAGCAAACTAATGAGAAAATAGACAGTATTCAGGAAAGTTTAGTAAAACAACTAAACGAAAAAAATTGAGACCATTCATGGAGATATTAGACAAACCATGAATGAACAATACAACGAATTGAGAGAAACTATTAACGGACAAAGGGAATATATGAACACAGAATTTGAAGAAAATAATAAAAATATAAAGCAAATTCATGAGAAGATTGACATGATCAGTAACACACTTAGCCAAAAAGCAGATGAATACAAGGAGGAGACAAATAAGCAAATGGATGAAAGTTTCAGAAAGTTAGAGGACAGTGGTTTCAAGAATTTGAATGAAACACTAGACAGCACTTCCGAAGTAAGTCCGAAAGCAGAAGAGAGCAGGAAGGAAATAGAAATTAGAGAATACCAAGGTGTAATATTATCTGAGAATAAAAATAACAACAGTAAAGAGGATAATAAATACCTGGAAAAGAAGACCAAGAAAATAAGCTAAATATGTAGAAAGAAAATAATAAATACAAGAGAAGATGAAGGGTGGATTAATTATGTATTTAACCTTCCAATTAATGAACAAAGGGAGTTAAGTAAGTTTAGATCTCAATTAAATATGTCGACGATTGAAGTGTGTCAGACAATATCAGTGATATCTTCAATACGGAATATACCATTCAAATATTTAGTAAATCCAGAGGTAAAAGGGAATGGAATGGTATTAAATATGAGTGACTATGTTATGTTAGAGGAGTTACAATACCTGTTAGTTAAAAAGGAATTAACTATGACGGGAGACCGTGACTTAAATAAAGGTTTCGTAGCAGCCAAATGGGAGAGCCGGATGATAAGGAGATTATCAAGGAGGGAAATAATTCCGAACACCCCAGTCATCTGAGGAAGAGGAGTAACTGAGTTTATGGACCATGGTTAAACCAAGTAATAATCAACCAGAAAAAAGGGGACTGATTTTCTGTATACCGACCAAGCAACCCATTGGAAAGAAGGAACAAAATAAATAATATTAATTAAAATAACAAACAACAAAATTCAAAAAGCATGTAAGGACAACTTACTTAATATATTTAGAAACAATATGATTTAAGATAAACAACAAAATTCAAAAAACATGTAAAGACAACTTACTTAATATATTTAGAAACAATATGATTTAAGATAAACGGCAAAACACCAAGAGAATGTAAGAACAGATTACATAATTTATTTATAAATAACTGATTTAAAATGGAATAAGAGAAAAAATAATATTTTGATGGGAACAAAAAGAAGAAAAATAAATAAATAAATAAAAACAATTAATGGTAATGTGCTCAGACAAGAAGGTAAAATAAGAAGAATAATGGATAATATAATGACTATAATTACAATTAAGCTAAAGAATGATAATAATTAATACAGCTACAATTTAGAATTTCTTGGAGTTTAAAATGAGGAAGGAAAAAATAGTATGAAGAACACCTGTCACAAGAAGGAAAGTCAAAAGGATTTACAAATAATGCCTGTCAATAACATTATCTGAAATTAGCTACTGAAAATAAAAAGGAATCAAGAAGAAAAAAGAAATATATAATTAAATGTAAACAGCAACCGCGTGAAGAATCCCAAAAGTGTTTTTTATTAGTCAAAAAATAGACTATTATGGTATAATTATTATTTAATGACTGTCTGTAGAGGAATTCCAGCAGTATTATATTTCGAGCAGAGATGATGTTCCTCTGATCTCAAAAAGAAGTGTAGTATGGCCAGCAGAGTATGTAGCCAAAAGTGCCCCTCTGGACTGCCCCAGCTCACGTGTTAGGGAATGTTAGGGAAATTGAATATTTAAGGGATAATAATAAAACAGCTGAGAAGATTGATATCAGATTCCAGAAGTATGAAGGAAGAAAACAGAAGGAAGGTAGCAGACAGAAGCTCAATTGAGAAAGCACATTTATAGAAGTAAATAGAAATATGAGAGTGTTAAAACAAGTTTTTATTGATTATTGTGACCAGCCCTCATCAAGTGATGTTTCATAAACAACTACCAGAAGAAAAAATATCATTAGTGAAACTTCCTCCAGGAGAGAGAGTTGAGTATTAGTAAAATATGTTACATTAGGAAATCAAGTCAATTACTATTAACCAAATAAAAGGGGTATATAACCAAACAGAAAGGAAAATATATTATGAAAAAAATGAAAGGAAGGCGAAGAAGTAGGAATTCAACAATTAATTTTAATAAAGAAATAAAAATAAATCTGTTCTAGTGGGGGAGCTTTATGTAACATTACATAACCCATGCCCAAAACTGATAAAACGTAAAGACGTATTCATAATCATAAGAATAATAAAATCAGTAATTACTCATTCCCAAAGTCAGAAATGGGTGATTAAGTATCATACTATGAAAACCTTTGTACCATAAAACATTGTAGCAATTGAAAACAATGTACTAAGTGTAATCATAAAAGTGCGGTGTGTGCAAAGTGAAACATAGTATGTTATGTGGAAATATTAAAAACTTAAAAGGACATCAATCACAATAAGTGAAGATGCAGTGTTGTAGTAATAAAATGTAATACTAATGATAAGTTGTTGTAGTTTTGTGTTGTTAGGCCACAAAGGCAATATCATTGTGATTAATATATTACTTTTGTTTATGTTTTAAGGAATCCAGGGTTATATCAAATTAATAATGGCTAATTAATATAAAATAAATAGATGGTAGAAAAGGAAAATAGTGCCCAGAGTAAGAATACATTTACAGATATATAAGTCAGAAATAAATCAAGTTAAAAATCATTAAATTATAAAATACAAGTAGCCAAGCTTAAGTAAAGATGTGAAGAAAAACCTTATATAAATTAAATTTAATTATAGCTAAAAATTGTAAAGGAGTATTTTTTCTAAAAGAAGAAATGAAATAATAATAATTAATACTAGCCTATTTACTAAAACTGTACCTAGGTTAGCCAATAAAAAACCATCAATTTCTTGGTTACTAAGAGTAACTAATCAACAAGAAATTAATTTAATTGTTCAATGGTATTCAAAGTGACCAGATGAAAAAAAAAGTAATGTCCAGTAAAATTTAAAAAAATGTAATAACTATCATTCGGGAAAAACCACTACAAAATTAATGAAACGAGTCAGCACCATCCACTACATCAGAGACATCCTTGGAACCACAATAATTCACGGCAGAAAATCGATGAAAACTGTAAATCCAGCGAAACATCTCTCGGCCTAGACTTCGGAATTATAAATCTTTGGGTGATATCGCTTGCTTTCATAAATAAAAAATTACACATCACCAATAAGTAACGAACACTAGAAACAGTACCACATCTTCCAATTTATTAGAAAATAGAAGGTGAACAATATAAACTTTATTTTATTTAACAAAAAATTTATCAAACATGGGTACATAGCGAATCTATGTCCGCCATAGATCCTTTCTTTGCTTTATGTGAAGACACGTAGTCTGCGCTCTGGCGGTTAAAAAGAAACTTATTGAATCAGATTTTAAAATAAACAAATATTATTTAATGTAAAGTATGATACTAATAAATATGCATTTCTGACTTTCTTAGAGTTCAAAGAACCCTCAAATAACCCTGAGATATATAATTAATTAATTTTTATTTCTAAAAAACTGTAATTGAAAACATCTGTTGTGTTATATGTAATGTAAACTAATATCAAAAAAATGTTGTGATTTCGAAAAATAATCGATTGTAAACTCATGATTTGGAGACAATAATTTCCATTGAATTAAAATAAATTCAATAAATACCTTGCTGATGCAACGCACGGAAAAATTTAAACGACTAAATCGTATACAAAGAGAGTAATTCTCTTTCTCTCTATCACTCTCTCTCCTACCCAATTTCAAACAATGCCACTGAGATAATACCTAATAAAGAAAACTTGGTCAATATTTTTTCATTATCACATACTCTCGATTAAAAATAAATAACATTATTTTGGATACAAACGTATTACGCAAAATAGATAGAGACAAAAAAAAACGTAGAAACCCCGATAAAGGATTAGTTTTTGTTACAAATGGTGCTCAACTTAAAGGGCTCAAATTAGGGAAGAATTTCAAAATATATAAGGAAATATAACGAAAAACCTAATTTTTGTCAGCAACTATGAGAAGACAAGAAATGCATAATACCAGAGGAAAGTCAAAGAAGAGGGCAGAAGACACGGAGAAGGAAGAAGGTGGACAGGAACAAGAAATAGAAGTAGTCACGGACAGTGAAATGGAACAACCGACGGGCGATAAAAAAGTAACCGAAGTAGTTATAAACACGGAAAAAGAGCAACAGGCGGGTGACAAAGCGGAAGCCAGCGGAGAACCAAATTGGCAAGAAATAATGAAATTTATGGCTGAAAATTTTGACAAAATAGATGAAAACTCAAGGAAACAAAATGAAACCTTGAGCGAAAAATTTAATAAAATAGAAGAAAATTTTAGTAAACAGGAGGAAACTTCAAAGAAACAAAACAAAACTTTGAAGGAACAAAACAAGCAAACTAATGAGAAAATAGACAGTATTCAGGAAAGTTTAGTAAAACAACTAAACGAAAAAAATTGAGACCATTCATGGAGATATTAGACAAACCATGAATGAACAATACAACGAATTGAGAGAAACTATTAACGGACAAAGGGAATATATGAACACAGAATTTGAAGAAAATAATAAAAATATAAAGCAAATTCATGAGAAGATTGACATGATCAGTAACACACTTAGCCAAAAAGCAGATGAATACAAGGAGGAGACAAATAAGCAAATGGATGAAAGTTTCAGAAAGTTAGAGGACAGTGGTTTCAAGAATTTGAATGAAACACTAGACAGCACTTCCGAAGGTATTAAAGTAAGTCCGAAAGCAGAAGAGAGCAGGAAGGAAATAGAAATTAGAGAATACCAAGGTGTAATATTATCTGAGAATAAAAATAACAACAGTAAAGAGGATAATAAATACCTGGAAAAGAAGACCAAGAAAATAAGCTAAATATGTAGAAAGAAAATAATAAATACAAGAGAAGATGAAGGGTGGATTAATTATGTATTTAACCTTCCAATTAATGAACAAAGGGAGTTAAGTAAGTTTAGATCTCAATTAAATATGTCGACGATTGAAGTGTGTCAGACAATATCAGTCATATCTTCAATACGGAATATACCATTCAAATATTTAGTAAATCCAGAGGTAAAAGGGAATGGAATGGTATTAAATATGAGTGACTATGTTATGTTAGAGGAGTTACAATACCTGTTAGTTAAAAAGGAATTAACTATGACGGGAGACCGTGACTTAAATAAAGGTTTCGTAGCAGCCAAATGGGAGAGCCGGATGATAAGGAGATTATCAAGGAGGGAAATAATTCCGAACACCCCAGTCATCTGAGGAAGAGGAGTAACTGAGTTTATGGACCATGGTTAAACCAAGTAATAATCAACCAGAAAAAAGGGGACTGATTTTCTGTATACCGACCAAGCAACCCATTGGAAAGAAGGAACAAAATAAATAATATTAATTAAAATAACAAACAACAAAATTCAAAAAGCATGTAAGGACAACTTACTTAATATATTTAGAAACAATATGATTTAAGATAAACAACAAAATTCAAAAAACATGTAAAGACAACTTACTTAATATATTTAGAAACAATATGATTTAAGATAAACGGCAAAACACCAAGAGAATGTAAGAACAGATTACATAATTTATTTATAAATAACTGATTTAAAATGGAATAAGAGAAAAAATAATATTTTGATGGGAACAAAAAGAAGAAAAATAAATAAATAAATAAAAACAATTAATGGTAATGTGCTCAGACAAGAAGGTAAAATAAGAAGAATAATGGATAATATAATGACTATAATTACAATTAAGCTAAAGAATGATAATAATTAATACAGCTACAATTTAGAATTTCTTGGAGTTTAAAATGAGGAAGGAAAAAATAGTATGAAGAACACCTGTCACAAGAAGGAAAGTCAAAAGGATTTACAAATAATGCCTGTCAATAACATTATCTGAAATTAGCTACTGAAAATAAAAAGGAATCAAGAAGAAAAAAGAAATATATAATTAAATGTAAACAGCAACCGCGTGAAGAATCCCAAAAGTGTTTTTTATTAGTCAAAAAATAGACTATTATGGTATAATTATTATTTAATGACTGTCTGTAGAGGAATTCCAGCAGTATTATATTTCGAGCAGAGATGATGTTCCTCTGATCTCAAAAAGAAGTGTAGTATGGCCAGCAGAGTATGTAGCCAAAAGTGCCCCTCTGGACTGCCCCAGCTCACGTGTTAGGGAATGTTAGGGAAATTGAATATTTAAGGGATAATAATAAAACAGCTGAGAAGATTGATATCAGATTCCAGAAGTATGAAGGAAGAAAACAGAAGGAAGGTAGCAGACAGAATCTCAATTGAGAAAGCACATTTATAGAAGTAAATAGAAATATGAGAGTGTTAAAACAAGTTTTTATTGATTATTGTGACCAGCCCTCATCAAGTGATGTTTCATAAACAACCACCAGAAGAAAAAATATCATTAGTGAAACTTCCTCCAGGAGAGAGTTGAGTATTAGTAAAATATGTTACATTAGGAAATCAAGTCAATTACTATTAACCAAATAAAAGGGGTATATAACCAAACAGAAAGGAAAATATATTATGAAAAAAATGAAAGGAAGGCGAAGAAGTAGGAATTCAACAATTAATTTTAATAAAGAAATAAAAATAAATCTGTTCTAGTGGGGGAGCTTTATGTAACATTACATAACCCATGCCCAAAACTGATAAAACGTAAAGACGTATTCATAATCATAAGAATAATAAAATCAGTAATTACTCATTCCCAAAGTCAGAAATGGGTGATTAAGTATCATACTATGAAAACCTTTGTACCATAAAACATTGTAGCAATTGAAAACAATGTACTAAGTGTAATCATAAAAGTGCGGTGTGTGCAAAGTGAAACATAGTATGTTATGTGGAAATATTAAAAACTTAAAAGGACATCAATCACAATAAGTGAAGATGCAGTGTTGTAGTAATAAAATGTAATACTAATGATAAGTTGTTGTAGTTTTGTGTTGTTAGGCCACAAAGGCAATATCATTGTGATTAATATATTACTTTTGTTTATGTTTTAAGGAATCCAGGGTTATATCAAATTAATAATGGCTAATTAATATAAAATAAATAGATGGTAGAAAAGGAAAATAGTGCCCAGAGTAAGAATACATTTACAGATATATAAGTCAGAAATAAATCAAGTTAAAAATCATTAAATTATAAAATACAAGTAGCCAAGCTTAAGTAAAGATGTGAAGAAAAACCTTATATAAATTAAATTTAATTATAGCTAAAAATTGTAAAGGAGTATTTTTTCTAAAAGAAGAAATGAAATAATAATAATTAATACTAGCCTATTTACTAAAACTGTACCTAGGTTAGCCAATAAAAAACCATCAATTTCTTGGTTACTAAGAGTAACTAATCAACAAGAAATTAATTTAATTGTTCAATGGTATTCAAAGTGACCAGATGAAAAAAAAAGTAATGTCCAGTAAAATTTAAAAAATGTAATAACTATCATTCGGGAAAAACCACTACAAAATTAATGAAACGAGTCAGCACCATCCACTACATCAGAGACATCCTTGGAACCACAATAATTCACGGCAGAAAATCGATGAAAACTGTAAATCCAGCGAAACATCTCTCGGCCTAGACTTCGGAATTATAAATCTTTGGGTGATATCGCTTGCTTTCATAAATAAAAAATTACACATCACCAATAAGTAACGAACACTAGAAACAGTACCACATCTTCCAATTTATTAGAAAATAGAAGGTGAACAATATAAACTTTATTTTATTTAACAAAAAATTTATCAAACATGGGTACATAGCGAATCTATGTCCGCCATACATCCTTTCTTTGCTTTATGTGAAGACACGTAGTCTGCGCTCTGGCGGTTAAAAAGAAACTTATTGAATCAGATTTTAAAATAAACAAATATTATTTAATGTAAAGTATGATACTAATAAATATGCATTTCTGACTTTCTTAGAGTTCAAAGAACCCTCAAATAACCCTGAGATATATAATTAATTAATTTTTATTTCTAAAAAACTGTAATTGAAAACATCTGTTGTGTTATATGTAATGTAAACTAATATCAAAAAAATGTTGTGATTTCGAAAAATAATCGATTGTAAACTCATGATTTGGAGACAATAATTTCCATTGAATTAAAATAAATTCAATAAATACCTTGCTGATGCAACGCACGGAAAAATTTAAACGACTAAATCGTATACAAAGAGAGTAATTCTCTTTCTCTCTATCACTCTCTCTCCTACCCAATTTCAAACAATGGCACTGAGATAATACCTAATAAAGAAAACTTGGTCAATATTTTTTCATTATCACATACTCTCGATTAAAAATAAATAACATTATTTTGGATACAAACGTATTACGCAAAATAGATAGAGACAAAAAAAAAACGTAGAAACCCCGATAAAGGATTAGTTTTTGTTACAAATGGCGCTCAACTTAAAGGGCTCAAATTAGGGAAGAATTTCAAAATATATAAGGAAATATAATGAAAAACCTAATTTTTGTCAGCAATTATGAGAAGACAAGAAATGCATAATACCAGAGGAAAGTCAAAGAAGAGGGCAGAAGACACGGAGAAGGAAGAAGGTGGACAGGAACAAGAAATAGAAGTAGTCACGGACAGTGAAATGGAACAACCGACGGGCGATAAAAAAGTAACCGAAGTAGTTATAAACACGGAAAAAGAGCAACAGGCGGGTGACAAAGCGGAAGCCAGCGGAGAACCAAATTGGCAAGAAATAATGAAATTTATGGCTGAAAATTTTGACAAAATAGATGAAAACTCAAGGAAACAAAATGAAACCTTGAGCGAAAAATTTAATAAAATAGAAGAAAATTTTAGTAAACAGGAGGAAACTTCAAAGAAACAAAACAAAACTTTGAAGGAACAAAACAAGCAAACTAATGAGAAAATAGACAGTATTCAGGAAAGTTTAGTAAAACAACTAAACGAAAAAAATTGAGACCATTCATGGAGATATTAGACAAACCATGAATGAACAATACAACGAATTGAGAGAAACTATTAACGGACAAAGGGAATATATGAACACAGAATTTGAAGAAAATAATAAAAATATAAAGCAAATTCATGAGAAGATTGACATGATCAGTAACACACTTAGCCAAAAAGCAGATGAATACAAGGAGGAGACAAATAAGCAAATGGATGAAAGTTTCAGAAAGTTAGAGGACAGTGGTTCCAAGAATTTGAATGAAACACTAGACAGCACTTCCGAAGGTATTAAAGTAAGTCCGAAAGCAGAAGAGAGCAGGAAGGAAATAGAAATTAGAGAATACCAAGGTGTAATATTATCTGAGAATAAAAATAACAACAGTAAAGAGGATAATAAATACCTGGAAAAGAAGACCAAGAAAATAAGCTAAATATGTAGAAAGAAAATAATAAATACAAGAGAAGATGAAGGGTGGATTAATTATGTATTTAACCTTTCAATTAATGAACAAAGGGAGTTAAGTAAGTTTAGATCTCAATTAAATATGTCGACGATTGAAGTGTGTCAGACAATATCAGTCATATCTTCAATACGGAATATACCATTCAAATATTTAGTAAATCCAGAGGTAAAAGGGAATGGAATGGTATTAAATATGAGTGACTATGTTATGTTAGAGGAGTTACAATACCTGTTAGTTAAAAAGGAATTAACTATGACGGGAGACCGTGACTTAAATAAAGGTTTCGTAGCAGCCAAATGGGAGAGCCGGATGATAAGGAGATTATCAAGGAGGGAAATAATTCCGAACACCCCAGTCATCTGAGGAAGAGGAGTAACTGAGTTTATGGACCATGGTTAAACCAAGTAATAATCAACCAGAAAAAAGGGGACTGATTTTCTGTATACCGACCAAGCAACCCATTGGAAAGAAGGAACAAAATAAATAATATTAATGAAAATAACAAACAACAAAATTCAAAAAGCATGTAAGGACAACTTACTTAATATATTTAGAAACAATATGATTTAAGATAAACAACAAAATTCAAAAAACATGTAAAGACAACTTACTTAATATATTTAGAAACAATATGATTTAAGATAAACGGCAAAACACCAAGAGAATGTAAGAACAGATTACATAATTTATTTATAAATAACTGATTTAAAATGGAATAAGAGAAAAAATAATATTTTGATGGGAACAAAAAGAAGAAAAATAAATAAATAAATAAAAACAATTAATGGTAATGTGCTCAGACAAGAAGGTAAAATAAGAAGAATAATGGACAATATAATGACTATAATTACAATTAAGCTAAAGAATGATAATAATTAATACAGCTACAATTTAGAATTTCTTGGAGTTTAAAATGAGGAAGGAAAAAATAGTATGAAGAACACCTGTCACAAGAAGGAAAGTCAAAAGGATTTACAAATAATGCCTGTCAATAACATTATCTGAAATTAGCTACTGAAAATAAAAAGGAATCAAGAAGAAAAAAGAAATATATAATTAAATGTAAACAGCAACCGCGTGAAGAATCCCAAAAGTGTTTTTTATTAGTCAAAAAATAGACTATTATGGTATAATTATTATTTAATGACTGTCTGTAGAGGAATTCCAGCAGTATTATATTTCGAGCAGAGATGATGTTCCTCTGATCTCAAAAAGAAGTGTAGTATGGCCAGCAGAGTATGTAGCCAAAAGTGCCCCTCTGGACTGCCCCAGCTCACGTGTTAGGGAATGTTAGGGAAATTGAATATTTAAGGGATAATAATAAAACAGCTGAGAAGATTGATATCAGATTCCAGAAGTATGAAGGAAGAAAACAGAAGGAAGGTAGCAGACAGAATCTCAATTGAGAAAGCACATTTATAGAAGTAAATAGAAATATGAGAGTGTTAAAACAAGTTTTTATTGATTATTGTGACCAGCCCTCATCAAGTGATGTTTCATAAACAACCACCAGAAGAAAAAATATCATTAGTGAAACTTCCTCCAGGAGAGAGAGTTGAGTATTAGTAAAATATGTTACATTAGGAAATCAAGTCAATTACTATTAACCAAATAAAAGGGGTATATAACCAAACAGAAAGGAAAATATATTATGAAAAAAATGAAAGGAAGGCGAAGAAGTAGGAATTCAACAATTAATTTTAATAAAGAAATAAAAATAAATCTGTTCTAGTGGGGGAGCTTTATGTAACATTACATAACCCATGCCCAAAACTGATAAAACGTAAAGACGTATTCATAATCATAAGAATAATAAAATCAGTAATTACTCATTCCCAAAGTCAGAAATGGGTGATTAAGTATCATACTATGAAAACCTTTGTACCATAAAACATTGTAGCAATTGAAAACAATGTACTAAGTGTAATCATAAAAGTGCGGTGTGTGCAAAGTGAAACATAGTATGTTATGTGGAAATATTAAAAACTTAAAAGGACATCAATCACAATAAGTGAAGATGCAGTGTTGTAGTAATAAAATGTAATACTAATGATAAGTTGTTGTAGTTTTGTGTTGTTAGGCCACAAAGGCAATATCATTGTGATTAATATATTACTTTTGTTTATGTTTTAAGGAATCCAGGGTTATATCAAATTAATAATGGCTAATTAATATAAAATAAATAGATGGTAGAAAAGGAAAATAGTGCCCAGAGTAAGAATACATTTACAGATATATAAGTCAGAAATAAATCAAGTTAAAAATCATTAAATTATAAAATACAAGTAGCCAAGCTTAAGTAAAGATGTGAAGAAAAACCTTATATAAATTAAATTTAATTATAGCTAAAAATTGTAAAGGAGTATTTTTTCTAAAAGAAGAAATGAAATAATAATAATTAATACTAGCCTATTTACTAAAACTGTACCTAGGTTAGCCAATAAAAAACCATCAATTTCTTGGTTACTAAGAGTAACTAATCAACAAGAAATTAATTTAATTGTTCAATGGTATTCAAAGTGACCAGATGAAAAAAAAAGTAATGTCCAGTAAAATTTAAAAAAATGTAATAACTATCATTCGGGAAAAACCACTACAAAATTAATGAAACGAGTCAGCACCATCCACTACATCAGAGACATCCTTGGAACCACAATAATTCACGGCAGAAAATCGATGAAAACTGTAAATCCAGCGAAACATCTCTCGGCCTAGACTTCGGAATTATAAATCTTTGGGTGATATCGCTTGCTTTCATAAATAAAAAATTACACATCACCAATAAGTAACGAACACTAGAAACAGTACCACATCTTCCAATTTATTAGAAAATAGAAGGTGACCAATATAAACTTTATTTTATTTAACAAAAAATTTATCAAACATGGGTACATAGCGAATCTATGTCCGCCATAGATCCTTTCTTTGCTTTATGTGAAGACACGTAGTCTGCGCTCTGGCGGTTAAAAAGAAACTTATTGAATCAGATTTTAAAATAAACAAATATTATTTAATGTAAAGTATGATACTAATAAATATGCATTTCTGACTTTCTTAGAGTTCAAAGAACCCTCAAATAACCCTGAGATATATAATTAATTAATTTTTATTTCTAAAAAACTGTAATTGAAAACATCTGTTGTGTTATATGTAATGTAAACTAATATCAAAAAAATGTTGTGATTTCGAAAAATAATCGATTGTAAACTCATGATTTGGAGACAATAATTTCCATTGAATTAAAATAAATTCAATAAATACCTTGCTGATGCAACGCACGGAAAAATTTAAACGACTAAATCGTATACAAAGAGAGTAATTCTCTTTCTCTCTATCACTCTCTCTCCTACCCAATTTCAAACAATGGCACTGAGATAATACCTAATAAAGAAAACTTGGTCAATATTTTTTCATTATCACATACTCTCGATTAAAAATAAATAACATTATTTTGGATACAAACGTATTACGCAAAATAGATAGAGACAAAAAAAAAACGTAGAAACCCCGATAAAGGATTAGTTTTTGTTACAAATGGCGCTCAACTTAAAGGGCTCAAATTAGGGAAGAATTTCAAAATATATAAGGAAATATAATGAAAAACCTAATTTTTGTCAGCAACTATGAGAAGACAAGAAATGCATAATACCAGAGGAAAGTCAAAGAAGAGGGCAGAAGACACGGAGAAGGAAGAAGGTGGACAGGAACAAGAAATAGAAGTAGTCACGGACAGTGAAATGGAACAACCGACGGGCGATAAAAAAGTAACCGAAGTAGTTATAAACACGGAAAAAGAGCAACAGGCGGGTGACAAAGCGGAAGCCAGCGGAGAACCAAATTGGCAAGAAATAATGAAATTTATGGCTGAAAATTTTGACAAAATAGATGAAAACTCAAGAAAACAAAATGAAACCTTGAGCGAAAAATTTAATAAAATAGAAGAAAATTTTAGTAAACAGGAGGAAACTTCAAAGAAACAAAACAAAACTTTGAAGGAACAAAACAAGCAAACTAATGAGAAAATAGACAGTATTCAGGAGAGTTTAGTAAAACAACTAAACGAAAAAAATTGAGACCATTCATGGAGATATTAGACAAACCATGAATGAACAATACAACGAATTGAGAGAAACTATTAACGGACAAAGGGAATATATGAACACAGAATTTGAAGAAAATAATAAAAATATAAAGCAAATTCATGAGAAGATCGACATGATCAGTAACACACTTAGCCAAAAAGCAGATGAATACAAGGAGGAGACAAATAAGCAAATGGATGAAAGTTTCAGAAAGTTAGAGGACAGTGGTTTCAAGAATTTGAATGAAACACTAGACAGCACTTCCGAAGGTATTAAAGTAAGTCCGAAAGCAGAAGAGAGCAGGAAGGAAATAGAAATTAGAGAATACCAAGGTGTAATATTATCTGAGAATAAAAATAACAACAGTAAAGAGGATAATAAATACCTGGAAAAGAAGACCAAGAAAATAAGCTAAATATGTAGAAAGAAAATAATAAATACAAGAGAAGATGAAGGGTGGATTAATTATGTATTTAACCTTCCAATTAATGAACAAAGGGAGTTAAGTAAGTTTAGATCTCAATTAAATATGTCGACGATTGAAGTGTGTCAGACAATATCAGTCATATCTTCAATACGGAATATACCATTCAAATATTTAGTAAATCCAGAGGTAAAAGAGAATGGAATGGTATTAAATATGAGTGACTATGTTATGTTAGAGGAGTTACAATACCTGTTAGTTAAAAAGGAATTAACTATGACGGGAGACCGTGACTTAAATAAAGGTTTCGTAGCAGCCAAATGGGAGAGCCGGATGATAAGGAGATTATCAAGGAGGGAAATAATTCCGAACACCCCAGTCATCTGAGGAAGAGGAGTAACTGAGTTTATGGACCATGGTTAAACCAAGTAATAATCAACCAGAAAAAAGGGGACTGATTTTCTGTATACCGACCAAGCAACCCATTGGAAAGAAGGAACAAAATAAATAATATTAATTAAAATAACAAACAACAAAATTCAAAAAGCATGTAAGGACAACTTACTTAATATATTTAGAAACAATATGATTTAAGATAAACAACAAAATTCAAAAAACATGTAAAGACAACTTACTTAATATATTTAGAAACAATATGATTTAAGATAAACGGCAAAACACCAAGAGAATGTAAGAACAGATTACATAATTTATTTATAAATAACTGATTTAAAATGGAATAAGAGAAAAAATAATATTTTGATGGGAACAAAAAGAAGAAAAATAAATAAAAACAATTAATGGTAATGTGCTCAGACAAGAAGGTAAAATAAGAAGAATAATGGATAATATAATGACTATAATTACAATTAAGCTAAAGAATGATAATAATTAATACAGCTACAATTTAGAATTTCTTGGAGTTTAAAATGAGGAAGGAAAAAATAGTATGAAGAACACCTGTCACAAGAAGGAAAGTCAAAAGGATTTACAAATAATGCCTGTCAATAACATTATCTGAAATTAGCTACTGAAAATAAAAAGGAATCAAGAAGAAAAAAGAAATATATAATTAAATGTAAACAGCAACCGCGTGAAGAATCCCAAAAGTGTTTTTTATTAGTCAAAAAATAGACTATTATGGTATAATTATTATTTAATGACTGTCTGTAGAGGAATTCCAGCAGTATTATATTTCGAGCAGAGATGATGTTCCTCTGATCTCAAAAAGAAGTGTAGTATGGCCAGCAGAGTATGTAGCCAAAAGTGCCCCTCTGGACTGCCCCAGCTCACGTGTTAGGGAATGTTAGGGAAATTGAATATTTAAGGGATAATAATAAAACAGCTGAGAAGATTGATATCAGATTCCGGAAGTATGAAGGAAGAAAACAGAAGGAAGGTAGCAGACAGAAGCTCAATTGAGAAAGCACATTTATAGAAGTAAATAGAAATATGAGAGTGTTAAAACAAGTTTTTATTGATTATTGTGACCAGCCCTCATCAAGTGATGTTTCATAAACAACCACCAGAAGAAAAAATATCATTAGTGAATCTTCCTCCAGGAGAGAGAGTTGAGTATTAGTAAAATATGTTACATTAGGAAATCAAGTCAATTACTATTAACCAAATAAAAGGGGTATATAACCAAACAGAAAGGAAAATATATTATGAAAAAAATGAAAGGAAGGCGAAGAAGTAGGAATTCAACAATTAATTTTAATAAAGAAATAAAAATAAATCTGTTCTAGTGGGGGAGCTTTATGTAACATTACATAACCCATGCCCAAAACTGATAAAACATAAAGACGTATTCATAATCATAAGAATAATAAAATCAGTAATTACTCATTCCCAAAGTCAGAAATGGGTGATTAAGTATCATACTATGAAAACCTTTGTACCATAAAACATTGTAGCAATTGAAAACAATGTACTAATTGTAATCATAAAAGTGCGGTGTGTGCAAAGTGAAACATAGTATGTTATGTGGAAATATTAAAAACTTAAAAGGACATCAATCACAATAAGTGAAGATGCAGTGTTGTAGTAATAAAATGTAATACTAATGATAAGTTGTTGTAGTTTTGTGTTGTTAGGCCACAAAGGCAATATCATTGTGATTAATATATTACTTTTGTTTATGTTTTAAGGAATCCAGGGTTATATCAAATTAATAATGGCTAATTAATATAAAATAAATAGATGGTAGAAAAGGAAAATAGTGCCCAGAGTAAGAATACATTTACAGATATATAAGTCAGAAATAAATCAAGTTAAAAATCATTAAATTATAAAATACAAGTAGCCAAGCTTAAGTAAAGATGTGAAGAAAAACCTTATATAAATTAAATTTAATTATAGCTAAAATTTGTAAAGGAGTATTTTTTCTAAAAGAAGAAATGAAATAATAATAATTAATACTAGCCTATTTACTAAAACTGTACCTAGGTTAGCCAATAAAAAACCATCAATTTCTTGGTTACTAAGAGTAACTAATCAACAAGAAATTAATTTAATTGTTCAATGGTATTCAAAGTGACCAGATGAAAAAAAAAGTAATGTCCAGTAAAATTTAAAAAAATGTAATAACTATCATTCGGGAAAAACCACTACAAAATTAATGAAACGAGTCAGCACCATCCACTACATCAGAGACATCCTTGGAACCACAATAATTCACGGCAGAAAATCGATGAAAACTGTAAATCCAGCGAAACATCTCTCGGCCTAGACTTCGGAATTATAAATCTTTGGGTGATATCGCTTGCTTTCATAAATAAAAAATTACACATCACCAATAAGTAACGAACACTAGAAACAGTACCACATCTTCCAATTTATTAGAAAATAGAAGGTGAACAATATAAACTTTATTTTATTTAACAAAAAATTTATCAAACATGGGTACATAGCGAATCTATGTCCGCCATAGATCCTTTCTTTGCTTTATGTGAAGACACGTAGTCTGCGCTCTGGCGGTTAAAAAGAAACTTATTGAATCAGATTTTAAAATAAACAAATATTATTTAATGTAAAGTATGATACTAATAAATATGCATTTCTGACTTTCTTAGAGTTCAAAGAACCCTCAAATAACCCTGAGATATATAATTAATTAATTTTTCTTTCTAAAAAACTGTAATTGAAAACATCTCTTGTGTTATATGTAATGTAAACTAATATCAAAAAAATGTTGTGATTTCGAAAAATAATCGATTGTAAACTCATGATTTGGAGACAATAATTTCCATTGAATTAAAATAAATTCAATAAATACCTTGCTGATGCAACGCACGGAAAAATTTAAACGACTAAATCGTATACAAAGAGAGTAATTCTCTTTCTCTCTATCACTCTCTCTCCTACCCAATTTCAAACAATGCCACTGAGATAATACCTAATAAAGAAAACTTGGTCAATATTTTTTCATTATCACATACTCTCGATTAAAAATAAATAACATTATTTTGGATACAAACGTATTACGCAAAATAGATAGAGACAAAAAAAAACGTAGAAACCCCGATAAAGGATTAGTTTTTGTTACAAATGGTGCTCAACTTAAAGGGCTCAAATTAGGGAAGAATTTCAAAATATATAAGGAAATATAACGAAAAACCTAATTTTTGTCAGCAACTATGAGAAGACAAGAAATGCATAATACCAGAGGAAAGTCAAAGAAGAGGGCAGAAGACACGGAGAAGGAAGAAGGTGGACAGGAACAAGAAATAGAAGTAGTCACGGACAGTGAAATGGAACAACCGACGGGCGATAAAAAAGTAACCGAAGTAGTTATAAACACGGAAAAAGAGCAACAGGCGGGTGACAAAGCGGAAGCCAGCGGAGAACCAAATTGGCAAGAAATAATGAAATTTATGGCTGAAAATTTTGACAAAATAGATGAAAACTCAAGGAAACAAAATGAAACCTTGAGCGAAAAATTTAATAAAATAGAAGAAAATTTTAGTAAACAGGAGGAAACTTCAAAGAAACAAAACAAAACTTTGAAGGAACAAAACAAGCAAACTAATGAGAAAATAGACAGTATTCAGGAAAGTTTAGTAAAACAACTAAACGAAAAAAATTGAGACCATTCATGGAGATATTAGACAAACCATGAATGAACAATACAACGAATTGAGAGAAACTATTAACGGACAAAGGGAATATATGAACACAGAATTTGAAGAAAATAATAAAAATATAAAGCAAATTCATGAGAAGATTGACATGATCAGTAACACACTTAGCCAAAAAGCAGATGAATACAAGGAGGAGACAAATAAGCAAATGGATGAAAGTTTCAGAAAGTTAGAGGACAGTGTTTCAAGAATTTGAATGAAACACTAGACAGCACTTCCGAAGGTATTAAAGTAAGTCCGAAAGCAGAAGAGAGCAGGAAGGAAATAGAAATTAGAGAATACCAAGGTGTAATATTATCTGAGAATAAAAATAACAACAGTAAAGAGGATAATAAATACCTGGAAAAGAAGACCAAGAAAATAAGCTAAATATGTAGAAAGAAAATAATAAATACAAGAGAAGATGAAGGGTGGATTAATTATGTATTTAACCTTTCAATTAATGAACAAAGGGAGTTAAGTAAGTTTAGATCTCAATTAAATATGTCGACGATTGAAGTGTGTCAGACAATATCAGTCATATCTTCAATACGGAATATACCATTCAAATATTTAGTAAATCCAGAGGTAAAAGGGAATGGAATGGTATTAAATATGAGTGACTATGTTATGTTAGAGGAGTTACAATACCTGTTAGTTAAAAAGGAATTAACTATGACGGGAGACCGTGACTTAAATAAAGGTTTCGTAGCAGCCAAATGGGAGAGCCGGATGATAAGGAGATTATCAAGGAGGGAAATAATTCCGAACACCCCAGTCATCTGAGGAAGAGGAGTAACTGAGTTTATGGACCATGGTTAAACCAAGTAATAATCAACCAGAAAAAAGGGGACTGATTTTCTGTATACCGACCAAGCAACCCATTGGAAAGAAGGAACAAAATAAATAATATTAATTAAAATAACAAACAACAAAATTCAAAAAGCATGTAAGGACAACATACTTAATATATTTAGAAACAATATGATTTAAGATAAACAACAAAATTCAAAAAACATGTAAAGACAACTTACTTAATATATTTAGAAACAATATGATTTAAGATAAACGGCAAAACACCAAGAGAATGTAAGAACAGATTACATAATTTATTTATAAATAACTGATTTAAAATGGAATAAGAGAAAAAATAATATTTTGATGGGAACAAAAAGAAGAAAAATAAATAAAAACAATTAATGGTAATGTGCTCAGACAAGAAGGTAAAATAAGAAGAATAATGGATAATATAATGACTATAATTACAATTAAGCTAAAGAATGATAATAATTAATACAGCTACAATTTAGAATTTCTTGGAGTTTAAAATGAGGAAGGAAAAAATAGTATGAAGAACACCTGTCACAAGAAGGAAAGTCAAAAGGATTTACAAATAATGCCTGTCAATAACATTATCTGAAATTAGCTACTGAAAATAAAAAGGAATCAAGAAGAAAAAAGAAATATATAATTAAATGTAAACAGCAACCGCGTGAAGAATCCCAAAAGTGTTTTTTATTAGTCAAAAAATAGACTATTATGGTATAATTATTATTTAATGACTGTCTGTAGAGGAATTCCAGCAGTATTATATTTCGAGCAGAGATGATGTTCCTCTGATCTCAAAAAGAAGTGTAGTATGGCCAGCAGAGTATGTAGCCAAAAGTGCCCCTCTGGACTGCCCCAGCTCACGTGTTAGGGAATGTTAGGGAAATTGAATATTTAAGGGATAATAATAAAACAGCTGAGAAGATTGATATCAGATTCCGGAAGTATGAAGGAAGAAAACAGAAGGAAGGTAGCAGACAGAAGCTCAATTGAGAAAGCACATTTATAGAAGTAAATAGAAATATGAGAGTGTTAAAACAAGTTTTTATTGATTATTGTGACCAGCCCTCATCAAGTGATGTTTCATAAACAACCACCAGAAGAAAAAATATCATTAGTGAATCTTCCTCCAGGAGAGAGAGTTGAGTATTAGTAAAATATGTTACATTAGGAAATCAAGTCAATTACTATTAACCAAATAAAAGGGGTATATAACCAAACAGAAAGGAAAATATATTATGAAAAAAATGAAAGGAAGGCGAAGAAGTAGGAATTCAACAATTAATTTTAATAAAGAAATAAAAATAAATCTGTTCTAGTGGGGGAGCTTTATGTAACATTACATAACCCATGCCCAAAACTGATAAAACATAAAGACGTATTCATAATCATAAGAATAATAAAATCAGTAATTACTCATTCCCAAAGTCAGAAATGGGTGATTAAGTATCATACTATGAAAACCTTTGTACCATAAAACATTGTAGCAATTGAAAACAATGTACTAATTGTAATCATAAAAGTGCGGTGTGTGCAAAGTGAAACATAGTATGTTATGTGGAAATATTAAAAACTTAAAAGGACATCAATCACAATAAGTGAAGATGCAGTGTTGTAGTAATAAAATGTAATACTAATGATAAGTTGTTGTAGTTTTGTGTTGTTAGGCCACAAAGGCAATATCATTGTGATTAATATATTACTTTTGTTTATGTTTTAAGGAATCCAGGGTTATATCAAATTAATAATGGCTAATTAATATAAAATAAATAGATGGTAGAAAAGGAAAATAGTGCCCAGAGTAAGAATACATTTACAGATATATAAGTCAGAAATAAATCAAGTTAAAAATCATTAAATTATAAAATACAAGTAGCCAAGCTTAAGTAAAGATGTGAAGAAAAACCTTATATAAATTAAATTTAATTATAGCTAAAATTTGTAAAGGAGTATTTTTTCTAAAAGAAGAAATGAAATAATAATAATTAATACTAGCCTATTTACTAAAACTGTACCTAGGTTAGCCAATAAAAAACCATCAATTTCTTGGTTACTAAGAGTAACTAATCAACAAGAAATTAATTTAATTGTTCAATGGTATTCAAAGTGACCAGATGAAAAAAAAAGTAATGTCCAGTAAAATTTAAAAAAATGTAATAACTATCATTCGGGAAAAACCACTACAAAATTAATGAAACGAGTCAGCACCATCCACTACATCAGAGACATCCTTGGAACCACAATAATTCACGGCAGAAAATCGATGAAAACTGTAAATCCAGCGAAACATCTCTCGGCCTAGACTTCGGAATTATAAATCTTTGGGTGATATCGCTTGCTTTCATAAATAAAAAATTACACATCACCAATAAGTAACGAACACTAGAAACAGTACCACATCTTCCAATTTATTAGAAAATAGAAGGTGAACAATATAAACTTTATTTTATTTAACAAAAAATTTATCAAACATGGGTACATAGCGAATCTATGTCCGCCATAGATCCTTTCTTTGCTTTATGTGAAGACACGTAGTCTGCGCTCTGGCGGTTAAAAAGAAACTTATTGAATCAGATTTTAAAATAAACAAATATTATTTAATGTAAAGTATGATACTAATAAATATGCATTTCTGACTTTCTTAGAGTTCAAAGAACCCTCAAATAACCCTGAGATATATAATTAATTAATTTTTCTTTCTAAAAAACTGTAATTGAAAACATCTCTTGTGTTATATGTAATGTAAACTAATATCAAAAAAATGTTGTGATTTCGAAAAATAATCGATTGTAAACTCATGATTTGGAGACAATAATTTCCATTGAATTAAAATAAATTCAATAAATACCTTGCTGATGCAACGCACGGAAAAATTTAAACGACTAAATCGTATACAAAGAGAGTAATTCTCTTTCTCTCTATCACTCTCTCTCCTACCCAATTTCAAACAATGCCACTGAGATAATACCTAATAAAGAAAACTTGGTCAATATTTTTTCATTATCACATACTCTCGATTAAAAATAAATAACATTATTTTGGATACAAACGTATTACGCAAAATAGATAGAGACAAAAAAAAACGTAGAAACCCCGATAAAGGATTAGTTTTTGTTACAAATGGTGCTCAACTTAAAGGGCTCAAATTAGGGAAGAATTTCAAAATATATAAGGAAATATAACGAAAAACCTAATTTTTGTCAGCAACTATGAGAAGACAAGAAATGCATAATACCAGAGGAAAGTCAAAGAAGAGGGCAGAAGACACGGAGAAGGAAGAAGGTGGACAGGAACAAGAAATAGAAGTAGTCACGGACAGTGAAATGGAACAACCGACGGGCGATAAAAAAGTAACCGAAGTAGTTATAAACACGGAAAAAGAGCAACAGGCGGGTGACAAAGCGGAAGCCAGCGGAGAACCAAATTGGCAAGAAATAATGAAATTTATGGCTGAAAATTTTGACAAAATAGATGAAAACTCAAGGAAACAAAATGAAACCTTGAGCGAAAAATTTAATAAAATAGAAGAAAATTTTAGTAAACAGGAGGAAACTTCAAAGAAACAAAACAAAACTTTGAAGGAACAAAACAAGCAAACTAATGAGAAAATAGACAGTATTCAGGAAAGTTTAGTAAAACAACTAAACGAAAAAAATTGAGACCATTCATGGAGATATTAGACAAACCATGAATGAACAATACAACGAATTGAGAGAAACTATTAACGGACAAAGGGAATATATGAACACAGAATTTGAAGAAAATAATAAAAATATAAAGCAAATTCATGAGAAGATTGACATGATCAGTAACACACTTAGCCAAAAAGCAGATGAATACAAGGAGGAGACAAATAAGCAAATGGATGAAAGTTTCAGAAAGTTAGAGGACAGTGTTTCAAGAATTTGAATGAAACACTAGACAGCACTTCCGAAGGTATTAAAGTAAGTCCGAAAGCAGAAGAGAGCAGGAAGGAAATAGAAATTAGAGAATACCAAGGTGTAATATTATCTGAGAATAAAAATAACAACAGTAAAGAGGATAATAAATACCTGGAAAAGAAGACCAAGAAAATAAGCTAAATATGTAGAAAGAAAATAATAAATACAAGAGAAGATGAAGGGTGGATTAATTATGTATTTAACCTTTCAATTAATGAACAAAGGGAGTTAAGTAAGTTTAGATCTCAATTAAATATGTCGACGATTGAAGTGTGTCAGACAATATCAGTCATATCTTCAATACGGAATATACCATTCAAATATTTAGTAAATCCAGAGGTAAAAGGGAATGGAATGGTATTAAATATGAGTGACTATGTTATGTTAGAGGAGTTACAATACCTGTTAGTTAAAAAGGAATTAACTATGACGGGAGACCGTGACTTAAATAAAGGTTTCGTAGCAGCCAAATGGGAGAGCCGGATGATAAGGAGATTATCAAGGAGGGAAATAATTCCGAACACCCCAGTCATCTGAGGAAGAGGAGTAACTGAGTTTATGGACCATGGTTAAACCAAGTAATAATCAACCAGAAAAAAGGGGACTGATTTTCTGTATACCGACCAAGCAACCCATTGGAAAGAAGGAACAAAATAAATAATATTAATTAAAATAACAAACAACAAAATTCAAAAAGCATGTAAGGACAACATACTTAATATATTTAGAAACAATATGATTTAAGATAAACAACAAAATTCAAAAAACATGTAAAGACAACTTACTTAATATATTTAGAAACAATATGATTTAAGATAAACGGCAAAACACCAAGAGAATGTAAGAACAGATTACATAATTTATTTATAAATAACTGGTTTAAAATGGAATAAGAGAAAAAATAATATTTTGATGGGAACAAAAAGAAGAAAAATAAATAAAAACAATTAATGGTAATGTGCTCAGACAAGAAGGTAAAATAAGAAGAATAATGGATAATATAATGACTATAATTACAATTAAGCTAAAGAATGATAATAATTAATACAGCTACAATTTAGAATTTCTTGGAGTTTAAAATGAGGAAGGAAAAAATAGTATGAAGAACACCTGTCACAAGAAGGAAAGTCAAAAGGATTTACAAATAATGCCTGTCAATAACATTATCTGAAATTAGCTACTGAAAATAAAAAGGAATCAAAAAGAAAAAAGAAATATATAATTAAATGTAAACAGCAACCGCGTGAAGAATCCCAAAAGTGTTTTTTATTAGTCAAAAAATAGACTATTATGGTATAATTATTATTTAATGACTGTCTGTAGAGGAATTCCAGCAGTATTATATTTCGAGCAGAGATGATGTTCCTCTGATCTCAAAAAGAAGTGTAGTATGGCCAGCAGAGTATGTAGCCAAAAGTGCCCCTCTGGACTGCCCCAGCTCACGTGTTAGGGAATGTTAGGGAAATTGAATATTTAAGGGATAATAATAAAACAGCTGAGAAGATTGATATCAGATTCCAGAAGTATGAAGGAAGAAAACAGAAGGAAGGTAGCAGACAGAAGCTCAATTGAGAAAGCACATTTATAGAAGTAAATAGAAATATGAGAGTGTTAAAACAAGTTTTTATTGATTATTGTGACCAGCCCTCATTAAGTGATGTTTCATAAACAACCACCAGAAGAAAAAATATCATTAGTGAATCTTCCTCCAGGAGAGAGAGTTGAGTATTAGTAAAATATGTTACATTAGGAAATCAAGTCAATTACTATTAACCAAATAAAAGGGGTATATAACCAAACAGAAAGGAAAATATATTATGAAAAAAATGAAAGGAAGGCGAAGAAGTAGGAATTCAACAATTAATTTTAATAAAGAAATAAAAATAAATCTGTTCTAGTGGGGGAGCTTTATGTAACATTACATAACCCATGCCCAAAACTGATAAAACATAAAGACGTATTCATAATCATAAGAATAATAAAATCAGTAATTACTCATTCCCAAAGTCAGAAATGGGTGATTAAGTATCATACTATGAAAACCTTTGTACCATAAAACATTGTAGCAATTGAAAACAATGTACTAAGTGTAATCATAAAAGTGCGGTGTGTGCAAAGTGAAACATAGTATGTTATGTGGAAATATTAAAAACTTAAAAGGACATCAATCACAATAAGTGAAGATGCAGTGTTGTAGTAATAAAATGTAATACTAATGATAAGTTGTTGTAGTTTTGTGTTGTTAGGCCACAAAGGCAATATCATTGTGATTAATATATTACTTTTGTTTATGTTTTAAGGAATCCAGGGTTATATCAAATTAATAATGGCTAATTAATATAAAATAAATAGATGGTAGAAAAGGAAAATAGTGCCCAGAGTAAGAATACATTTACAGATATATAAGTCAGAAATAAATCAAGTTAAAAATCATTAAATTATAAAATACAAGTAGCCAAGCTTAGGTAAAGATGTGAAGAAAAACCTTATATAAATTAAATTTAATTATAGCTAAAATTTGTAAAGGAGTATTTTTTCTAAAAGAAGAAATGAAATAATAATAATTAATACTAGCCTATTTACTAAAACTGTACCTAGGTTAGCCAATAAAAAACCATCAATTTCTTGGTTACTAAGAGTAACTAATCAACAAGAAATTAATTTAATTGTTCAATGGTATTCAAAGTGACCAGATGAAAAAAAAAGTAATGTCCAGTAAAATTTAAAAAAATGTAATAACTATCATTCGGGAAAAACCACTACAAAATTAATGAAACGAGTCAGCACCATCCACTACATCAGAGACATCCTTGGAACCACAATAATTCACGGCAGAAAATCGATGAAAACTGTAAATCCAGCGAAACATCTCTCGGCCTAGACTTCGGAATTATAAATCTTTGGGTGATATCGCTTGCTTTCATAAATAAAAAATTACACATCACCAATAAGTAACGAACACTAGAAACAGTACCACATCTTCCAATTTATTAGAAAATAGAAGGTGAACAATATAAACTTTATTTTATTTAACAAAAAATTTATCAAACATGGGTACATAGCGAATCTATGTCCGCCATAGATCCTTTCTTTGCTTTATGTGAAGACACGTAGTCTGCGCTCTGGTGGTTAAAAAGAAACTTATTGAATCAGATTTTAATATAAACAAATATTATTTAATGTAAAGTATGATACTAATAAATATGCATTTCTGACTTTCTTAGAGTTCAAAGAACCCTCAAATAACCCTGAGATATATAATTAATTAATTTTTCTTTCTAAAAAACTGTAATTGAAAACATCTGTTGTGTTATATGTAATGTAAACTAATATCAAAAAAATGTTGTGATTTCGAAAAATAATCGATTGTAAACTCATGATTTGGAGACAATAATTTCCATTGAATTAAAATAAATTCAATAAATACCTTGCTGATGCAACGCACGGAAAAATTTAAACGACTAAATCGTATACAAAGAGAGTAATTCTCTTTCTCTCTATCACTCTCTCTCCTACCCAATTTCAAACAATGGCACTGAGATAATACCTAATAAAGAAAACTTGGTCAATATTTTTTCATTATCACATACTCTCGATTAAAAATAAATAACATTATTTTGGATACAAACGTATTACGCAAAATAGATAGAGACAAAAAAAAAACGTAGAAACCCCGATAAAGGATTAGTTTTTGTTACAAATGGTGCTCAACTTAAAGGGCTCAAATTAGGGAAGAATTTCAAAATATATAAGGAAATATAACGAAAAACCTAATTTTTGTCAGCAACTATGAGAAGACAATAAATGCATAATACCAGAGGAAAGTCAAAGAAGAGGGCAGAAGACACGGAGAAGGAAGAAGGTGGACAGGAACAAGAAATAGAAGTAGTCACGGACAGTGAAATGGAACAACCGACGGGCGATAAAAAAGTAACCGAAGTAGTTATAAACACGGAAAAAGAGCAACAGGCGGGTGACAAAGCGGAAGCCAGCGGAGAACCAAATTGGCAAGAAATAATGAAATTTATGGCTGAAAATTTTGACAAAATAGATGAAAACTCAAGGAAACAAAATGAAACCTTGAGCGAAAAATTTAATAAAATAGAAGAAAATTTTAGTAAACAGGAGGAAACTTCAAAGAAACAAAACAAAACTTTGAAGGAACAAAACAAGCAAACTAATGAGAAAATAGACAGTATTCAGGAAAGTTTAGTAAAACAACTAAACGAAAAAAATTGAGACCATTCATGGAGATATTAGACAAACCATGAATGAACAATACAACGAATTGAGAGAAACTATTAACGGACAAAGGGAATATATGAACACAGAATTTGAAGAAAATAATAAAAATATAAAGCAAATTCATGAGAAGATTGACATGATCAGTAACACACTTAGCCAAAAAGCAGATGAATACAAGGAGGAGACAAATAAGCAAATGGATGAAAGTTTCACAAAGTTAGAGGACAGTGGTTTCAAGAATTTGAATGAAACACTAGACAGCACTTCCGAAGGTATTAAAGTAAGTCCGAAAGCAGAAGAGAGCAGGAAGGAAATAGAAATTAGAGAATACCAAGGTGTAATATTATCTGAGAATAAAAATAACAACAGTAAAGAGGATAATAAATACCTGGAAAAGAAGACCAAGAAAATAAGCTAAATATGTAGAAAGAAAATAATAAATACAAGAGAAGATGAAGGGTGGATTAATTATGTATTTAACCTTCCAATTAATGAACAAAGGGAGTTAAGTAAGTTTACATCTCAATTAAATATGTCGACGATTGAAGTGTGTCAGACAATATCAGTCATATCTTCAATACGGAATATACCATTCAAATATTTAGTAAATCCAGAGGTAAAAGGGAATGGAATGGTATTAAATATGAGTGACTATGTTATGTTAGAGGAGTTACAATACCTGTTAGTTAAAAAGGAATTAACTATGACGGGAGACCGTGACTTAAATAAAGGTTTCGTAGCAGCCAAATGGGAGAGCCGGATGATAAGGAGATTATCAAGGAGGGAAATAATTCCGAACACCCCAGTCATCTGAGGAAGAGGAGTAACTGAGTTTATGGACCATGGTTAAACCAAGTAATAATCAACCAGAAAAAAGGGGACTGATTTTCTGTATACCGACCAAGCAACCCATTGGAAAGAAGGAACAAAATAAATAATATTAATTAAAATAACAAACAACAAAATTCAAAAAGCATGTAAGGACAACTTACTTAATATATTTAGAAACAATATGATTTAAGATAAACAACAAAATTCAAAAAACATGTAAAGACAACTTACTTAATATATTTAGAAACAATATGATTTAAGATAAACGGCAAAACACCAAGAGAATGTAAGAACAGATTACATAATTTATTTATAAATAACTGATTTAAAATGGAATAAGAGAAAAAATAATATTTTGATGGGAACAAAAAGAAGAAAAATAAATAAATAAATAAAAACAATTAATGGTAATGTGCTCAGACAAGAAGGTAAAATAAGAAGAATAATGGATAATATAATGACTATAATTACAATTAAGCTAAAGAATGATAATAATTAATACAGCTACAATTTAGAATTTCTTGGAGTTTAAAATGAGGAAGGAAAAAATAGTATGAAGAACACCTGTCACAAGAAGGAAAGTCAAAAGGATTTACAAATAATGCCTGTCAATAACATTATCTGAAATTAGCTACTGAAAATAAAAAGGAATCAAGAAGAAAAAAGAAATATATAATTAAATGTAAACAGCAACCGCGTGAAGAATCCCAAAAGTGTTTTTTATTAGTCAAAAAATAGACTATTATGGTATAATTATTATTTAATGACTGTCTGTAGAGGAATTCCAGCAGTATTATATTTCGAGCAGAGATGATGTTCCTCTGATCTCAAAAAGAAGTGTAGTATGGCCAGCAGAGTATGTAGCCAAAAGTGCCCCTCTGGACTGCCCCAGCTCACGTGTTAGGGAATGTTAGGGAAATTGAATATTTAAGGGATAATAATAAAACAGCTGAGAAGATTGATATCAGATTCCAGAAGTATGAAGGAAGAAAACAGAAGGAAGGTAGCAGACAGAAGCTCAATTGAGAAAGCACATTTATAGAAGTAAATAGAAATATGAGAGTGTTAAAACAAGTTTTTATTGATTATTGTGACCAGCCCTCATCAAGTGATGTTTCATAAACAACCACCAGAAGAAAAAATATCATTAGTGAATCTTCCTCCAGGAGAGAGAGTTGAGTATTAGTAAAATATGTTACATTAGGAAATCAAGTCAATTACTATTAACCAAATAAAAGGGGTATATAACCAAACAGAAAGGAAAATATATTATGAAAAAAATGAAAGGAAGGCGAAGAAGTAGGAATTCAACAATTAATTTTAATAAAGAAATAAAAATAAATCTGTTCTAGTGGGGGAGCTTTATGTAACATTACATAACCCATGCCCAAAACTGATAAAACAAAAAGACGTATTCATAATCATAAGAATAATAAAATCAGTAATTACTCATTCCCAAAGTCAGAAATGGGTGATTAAGTATCATACTATGAAAACCTTTGTACCATAAAACATTGTAGCAATTGAAAACAATGTACTAAGTGTAATCATAAAAGTGCGGTGTGTGCAAAGTGAAACATAGTATGTTATGTGGAAATATTAAAAACTTAAAAGGACATCAATCACAATAAGTGAAGATGCAGTGTTGTAGTAATAAAATGTAATACTAATGATAAGTTGTTGTAGTTTTGTGTTGTTAGGCCACAAAGGCAATATCATTGTGATTAATATATTACTTTTGTTTATGTTTTAAGGAATCCAGGGTTATATCAAATTAATAATGGCTAATTAATATAAAATAAATAGATGGTAGAAAAGGAAAATAGTGCCCAGAGTAAGAATACATTTACAGATATATAAGTCAGAAATAAATCAAGTTAAAAATCATTAAATTATAAAATACAAGTAGCCAAGCTTAAGTAAAGATGTGGATAAAAACCTTATATAAATTAAATTTAATTATAGCTAAAATTTGTAAAGGAGTATTTTTTCTAAAACAAGAAATGAAATAATAATAATTAATACTAGCCTATTTACTAAAACTGTACCTAGGTTAGCCAATAAAAAACCATCAATTTCTTGGTTACTAAGAGTAACTAATCAACAAGAAATTAATTTAATTGTTCAATGGTATTCAAAGTGACCAGATGAAAAAAAAAGTAATGTCCAGTAAAATTTAAAAAAATGTAATAACTATCATTCGGGAAAAACCACTACAAAATTAATGAAACGAGTCAGCACCATCCACTACATCAGAGACATCCTTGGAACCACAATAATTCACGGCAGAAAATCGATGAAAACTGTAAATCCAGCGAAACATCTCTCGGCCTAGACTTCGGAATTATAAATCTTTGGGTGATATCGCTTGCTTTCATAATTAAAAAATTACACATCACCAATAAGTAACGAACACTAGAAACAGTACCACATCTTCCAATTTATTAGAAAATAGAAGGTGAACAATATAAACTTTATTTTATTTAACAAAAAATTTATCAAACATGGGTACATAGCGAATCTATGTCCGCCATAGATCCTTTCTTTGCTTTATGTGAAGACACGTAGTCTGCGCTCTGGCGGTTAAAAAGAAACTTATTGAATCAGATTTTAAAATAAACAAATATTATTTAATGTAAAGTATGATACTAATAAATATGCATTTCTGACTTTCTTAGAGTTCAAAGAACCCTCAAATAACCCTGAGATATATAATTAATTAATTTTTCTTTCTAAAAAACTGTAATTGAAAACATCTGTTGTGTTATATGTAATGTAAACTAATATCAAAAAAATGTTGTGATTTTGAAAAATAATCGATTGTAAACTCATGATTTGGAGACAATAATTTCCATTGAATTAAAATAAATTCAATAAATACCTTGCTGATGCAACGCACGGAAAAATTTAAACGACTAAATCGTATACAAAGAGAGTAATTCTCTTTCTCTCTATCACTCTCTCTCCTACCCAATTTCAAACAATGGCACTGAGATAATACCTAATAAAGAAAACTTGGTCAATATTTTTTCATTATCACATACTCTCGATTAAAAATAAATAACATTATTTTGGATACAAACGTATTACGCAAAATAGATAGAGACAAAAAAAAAACGTAGAAACCCCGATAAAGGATTAGTTTTTGTTACAAATGGTGCTCAACTTAAAGGGCTCAAATTAGGGAAGAATTTCAAAATATATAAGGAAATATAACGAAAAACCTAATTTTTGTCAGCAACTATGAGAAGACAAGAAATGCATAATACCAGAGGAAAGTCAAAGAAGAGGGCAGAAGACACGGAGAAGGAAGAAGGTGGACAGGAACAAGAAATAGAAGTAGTCACGGACAGTGAAATGGAACAACCGACGGGCGATAAAAAAGTAACCGAAGTAGTTATAAACACGGAAAAAGAGCAACAGGCGGGTGACAAAGCGGAAGCCAGCGGAGAACCAAATTGGCAAGAAATAATGAAATTTATGGCTGAAAATTTTGACAAAATAGATGAAAACTCAAGGAAACAAAATGAAACCTTGAGCGAAAAATTTAATAAAATAGAAGAAAATTTTAGTAAACAGGAGGAAACTTCAAAGAAACAAAACAAAACTTTGAAGGAACAAAACAAGCAAACTAATGAGAAAATAGACAGTATTCAGGAAAGTTTAGTAAAACAACTAAACGAAAAAAATTGAGACCATTCATGGAGATATTAGACAAACCATGAATGAACAATACAACGAATTGAGAGAAACTATTAACGGACAAAGGGAATATATGAACACAGAATTTGAAGAAAATAATAAAAATATAAAGCAAATTCATGAGAAGATTGACATGATCAGTAACACACTTAGCCAAAAAGCAGATGAATACAAGGAGGAGACAAATAAGCAAATGGATGAAAGTTTCAGAAAGTTAGAGGACAGTGGTTTCAAGAATTTGAATGAAACACTAGACAGCACTTCCGAAGGTATTAAAGTAAGTCCGAAAGCAGAAGAGAGCAGGAAGGAAATAGAAATTAGAGAATACCAAGGTGTAATATTATCTGAGAATAAAAATAACAACAGTAAAGAGGATAATAAATACCTGGAAAAGAAGACCAAGAAAATAAGCTAAATATGTAGAAAGAAAATAATAAATACAAGAGAAGATGAAGGGTGGATTAATTATGTATTTAACCTTCCAATTAATGAACAAAGGGAGTTAAGTAAGTTTACATCTCAATTAAATATGTCGACGATTGAAGTGTGTCAGACAATATCAGTCATATCTTCAATACGGAATATACCATTCAAATATTTAGTAAATCCAGAGGTAAAAGGGAATGGAATGGTATTAAATATGAGTGACTATGTTATGTTAGAGGAGTTACAATACCTGTTAGTTAAAAAGGAATTAACTATGACGGGAGACCGTGACTTAAATAAAGGTTTCGTAGCAGCCAAATGGGAGAGCCGGATGATAAGGAGATTATCAAGGAGGGAAATAATTCCGAACACCCCAGTCATCTGAGGAAGAGGAGTAACTGAGTTTATGGACCATGGTTAAACCAAGTAATAATCAACCAGAAAAAAGGGGACTGATTTTCTGTATACCGACCAAGCAACCCATTGGAAAGAAGGAACAAAATAAATAATATTAATTAAAATAACAAACAACAAAATTCAAAAAGCATGTAAGGACAACTTACTTAATATATTTAGAAACAATATGATTTAAGATAAACAACAAAATTCAAAAAACATGTAAAGACAACTTACTTAATATATTTAGAAACAATATGATTTAAGATAAACGGCAAAACACCAAGAGAATGTAAGAACAGATTACATAATTTATTTATAAATAACTGATTTAAAATGGAATAAGAGAAAAAATAATATTTTGATGGGAACAAAAAGAAGAAAAATAAATAAATAAATAAAAACAATTAATGGTAATGTGCTCAGACAAGAAGGTAAAATAAGAAGAATAATGGATAATATAATGACTATAATTACAATTAAGCTAAAGAATGATAATAATTAATACAGCTACAATTTAGAATTTCTTGGAGTTTAAAATGAGGAAGGAAAAAATAGTATGAAGAACACCTGTCACAAGAAGGAAAGTCAAAAGGATTTACAAATAATGCCTGTCAATAACATTATCTGAAATTAGCTACTGAAAATAAAAAGGAATCAAGAAGAAAAAAGAAATATATAATTAAATGTAAACAGCAACCGCGTGAAGAATCCCAAAAGTGTTTTTTATTAGTCAAAAAATAGACTATTATGGTATAATTATTATTTAATGACTGTCTGTAGAGGAATTCCAGCAGTATTATATTTCGAGCAGAGATGATGTTCCTCTGATCTCAAAAAGAAGTGTAGTATGGCCAGCAGAGTATGTAGCCAAAAGTGCCCCTCTGGACTGCCCCAGCTCACGTGTTAGGGAATGTTAGGGAAATTGAATATTTAAGGGATAATAATAAAACAGCTGAGAAGATTGATATCAGATTCCAGAAGTATGAAGGAAGAAAACAGAAGGAAGGTAGCAGACAGAAGCTCAATTGAGAAAGCACATTTATAGAAGTAAATAGAAATATGAGAGTGTTAAAACAAGTTTTTATTGATTATTGTGACCAGCCCTCATCAAGTGATGTTTCATAAACAACCACCAGAAGAAAAAATATCATTAGTGAATCTTCCTCCAGGAGAGAGAGTTGAGTATTAGTAAAATATGTTACATTAGGAAATCAAGTCAATTACTATTAACCAAATAAAAGGGGTATATAACCAAACAGAAAGGAAAATATATTATGAAAAAAATGAAAGGAAGGCGAAGAAGTAGGAATTCAACAATTAATTTTAATAAAGAAATAAAAATAAATCTGTTCTAGTGGGGGAGCTTTATGTAACATTACATAACCCATGCCCAAAACTGATAAAACATAAAGACGTATTCATAATCATAAGAATAATAAAATCAGTAATTACTCATTCCCAAAGTCAGAAATGGGTGATTAAGTATCATACTATGAAAACCTTTGTACCATAAAACATTGTAGCAATTGAAAACAATGTACTAAGTGTAATCATAAAAGTGCGGTGTGTGCAAAGTGAAACATAGTATGTTATGTGGAAATATTAAAAACTTAAAAGGACATCAATCACAATAAGTGAAGATGCAGTGTTGTAGTAATAAAATGTAATACTAATGATAAGTTGTTGTAGTTTTGTGTTGTTAGGCCACAAAGGCAATATCATTGTGATTAATATATTACTTTTGTTTATGTTTTAAGGAATCCAGGGTTATATCAAATTAATAATGGCTAATTAATATAAAATAAATAGATGGTAGAAAAGGAAAATAGTGCCCAGAGTAAGAATACATTTACAGATATATAAGTCAGAAATAAATCAAGTTAAAAATCATTAAATTATAAAATACAAGTAGCCAAGCTTAAGTAAAGATGTGAAGAAAAACCTTATATAAATTAAATTTAATTATAGCTAAAATTTGTAAAGGAGTATTTTTTCTAAAAGAAGAAATGAAATAATAATAATTAATACTAGCCTATTTACTAAAACTGTACCTAGGTTAGCCAATAAAAAACCATCAATTTCTTGGTTACTAAGAGTAACTAATCAACAAGAAATTAATTTAATTGTTCAATGGTATTCAAAGTGACCAGATGAAAAAAAAAGTAATGTCCAGTAAAATTTAAAAAAATATAATAACTATCATTCGGGAAAAACCACTACAAAATTAATGAAACGAGCCAGCACCATCCACTACATCAGAGACATCCTTGGAACCACAATAATTCACGGCAGAAAATCGATGAAAACTGTAAATCCAGCGAAACATCTCTCGGCCTAGACTTCGGAATTATAAATCTTTGGGTGATATCGCTTGCTTTCATAAATAAAAAATTACACATCACCAATAAGTAACGAACACTAGAAACAGTACCACATCTTCCAATTTATTAGAAAATAGAAGGTGAACAATATAAACTTTATTTTATTTAACAAAAAATTTATCAAACATGGGTACATAGCGAATCTATGTCCGCCATAGATCCTTTCTTTGCTTTATGTGAAGACACGTAGTCTGCGCTCTGGTGGTTAAAAAGAAACTTATTGAATCAGATTTTAAAATAAACAAATATTATTTAATGTAAAGTATGATACTAATAAATATGCATTTCTGACTTTCTTAGAGTTCAAAGAACCCTCAAATAACCCTGAGATATATAATTAATTAATTTTTCTTTCTAAAAAACTGTAATTGAAAACATCTGTTGTGTTATATGTAATGTAAACTAATATCAAAAAAATGTTGTGATTTCGAAAAATAATCGATTGTAAACTCATGATTTGGAGACAATAATTTCCATTGAATTAAAATAAATTCAATAAATACCTTGCTGATGCAACGCACGGAAAAATTTAAACGACTAAATCGTATACAAAGAGAGTAATTCTCTTTCTCTCTATCACTCTCTCTCCTACCCAATTTCAAACAATGGCACTGAGATAATACCTAATAAAGAAAACTTGGTCAATATTTTTTCATTATCACATACTCTCGATTAAAAATAAATAACATTATTTTGGATACAAACGTATTACGCAAAATAGATAGAGACAAAAAAAAAACGTAGAAACCCCGATAAAGGATTAGTTTTTGTTACAAATGGTGCTCAACTTAAAGGGCTCAAATTAGGGAAGAATTTCAAAATATATAAGGAAATATAACGAAAAACCTAATTTTTGTCAGCAACTATGAGAAGACAAGAAATGCATAATACCAGAGGAAAGTCAAAGAAGAGGGCAGAAGACACGGAGAAGGAAGAAGGTGGACAGGAACAAGAAATAGAAGTAGTCACGGACAGTGAAATGGAACAACCGACGGGCGATAAAAAAGTAACCGAAGTAGTTATAAACACGGAAAAAGAGCAACAGCCGGGTGACAAAGCGGAAGCCAGCGGAGAACCAAATTGGCAAGAAATAATGAAATTTATGGCTGAAAATTTTGACAAAATAGATGAAAACTCAAGGAAACAAAATGAAACCTTGAGCGAAAAATTTAATAAAATAGAAGAAAATTTTAGTAAACAGGAGGAAACTTCAAAGAAACAAAACAAAACTTTGAAGGAACAAAACAAGCAAACTAATGAGAAAATAGACAGTATTCAGGAAAGTTTAGTAAAACAACTAAACGAAAAAAATTGAGACCATTCATGGAGATATTAGACAAACCATGAATGAACAATACAACGAATTGAGAGAAACTATTAACGGACAAAGGGAATATATGAACACAGAATTTGAAGAAAATAATAAAAATATAAAGCAAATTCATGAGAAGATTGACATGATCAGTAACACACTTAGCCAAAAAGCAGATGAATACAAGGAGGAGACAAATAAGCAAATGGATGAAAGTTTCAGAAAGTTAGAGGACAGTGTTTCAAGAATTTGAATGAAACACTAGACAGCACTTCCGAAGGTATTAAAGTAAGTCCGAAAGCAGAAGAGAGCAGGAAGGAAATAGAAATTAGAGAATACCAAGGTGTAATATTATCTGAGAATAAAAATAACAACAGTAAAGAGGATAATAAATACCTGGAAAAGAAGAACAAGAAAATAAGCTAAATATGTAGAAAGAAAATAATAAATACAAGAGAAGATGAAGGGTGGATTAATTATGTATTTAACCTTCCAATTAATGAACAAAGGGAGTTAAGTAAGTTTAGATCTCAATTAAATATGTCGACGATTGAAGTGTGTCAGACAATATCAGTGATATCTTCAATACGGAATATACCATTCAAATATTTAGTAAATCCAGAGGTAAAAGGGAATGGAATGGTATTAAATATGAGTGACTATGTTATGTTAGAGGAGTTACAATACCTGTTAGTTAAAAAGGAATTAACTATGACGGGAGACCGTGACTTAAATAAAGGTTTCGTAGCAGCCAAATGGGAGAGCCGGATGATAAGGAGATTATCAAGGAGGGAAATAATTCCGAACACCCCAGTCATCTGAGGAAGAGGAGTAACTGAGTTTATGGACCATGGTTAAACCAAGTAATAATCAACCAGAAAAAAGGGGACTGATTTTCTGTATACCGACCAAGCAACCCATTGGAAAGAAGGAACAAAATAAATAATATTAATTAAAATAACAAACAACAAAATTCAAAAAGCATGTAAGGACAACTTACTTAATATATTTAGAAACAATATGATTTAAGATAAACAACAAAATTCAAAAAACATGTAAAGACAACTTACTTAATATATTTAGAAACAATATGATTTAAGATAAACGGCAAAACACCAAGAGAATGTAAGAACAGATTACATAATTTATTTATAAATAACTGATTTAAAATGGAATAAGAGAAAAAATAATATTTTGATGGGAACAAAAAGAAGAAAAATAAATAAAAACAATTAATGGTAATGTGCTCAGACAAGAAGGTAAAATAAGAAGAATAATGGATAATATAATGACTATAATTACAATTAAGCTAAAGAATGATAATAATTAATACAGCTACAATTTAGAATTTCTTGGAGTTTAAAATGAGGAAGGAAAAAATAGTATGAAGAACACCTGTCACAAGAAGGAAAGTCAAAAGGATTTACAAATAATGCCTGTCAATAACATTATCTGAAATTAGCTACTGAAAATAAAAAGGAATCAAGAAGAAAAAAGAAATATATAATTAAATGTAAACAGCAACCGCGTGAAGAATCCCAAAAGTGTTTTTTATTAGTCAAAAAATAGACTACTATGGTATAATTATTATTTAATGACTGTCTGTAGAGGAATTCCAGCAGTATTATATTTCGAGCAGAGATGATGTTCCTCTGATCTCAAAAAGAAGTGTAGTATGGCCAGCAGAGTATGTAGCCAAAAGTGCCCCTCTGGACTGCCCCAGCTCACGTGTTAGGGAATGTTAGGGAAATTGAATATTTAAGGGATAATAATAAAACAGCTGAGAAGATTGATATCAGATTCCAGAAGTATGAAGGAAGAAAACAGAAGGAAGGTAGCAGACAGAAGCTCAATTGAGAAAGCACATTTATAGAAGTAAATAGAAATATGAGAGTGTTAAAACAAGTTTTTATTGATTATTGTGACCAGCCCTCATCAAGTGATGTTTCATAAACAACCACCAGAAGAAAAAATATCATTAGTGAATCTTCCTCCAGGAGAGAGAGTTGAGTATTAGTAAAATATGTTACATTAGGAAATCAAGTCAATTACTATTAACCAAATAAAAGGGGTATATAACCAAACAGAAAGGAAAATATATTATGAAAAAAATGAAAGGAAGGCGAAGAAGTAGGAATTCAACAATTAATTTTAATAAAGAAATAAAAATAAATCTGTTCTAGTGGGGGAGCTTTATGTAACATTACATAACCCATGCCCAAAACTGATAAAACATAAAGACGTATTCATAATCATAAGAATAATAAAATCAGTAATTACTCATTCCCAAAGTCAGAAATGGGTGATTAAGTATCATACTATGAAAACCTTTGTACCATAAAACATTGTAGCAATTGAAAACAATGTACTAAGTGTAATCATAAAAGTGCGGTGTGTGCAAAGTGAAACATAGTATGTTATGTGGAAATATTAAAAACTTAAAAGGACATCAATCACAATAAGTGAAGATGCAGTGTTGTAGTAATAAAATGTAATACTAATGATAAGTTGTTGTAGTTTTGTGTTGTTAGGCCACAAAGGCAATATCATTGTGATTAATATATTACTTTTGTTTATGTTTTAAGGAATCCAGGGTTATATCAAATTAATAATGGCTAATTAATATAAAATAAATAGATGGTAGAAAAGGAAAATAGTGCCCAGAGTAAGAATACATTTACAGATATATAAGTCAGAAATAAATCAAGTTAAAAATCATTAAATTATAAAATACAAGTAGCCAAGCTTAAGTAAAGATGTGAAGAAAAACCTTATATAAATTAAATTTAATTATAGCTAAAATTTGTAAAGGAGTATTTTTTCTAAAAGAAGAAATGAAATAATAATAATTAATACTAGCCTATTTACTAAAACTGTACCTAGGTTAGCCAATAAAAAACCATCAATTTCTTGGTTACTAAGAGTAACTAATCAACAAGAAATTAATTTAATTGTTCAATGGTATTCAAAGTGACCAGATGAAAAAAAAAGTAATGTCCAGTAAAATTTAAAAAAATGTAATAACTATCATTCGGGAAAAACCACTACAAAATTAATGAAACGAGCCAGCACCATCCACTACATCAGAGACATCCTTGGAACCACAATAATTCACGGCAGAAAATCGATGAAAACTGTAAATCCAGCGAAACATCTCTCGGCCTAGACTTCGGAATTATAAATCTTTGGGTGATATCGCTTGCTTTCATAAATAAAAAATTACACATCACCAATAAGTAACGAACACTAGAAACAGTACCACATCTTCCAATTTATTAGAAAATAGAAGGTGAACAATATAAACTTTATTTTATTTAACAAAAAATTTATCAAACATGGGTACATAGCGAATCTATGTCCGCCATAGATCCTTTCTTTGCTTTATGTGAAGACACGTAGTCTGCGCTCTGGTGGTTAAAAAGAAACTTATTGAATCAGATTTTAAAATAAACAAATATTATTTAATGTAAAGTATGATACTAATAAATATGCATTTCTGACTTTCTTAGAGTTCAAAGAACCCTCAAATAACCCTGAGATATATAATTAATTAATTTTTCTTTCTAAAAAACTGTAATTGAAAACATCTGTTGTGTTATATGTAATGTAAACTAATATCAAAAAAATGTTGTGATTTCGAAAAATAATCGATTGTAAACTCATGATTTGGAGACAATAATTTCCATTGAATTAAAATAAATTCAATAAATACCTTGCTGATGCAACGCACGGAAAAATTTAAACGACTAAATCGTATACAAAGAGAGTAATTCTCTTTCTCTCTATCACTCTCTCTCCTACCCAATTTCAAACAATGGCACTGAGATAATACCTAATAAAGAAAACTTGGTCAATATTTTTTCATTATCACATACTCTCGATTAAAAATAAATAACATTATTTTGGATACAAACGTATTACGCAAAATAGATAGAGACAAAAAAAAACGTAGAAACCCCGATAAAGGATTAGTTTTTGTTACAAATGGTGCTCAACTTAAAGGGCTCAAATTAGGGAAGAATTTCAAAATATATAAGGAAATATAACGAAAAACCTAATTTTTGTCAGCAACTATGAGAAGACAAGAAATGCATAATACCAGAGGAAAGTCAAAGAAGAGGGCAGAAGACACGGAGAAGGAAGAAGGTGGACAGGAACAAGAAATAGAAGTAGTCACGGACAGTGAAATGGAACAACCGACGGGCGATAAAAAAGTAACCGAAGTAGTTATAAACACGGAAAAAGAGCAACAGGCGGGTGACAAAGCGGAAGCCAGCGGAGAACCAAATTGGCAAGAAATAATGAAATTTATGGCTGAAAATTTTGACAAAATAGATGAAAACTCAAGGAAACAAAATGAAACCTTGAGCGAAAAATTTAATAAAATAGAAGAAAATTTTAGTAAACAGGAGGAAACTTCAAAGAAACAAAACAAAACTTTGAAGGAACAAAACAAGCAAACTAATGAGAAAATAGACAGTATTCAGGAAAGTTTAGTAAAACAACTAAACGAAAAAAATTGAGACCATTCATGGAGATATTAGACAAACCATGAATGAACAATACAACGAATTGAGAGAAACTATTAACGGACAAAGGGAATATATGAACACAGAATTTGAAGAAAATAATAAAAATATAAAGCAAATTCATGAGAAGATTGACATGATCAGTAACACACTTAGCCAAAAAGCAGATGAATACAAGGAGGAGACAAATAAGCAAATGGATGAAAGTTTCAGAAAGTTAGAGGACAGTGTTTCAAGAATTTGAATGAAACACTAGACAGCACTTCCAAAGGTATTAAAGTAAGTCCGAAAGCAGAAGAGAGCAGGAAGGAAATAGAAATTAGAGAATACCAAGGTGTAATATTATCTGAGAATAAAAATAACAACAGTAAAGAGGATAATAAATACCTGGAAAAGAAGAACAAGAAAATAAGCTAAATATGTAGAAAGAAAATAATAAATACAAGAGAAGATGAAGGGTGGATTAATTATGTATTTAACCTTCCAATTAATGAACAAAGGGAGTTAAGTAAGTTTAGATCTCAATTAAATATGTCGACGATTGAAGTGTGTCAGACAATATCAGTGATATCTTCAATACGGAATATACCATTCAAATATTTAGTAAATCCAGAGGTAAAAGGGAATGGAATGGTATTAAATATGAGTGACTATGTTATGTTAGAGGAGTTACAATACCTGTTAGTTAAAAAGGAATTAACTATGACGGGAGACCGTGACTTAAATAAAGGTTTCGTAGCAGCCAAATGGGAGAGCCGGATGATAAGGAGATTATCAAGGAGGGAAATAATTCCGAACACCCCAGTCATCTGAGGAAGAGGAGTAACTGAGTTTATGGACCATGGTTAAACCAAGTAATAATCAACCAGAAAAAAGGGGACTGATTTTCTGTATACCGACCAAGCAACCCATTGGAAAGAAGGAACAAAATAAATAATATTAATTAAAATAACAAACAACAAAATTCAAAAAGCATGTAAGGACAACTTACTTAATATATTTAGAAACAATATGATTTAAGATAAACAACAAAATTCAAAAAACATGTAAAGACAACTTACTTAATATATTTAGAAACAATATGATTTAAGATAAACGGCAAAACACCAAGAGAATGTAAGAACAGATTACATAATTTATTTATAAATAACTGATTTAAAATGGAATAAGAGAAAAAATAATATTTTGATGGGAACAAAAAGAAGAAAAATAAATAAATAAATAAAAACAATTAATGGTAATGTGCTCAGACAAGAAGGTAAAATAAGAAGAATAATGGATAATATAATGACTATAATTACAATTAAGCTAAAGAATGATAATAATTAATACAGCTACAATTTAGAATTTCTTGGAGTTTAAAATGAGGAAGGAAAAAATAGTATGAAGAACACCTGTCACAAGAAGGAAAGTCAAAAGGATTTACAAATAATGCCTGTCAATAACATTATCTGAAATTAGCTACTGAAAATAAAAAGGAATCAAGAAGAAAAAAGAAATATATAATTAAATGTAAACAGCAACCGCGTGAAGAATCCCAAAAGTGTTTTTTATTAGTCAAAAAATAGACTACTATGGTATAATTATTATTTAATGACTGTCTGTAGAGGAATTCCAGCAGTATTATATTTCGAGCAGAGATGATGTTCCTCTGATCTCAAAAAGAAGTGTAGTATGGCCAGCAGAGTATGTAGCCAAAAGTGCCCCTCTGGACTGCCCCAGCTCACGTGTTAGGGAATGTTAGGGAAATTGAATATTTAAGGGATAATAATAAAACAGCTGAGAAGATTGATATCAGATTCCAGAAGTATGAAGGAAGAAAACAGAAGGAAGGTAGCAGACAGAAGCTCAATTGAGAAAGCACATTTATAGAAGTAAATAGAAATATGAGAGTGTTAAAACAAGTTTTTATTGATTATTGTGACCAGCCCTCATCAAGTGATGTTTCATAAACAACCACCAGAAGAAAAAATATCATTAGTGAATCTTCCTCCAGGAGAGAGAGTTGAGTATTAGTAAAATATGTTACATTAGGAAATCAAGTCAATTACTATTAACCAAATAAAAGGGGTATATAACCAAACAGAAAGGAAAATATATTATGAAAAAAATGAAAGGAAGGCGAAGAAGTAGGAATTCAACAATTAATTTTAATAAAGAAATAAAAATAAATCTGTTCTAGTGGGGGAGCTTTATGTAACATTACATAACCCATGCCCAAAACTGATAAAACATAAAGACGTATTCATAATCATAAGAATAATAAAATCAGTAATTACTCATTCCCAAAGTCAGAAATGGGTGATTAAGTATCATACTATGAAAACCTTTGTACCATAAAACATTGTAGCAATTGAAAACAATGTACTAAGTGTAATCATAAAAGTGCGGTGTGTGCAAAGTGAAACATAGTATGTTATGTGGAAATATTAAAAACTTAAAAGGACATCAATCACAATAAGTGAAGATGCAGTGTTGTAGTAATAAAATGTAATACTAATGATAAGTTGTTGTAGTTTTGTGTTGTTAGGCCACAAAGGCAATATCATTGTGATTAATATATTACTTTTGTTTATGTTTTAAGGAATCCAGGGTTATATCAAATTAATAATGGCTAATTAATATAAAATAAATAGATGGTAGAAAAGGAAAATAGTGCCCAGAGTAAGAATACATTTACAGATATATAAGTCAGAAATAAATCAAGTTAAAAATCATTAAATTATAAAATACAAGTAGCCAAGCTTAAGTAAAGATGTGAAGAAAAACCTTATATAAATTAAATTTAATTATAGCTAAAATTTGTAAAGGAGTATTTTTTCTAAAAGAAGAAATGAAATAATAATAATTAATACTAGCCTATTTACTAAAACTGTACCTAGGTTAGCCAATAAAAAACCATCAATTTCTTGGTTACTAAGAGTAACTAATCAACAAGAAATTAATTTAATTGTTCAATGGTATTCAAAGTGACCAGATGAAAAAAAAAGTAATGTCCAGTAAAATTTAAAAAAATGTAATAACTATCATTCGGGAAAAACCACTACAAAATTAATGAAACGAGCCAGCACCATCCACTACATCAGAGACATCCTTGGAACCACAATAATTCACGGCAGAAAATCGATGAAAACTGTAAATCCAGCGAAACATCTCTCGGCCTAGACTTCGGAATTATAAATCTTTGGGTGATATCGCTTGCTTTCATAAATAAAAAATTACACATCACCAATAAGTAACGAACACTAGAAACAGTACCACATCTTCCAATTTATTAGAAAATAGAAGGTGAACAATATAAACTTTATTTTATTTAACAAAAAATTTATCAAACATGGGTACATAGCGAATCTATGTCCGCCATAGATCCTTTCTTTGCTTTATGTGAAGACACGTAGTCTGCGCTCTGGTGGTTAAAAAGAAACTTATTGAATCAGATTTTAAAATAAACAAATATTATTTAATGTAAAGTATGATACTAATAAATATGCATTTCTGACTTTCTTAGAGTTCAAAGAACCCTCAAATAACCCTGAGATATATAATTAATTAATTTTTCTTTCTAAAAAACTGTAATTGAAAACATCTGTTGTGTTATATGTAATGTAAACTAATATCAAAAAAATGTTGTGATTTCGAAAAATAATCGATTGTAAACTCATGATTTGGAGACAATAATTTCCATTGAATTAAAATAAATTCAATAAATACCTTGCTGATGCAACGCACGGAAAAATTTAAACGACTAAATCGTATACAAAGAGAGTAATTCTCTTTCTCTCTATCACTCTCTCTCCTACCCAATTTCAAACAATGGCACTGAGATAATACCTAATAAAGAAAACTTGGTCAATATTTTTTCATTATCACATACTCTCGATTAAAAATAAATAACATTATTTTGGATACAAACGTATTACGCAAAATAGATAGAGACAAAAAAAAAACGTAGAAACCCCGATAAAGGATTAGTTTTTGTTACAAATGGTGCTCAACTTAAAGGGCTCAAATTAGGGAAGAATTTCAAAATATATAAGGAAATATAACGAAAAACCTAATTTTTGTCAGCAACTATGAGAAGACAAGAAATGCATAATACCAGAGGAAAGTCAAAGAAGAGGGCAGAAGACACGGAGAAGGAAGAAGGTGGACAGGAACAAGAAATAGAAGTAGTCACGGACAGTGAAATGGAACAACCGACGGGCGATAAAAAAGTAACCGAAGTAGTTATAAACACGGAAAAAGAGCAACAGGCGGGTGACAAAGCGGAAGCCAGCGGAGAACCAAATTGGCAAGAAATAATGAAATTTATGGCTGAAAATTTTGACAAAATAGATGAAAACTCAAGGAAACAAAATGAAACCTTGAGCGAAAAATTTAATAAAATAGAAGAAAATTTTAGTAAACAGGAGGAAACTTCAAAGAAACAAAACAAAACTTTGAAGGAACAAAACAAGCAAACTAATGAGAAAATAGACAGTATTCAGGAAAGTTTAGTAAAACAACTAAACGAAAAAAATTGAGACCATTCATGGAGATATTAGACAAACCATGAATGAACAATACAACGAATTGAGAGAAACTATTAACGGACAAAGGGAATATATGAACACAGAATTTGAAGAAAATAATAAAAATATAAAGCAAATTCATGAGAAGATTGACATGATCAGTAACACACTTAGCCAAAAAGCAGATGAATACAAGGAGGAGACAAATAAGCAAATGGATGAAAGTTTCAGAAAGTTAGAGGACAGTGTTTCAAGAATTTGAATGAAACACTAGACAGCACTTCCGAAGGTATTAAAGTAAGTCCGAAAGCAGAAGAGAGCAGGAAGGAAATAGAAATTAGAGAATACCAAGGTGTAATATTATCTGAGAATAAAAATAACAACAGTAAAGAGGATAATAAATACCTGGAAAAGAAGAACAAGAAAATAAGCTAAATATGTAGAAAGAAAATAATAAATACAAGAGAAGATGAAGGGTGGATTAATTATGTATTTAACCTTCCAATTAATGAACAAAGGGAGTTAAGTAAGTTTAGATCTCAATTAAATATGTCGACGATTGAAGTGTGTCAGACAATATCAGTGATATCTTCAATACGGAATATACCATTCAAATATTTAGTAAATCCAGAGGTAAAAGGGAATGGAATGGTATTAAATATGAGTGACTATGTTATGTTAGAGGAGTTACAATACCTGTTAGTTAAAAAGGAATTAACTATGACGGGAGACCGTGACTTAAATAAAGGTTTCGTAGCAGCCAAATGGGAGAGCCGGATGATAAGGAGATTATCAAGGAGGGAAATAATTCCGAACACCCCAGTCATCTGAGGAAGAGGAGTAACTGAGTTTATGGACCATGGTTAAACCAAGTAATAATCAACCAGAAAAAAGGGGACTGATTTTCTGTATACCGACCAAGCAACCCATTGGAAAGAAGGAACAAAATAAATAATATTAATTAAAATAACAAACAACAAAATTCAAAAAGCATGTAAGGACAACTTACTTAATATATTTAGAAACAATATGATTTAAGATAAACAACAAAATTCAAAAAACATGTAAAGACAACTTACTTAATATATTTAGAAACAATATGATTTAAGATAAACGGCAAAACACCAAGAGAATGTAAGAACAGATTACATAATTTATTTATAAATAACTGATTTAAAATGGAATAAGAGAAAAAATAATATTTTGATGGGAACAAAAAGAAGAAAAATAAATAAAAACAATTAATGGTAATGTGCTCAGACAAGAAGGTAAAATAAGAAGAATAATGGATAATATAATGACTATAATTACAATTAAGCTAAAGAATGATAATAATTAATACAGCTACAATTTAGAATTTCTTGGAGTTTAAAATGAGGAAGGAAAAAATAGTATGAAGAACACCTGTCACAAGAAGGAAAGTCAAAAGGATTTACAAATAATGCCTGTCAATAACATTATCTGAAATTAGCTACTGAAAATAAAAAGGAATCAAGAAGAAAAAAGAAATATATAATTAAATGTAAACAGCAACCGCGTGAAGAATCCCAAAAGTGTTTTTTATTAGTCAAAAAATAGACTACTATGGTATAATTATTATTTAATGACTGTCTGTAGAGGAATTCCAGCAGTATTATATTTCGAGCAGAGATGATGTTCCTCTGATCTCAAAAAGAAGTGTAGTATGGCCAGCAGAGTATGTAGCCAAAAGTGCCCCTCTGGACTGCCCCAGCTCACGTGTTAGGGAATGTTAGGGAAATTGAATATTTAAGGGATAATAATAAAACAGCTGAGAAGATTGATATCAGATTCCAGAAGTATGAAGGAAGAAAACAGAAGGAAGGTAGCAGACAGAAGCTCAATTGAGAAAGCACATTTATAGAAGTAAATAGAAATATGAGAGTGTTAAAACAAGTTTTTATTGATTATTGTGACCAGCCCTCATCAAGTGATGTTTCAAAAACAACCACCAGAAGAAAAAATATCATTAGTGAATCTTCCTCCAGGAGAGAGAGTTGAGTATTAGTAAAATATGTTACATTAGGAAATCAAGTCAATTACTATTAACCAAATAAAAGGGGTATATAACCAAACAGAAAGGAAAATATATTATGAAAAAAATGAAAGGAAGGCGAAGAAGTAGGAATTCAACAATTAATTTTAATAAAGAAATAAAAATAAATCTGTTCTAGTGGGGGAGCTTTATGTAACATTACATAACCCATGCCCAAAACTGATAAAACATAAAGACGTATTCATAATCATAAGAATAATAAAATCAGTAATTACTCATTCCCAAAGTCAGAAATGGGTGATTAAGTATCATACTATGAAAACCTTTGTACCATAAAACATTGTAGCAATTGAAAACAATGTACTAAGTGTAATCATAAAAGTGCGGTGTGTGCAAAGTGAAACATAGTATGTTATGTGGAAATATTAAAAACTTAAAAGGACATCAATCACAATAAGTGAAGATGCAGTGTTGTAGTAATAAAATGTAATACTAATGATAAGTTGTTGTAGTTTTGTGTTGTTAGGCCACAAAGGCAATATCATTGTGATTAATATATTACTTTTGTTTATGTTTTAAGGAATCCAGGGTTATATCAAATTAATAATGGCTAATTAATATAAAATAAATAGATGGTAGAAAAGGAAAATAGTGCCCAGAGTAAGAATACATTTACAGATATATAAGTCAGAAATAAATCAAGTTAAAAATCATTAAATTATAAAATACAAGTAGCCAAGCTTAAGTAAAGATGTGAAGAAAAACCTTATATAAATTAAATTTAATTATAGCTAAAATTTGTAAAGGAGTATTTTTTCTAAAAGAAGAAATGAAATAATAATAATTAATACTAGCCTATTTACTAAAACTGTACCTAGGTTAGCCAATAAAAAACCATCAATTTCTTGGTTACTAAGAGTAACTAATCAACAAGAAATTAATTTAATTGTTCAATGGTATTCAAAGTGACCAGATGAAAAAAAAAGTAATGTCCAGTAAAATTTAAAAAAATGTAATAACTATCATTCGGGAAAAACCACTACAAAATTAATGAAACGAGTCAGCACCATCCACTACATCAGAGACATCCTTGGAACCACAATAATTCACGGCAGAAAATCGATGAAAACTGTAAATCCAGCGAAACATCTCTCGGCCTAGACTTCGGAATTATAAATCTTTGGGTGATATCGCTTGCTTTCATAAATAAAAAATTACACATCACCAATGAGTAACGAACACTAGAAACAGTACCACATCTTCCAATTTATTAGAAAATAGAAGGTGAACAATATAAACTTTATTTTATTTAACAAAAAATTTATCAAACATGGGTACATAGCGAATCTATGTCCGCCATAGATCCTTTCTTTGCTTTATGTGAAGACACGTAGTCTGCGCTCTGGCGGTTAAAAAAGAAACTTATTGAATCAGATTTTAAAATAAACAAATATTATTTAATGTAAAGTATGATACTAATAAATATGCATTTCTGACTTTCTTAGAGTTCAAAGAACCATCAAATAACCCTGAGATATATAATTAATTAATTTTTCTTTCTAAAAAACTGTAATTGAAAACATCTGTTGTGTTGTATGTAATGTAAACTAATATCGAAAAAATGTTGTGATTTCGAAAAATAATCGATTGTAAACTCATGATTTGGAGACAATAATTTCTATTGAATTAAAATAAATTCAATAAATACCTTGCTTTTAGGTAATTGACTGTGAATTATTTCTGGTAGATAGCAGTTTTGGTTACAGGAAACTAAGGAACAGAAAAAAGTAAGAATAATAGCTCCGTCATCAGAAATTATGAATAACTACACAGAACATAACCTGAAATGGGTTCGTAAATAGAAAACAGCTGATGCAACGCATGGAAAAATTTAAACGACTAAATCGTATACAAAGAGAGTAATTCTCTTTCTCTCTATCACTCTCTCTCCTACCCAATTTCAAACAATGGCACTGAGATAATACCTAATAAAGAAAACTTGGTCAATATTTTTTCATTATCACATACTCTCGATTAAAAATAAATAACATTATTTTGGATACAAACGTATTACGCAAAATAGATAGAGACAAAAAAAAAACGTAGAAACCCCGATAAAGGATTAGTTTTTGTTACAAATGGTGCTCAACTTAAAGGGCTCAAATTAGGGAAGAATTTCAAAATATATAAGGAAATATAACGAAAAACCTAATTTTTGTCAGCAACTATGAGAAGACAAGAAATGCATAATACCAGAGGAAAGTCAAAGAAGAGGGCAGAAGACACGGAGAAGGAAGAAGGTGGACAGGAACAAGAAATAGAAGTAGTCACGGACAGTGAAATGGAACAACCGACGGGCGATAAAAAAGTAACCGAAGTAGTTATAAACACGGAAAAAGAGCAACAGGCGGGTGACAAAGCGGAAGCCAGCGGAGAACCAAATTGGCAAGAAATAATGAAATTTATGGCTGAAAATTTTGACAAAATAGATGAAAACTCAAGGAAACAAAATGAAACCTTGAGCGAAAAATTTAATAAAATAGAAGAAAATTTTAGTAAACAGGAGGAAACTTCAAAGAAACAAAACAAAACTTTGAAGGAACAAAACAAGCAAACTAATGAGAAAATAGACAGTATTCAGGAAAGTTTAGTAAAACAACTAAACGAAAAAAATTGAGACCATTCATGGAGATATTAGACAAACCATGAATGAACAATACAACGAATTGAGAGAAACTATTAACGGACAAAGGGAATATATGAACACAGAATTTGAAGAAAATAATAAAAATATAAAGCAAATTCATGAGAAGATTGACATGATCAGTAACACACTTAGCCAAAAAGCAGATGAATACAAGGAGGAGACAAATAAGCAAATGGATGAAAGTTTCAGAAAGTTAGAGGACAGTGTTTCAAGAATTTGAATGAAACACTAGACAGCACTTCCGAAGGTATTAAAGTAAGTCCGAAAGCAGAAGAGAGCAGGAAGGAAATAGAAATTAGAGAATACCAAGGTGTAATATTATCTGAGAATAAAAATAACAACAGTAAAGAGGATAATAAATACCTGGAAAAGAAGAACAAGAAAATAAGCTAAATATGTAGAAAGAAAATAATAAATACAAGAGAAGATGAAGGGTGGATTAATTATGTATTTAACCTTCCAATTAATGAACAAAGGGAGTTAAGTAAGTTTAGATCTCAATTAAATATGTCGACGATTGAAGTGTGTCAGACAATATCAGTGATATCTTCAATACGGAATATACCATTCAAATATTTAGTAAATCCAGAGGTAAAAGGGAATGGAATGGTATTAAATATGAGTGACTATGTTATGTTAGAGGAGTTACAATACCTGTTAGTTAAAAAGGAATTAACTATGACGGGAGACCGTGACTTAAATAAAGGTTTCGTAGCAGCCAAATGGGAGAGCCGGATGATAAGGAGATTATCAAGGAGGGAAATAATTCCGAACACCCCAGTCATCTGAGGAAGAGGAGTAACTGAGTTTATGGACCATGGTTAAACCAAGTAATAATCAACCAGAAAAAAGGGGACTGATTTTCTGTATACCGACCAAGCAACCCATTGGAAAGAAGGAACAAAATAAATAATATTAATTAAAATAACAAACAACAAAATTCAAAAAGCATGTAAGGACAACTTACTTAATATATTTAGAAACAATATGATTTAAGATAAACAACAAAATTCAAAAAACATGTAAAGACAACTTACTTAATATATTTAGAAACAATATGATTTAAGATAAACGGCAAAACACCAAGAGAATGTAAGAACAGATTACATAATTTATTTATAAATAACTGATTTAAAATGGAATAAGAGAAAAAATAATATTTTGATGGGAACAAAAAGAAGAAAAATAAATAAAAACAATTAATGGTAATGTGCTCAGACAAGAAGGTAAAATAAGAAGAATAATGGATAATATAATGACTATAATTACAATTAAGCTAAAGAATGATAATAATTAATACAGCTACAATTTAGAATTTCTTGGAGTTTAAAATGAGGAAGGAAAAAATAGTATGAAGAACACCTGTCACAAGAAGGAAAGTCAAAAGGATTTACAAATAATGCCTGTCAATAACATTATCTGAAATTAGCTACTGAAAATAAAAAGGAATCAAGAAGAAAAAAGAAATATATAATTAAATGTAAACAGCAACCGCGTGAAGAATCCCAAAAGTGTTTTTTATTAGTCAAAAAATAGACTACTATGGTATAATTATTATTTAATGACTGTCTGTAGAGGAATTCCAGCAGTATTATATTTCGAGCAGAGATGATGTTCCTCTGATCTCAAAAAGAAGTGTAGTATGGCCAGCAGAGTATGTAGCCAAAAGTGCCCCTCTGGACTGCCCCAGCTCACGTGTTAGGGAATGTTAGGGAAATTGAATATTTAAGGGATAATAATAAAACAGCTGAGAAGATTGATATCAGATTCCAGAAGTATGAAGGAAGAAAACAGAAGGAAGGTAGCAGACAGAAGCTCAATTGAGAAAGCACATTTATAGAAGTAAATAGAAATATGAGAGTGTTAAAACAAGTTTTTATTGATTATTGTGACCAGCCCTCATCAAGTGATGTTTCAAAAACAACCACCAGAAGAAAAAATATCATTAGTGAATCTTCCTCCAGGAGAGAGAGTTGAGTATTAGTAAAATATGTTACATTAGGAAATCAAGTCAATTACTATTAACCAAATAAAAGGGGTATATAACCAAACAGAAAGGAAAATATATTATGAAAAAAATGAAAGGAAGGCGAAGAAGTAGGAATTCAACAATTAATTTTAATAAAGAAATAAAAATAAATCTGTTCTAGTGGGGGAGCTTTATGTAACATTACATAACCCATGCCCAAAACTGATAAAACATAAAGACGTATTCATAATCATAAGAATAATAAAATCAGTAATTACTCATTCCCAAAGTCAGAAATGGGTGATTAAGTATCATACTATGAAAACCTTTGTACCATAAAACATTGTAGCAATTGAAAACAATGTACTAAGTGTAATCATAAAAGTGCGGTGTGTGCAAAGTGAAACATAGTATGTTATGTGGAAATATTAAAAACTTAAAAGGACATCAATCACAATAAGTGAAGATGCAGTGTTGTAGTAATAAAATGTAATACTAATGATAAGTTGTTGTAGTTTTGTGTTGTTAGGCCACAAAGGCAATATCATTGTGATTAATATATTACTTTTGTTTATGTTTTAAGGAATCCAGGGTTATATCAAATTAATAATGGCTAATTAATATAAAATAAATAGATGGTAGAAAAGGAAAATAGTGCCCAGAGTAAGAATACATTTACAGATATATAAGTCAGAAATAAATCAAGTTAAAAATCATTAAATTATAAAATACAAGTAGCCAAGCTTAAGTAAAGATGTGAAGAAAAACCTTATATAAATTAAATTTAATTATAGCTAAAATTTGTAAAGGAGTATTTTTTCTAAAAGAAGAAATGAAATAATAATAATTAATACTAGCCTATTTACTAAAACTGTACCTAGGTTAGCCAATAAAAAACCATCAATTTCTTGGTTACTAAGAGTAACTAATCAACAAGAAATTAATTTAATTGTTCAATGGTATTCAAAGTGACCAGATGAAAAAAAAAGTAATGTCCAGTAAAATTTAAAAAAATGTAATAACTATCATTCGGGAAAAACCACTACAAAATTAATGAAACGAGTCAGCACCATCCACTACATCAGAGACATCCTTGGAACCACAATAATTCACGGCAGAAAATCGATGAAAACTGTAAATCCAGCGAAACATCTCTCGGCCTAGACTTCGGAATTATAAATCTTTGGGTGATATCGCTTGCTTTCATAAATAAAAAATTACACATCACCAATGAGTAACGAACACTAGAAACAGTACCACATCTTCCAATTTATTAGAAAATAGAAGGTGAACAATATAAACTTTATTTTATTTAACAAAAAATTTATCAAACATGGGTACATAGCGAATCTATGTCCGCCATAGATCCTTTCTTTGCTTTATGTGAAGACACGTAGTCTGCGCTCTGGCGGTTAAAAAAGAAACTTATTGAATCAGATTTTAAAATAAACAAATATTATTTAATGTAAAGTATGATACTAATAAATATGCATTTCTGACTTTCTTAGAGTTCAAAGAACCATCAAATAACCCTGAGATATATAATTAATTAATTTTTCTTTCTAAAAAACTGTAATTGAAAACATCTGTTGTGTTGTATGTAATGTAAACTAATATCGAAAAAATGTTGTGATTTCGAAAAATAATCGATTGTAAACTCATGATTTGGAGACAATAATTTCTATTGAATTAAAATAAATTCAATAAATACCTTGCTTTTAGGTAATTGACTGTGAATTATTTCTGGTAGATAGCAGTTTTGGTTACAGGAAACTAAGGAACAGAAAAAAGTAAGAATAATAGCTCCGTCATCAGAAATTATGAATAACTACACAGAACATAACCTGAAATGGGTTCGTAAATAGAAAACAGCTGATGCAACGCATGGAAAAATTTAAACGACTAAATCGTATACAAAGAGAGTAATTCTCTTTCTCTCTATCACTCTCTCTCCTACCCAATTTCAAACAATGGCACTGAGATAATACCTAATAAAGAAAACTTGGTCAATATTTTTTCATAAACACATACTCTCGATTAAAAATAAATAACATTATTTTGGATACAAACGTATTACGCAAAACAGATAGAGACAAAAAAAAAACGTAGAAACCCCGATAAAGGATTAGTTTTTGTTACAAATGGCGCTCAACTTAAAGGGCTCAAATTAGGGAAGAATTTCAAAATATATAAGGAAATATAACGAAAAACCTAATTTTTGTCAGCAACTATGAGAAGACAAGAAATGCATAATACCAGAGGAAAGTCAAAGAAGAGGGCAGAAGACACGGAGAAGGAAGAAGGTGGACAGGAACAAGAAATAGAAGTAGTCACGGACAGTGAAATGGAACAACCGACGGGCGATAAAAAAGTAACCGAAGTAGTTATAAACACGGAAAAAGAGCAACAGGCGGGTGACAAAGCGGAAGCCAGCGGAGAACCAAATTGGCAAGAAATAATGAAATTTATGGCTGAAAATTTTGACAAAATAGATGAAAACTCAAGGAAACAAAATGAAACCTTGAGCGAAAAATTTAATAAAATAGAAGAAAATTTTAGTAAACAGGAGGAAACTTCAAAGAAACAAAACAAAACTTTGAAGGAACAAAACAAGCAAACTAATGAGAAAATAGACAGTATTCAGGAAAGTTTAGTAAAACAACTAAACGAAAAAAATTGAGACCATTCATGGAGATATTAGACAAACCATGAATGAACAATACAACGAATTGAGAGAAACTATTAACGGACAAAGGGAATATATGAACACAGAATTTGAAGAAAATAATAAAAATATAAAGCAAATTCATGAGAAGATTGACATGATCAGTAACACACTTAGCCAAAAAGCAGATGAATACAAGGAGGAGACGAATAAGCAAATGGATGAAAGTTTCAGAAAGTTAGAGGACAGTGGTTTCAAGAATTTGAATGAAACACTAGACAGCACTTCCGAAGGTATTAAAGTAAGTCCGAAAACAGAAGAGAGCAGGAAGGAAATAGAAATTAGAGAATACCAAGGTGTAATATTATCTGAGAATAAAAATAACAACAGCAAAGAGGATAATAAATACATGGAAAAGAAGACCAAGAAAATAAGATAAGTATTATTATATAACCTTTTGTGACGAGTTATAAAATTTAATAGGGTCTCTAATATTGCAGTAATTATTATTAATAATTGATAAAGTCTGTGGTTATTATTAACGATTTCGTTTATTGATTTATCTAATTCAATTCAACCTATTGTGGAATCCAATGTAGATAAATCGGTTTACTTACACTTGTCGTTGTTTAATCAATGTTTATTGTATTATGAGTAAATGTTTACTTGTCGATCCGTCGATGGATGTAACTGATGCGTAGATCTCTTGAAGTTGGTATCCTCTTCTGTTAAAAGTGTCATCTATGTAAGTCAGAGTATTGTCTAGACAAGGTTATTAATATAAATTACACTTCACGTACCTGTTTTGAAGTACTGGATGTTCAGATGTTCACAGTTAATTAATAAACTGTCAAGTTCTTGGTTGACCAGTGTATCTTTACTGTAAAAGTTTTTACAACACTTTAAATATTACTTGGGCGCTATATGGGTTTTTTCAACAGAAATGTCCCATAAAAATAAAACTTCTGATTTATTAATTGTGAGTATTGACCTTTAATGATTCTATCAGTGATCGGTCATTTAAATTGAGATTAATTCAATAAGTTTTACTTATAAAAGATTATTCACTGTTAAATGCACCTCAGTGCTTGCAATACTGATTGTTGATTATTAATTAAAATAATTAATAACAAATGTTGATGCTGTATAATACTGATTTTTTATTATTGAATTAGGTTGACAAATACATTCAAAATAATAAATTACGGATCACAAGTCGTCCGGTTTAATTACTGGCCTAGCTCAGTTTTGAGTACAATGAAAACTCTTATTTCTTATTAACAAATTATTTATCTTAATTAATTACCTAAAGGGTGGTTTCTTTTAAGATACAGAATAGAATGTTATTTTCTTTCAAAAAGCACTAATATGTTTTTTAAGAATGTTTGTGTGTGTGAGAGCAGGCTGGGCGGCCTTATTAATTCATTTACATGGTTAGGGTATAAGCTTTAGCGTTAAGTATTTTAACAAATTTGGTTTCCTGTACAATGTGAGTAAAGTTAAACATATACAATGGGGATTACCTATTAAATTTCAAATTACTGGCCATGTAACGTAAAATAAATTGTTTGATACTATTTAGATGTTGAAGTTAGATATAATAAAACAGTGGTAATTTCTCATATCAAGATGTATTGGTCATTGCGTTTACCTATTTCTCTCTGCTAATAAGTACACCAGACGAGACCCTGGAAGTTTAAGAAAGGTAAGTGTTACCATAAAATTCAATATTTCAATAATTTAATTAACTCGTAATGTTTTAAATGGCGCCTGTTTAACAGTGACTTTGTAAATTAAAAAATTAAATTAGTTTACAAACTGGTCGAAAATGGCAGAGGGAAATAAGAATGCAACTTTGTGTGAAGGTGTAGAAAGGGAATTAAATTTAAATGTGACACAAGACAGTTTAGTATCGACAAATATTAACGAGCACGTAAACGACACAGACGATACAACAGACGAAACTGAGGTAGTAAACGCAAAAAATAGCATAAGCGATAACGTAAATATATTTAACCAATTAGCGTTGATGATGGAAATGATGTCAGGAATGAGAACTGAAATGAAATCATAATATAATAATTTAAAATCTGAAATCAAATCAGAATATAATAATTTAAAATCTGAAATCAAATAAAAAATAAATGCTGTAAATATTAAACTTACTGATTTAAATAACGAAGTTGTAAACATAAAAAACGAGATCAAAATGAGTAATCTGAATATAAACAACCAATTTAAATGTATAAGTGAGTGTAGTGGTGTCAAAACTAACGACACAGATCAGTTTAATGAAAACAAAAATAATGAAGGTACAAGTACTAAGATAAGCAATGGATTTAAAACTAGTAGTAATTATAAGGACACAATTAAAAATGTGGTGTTAGAATGTAAAATAAATAATAATAGTGACAATGAAGTTTTGATGGAAATACAATGTGCGAGAGAGAGAGAGAGAGAGAGAGAGAGAGAGAGAGAGAGAGAGAGAGAGTTTTAAGCTGAACAGAGGTTATAACGAATTAATAAAGAGGTTAGATACTGAAAGAGTTAGTGATAATAAGTACTTACCTTGTGAAATAGTTAGTATAGCAATTGATGATATTGATTACTTACTTTATGACAAAGCTAATACAACAGTAGATAATAATAATAATAATGAAAATGTAACTGACATGACTATGACAGATCATACTAAGGGTGACTGGACTATACTCGATGATAATAAATTATATGATTTAATAACATGGAATAATCCTGTTGATATTGCGGAAGGATATAAACATTTGGATAATCTTTATATTAATAAAAATGATAGAATGTGTTTAATAAAAAATGAACTGTGTAAATGTAAGACCAGGCTGTTGTACGATGATTGGGGGTAAAGACAATAAATGTTTATGAACGTTTAATTATGTGATTAATGGTTTTGAAATGGACTGCTTTACAAAATGAAGTGTGGTAAACTGAAAAATAATGACAAAGATTTGTAAATAAATTTTAGCGAAATTGTGTTTGTAACAGGTATGTAATGTAAACAATGTGTGTAGGTAGTAGAAATCAATTTAATAATAATAATAATAATAATAATATTTTGAGTAGACTAAATAAATAATAAGAATAATTATGAAAGTAATTAATGAATTGTAATTGTTTTAATAATAATTGAAATATGTTGTGTTCTTGAATAATTGATGGAATTAAAGTAATTTGAGAGGTTTAAATATTTTTGATTGATTTACAATGTTATATAATTGAATTGTGATAATGAATTTAAATTATTTTATGAGATTTAAATTTAATAATAATTAATAAATGAATAAATGTAAGATGTATTTAGTTGTGGAATCATATTATCGTTATTGTTTCAGAAGGTAATGGAGATGTATTGTTTTGGAATCATATGTTTTGAATGATGTACTGTGAGTATGAATTTTACAATACAAGTTAAATAGAGTAAAATGTCGACATGTGTTGAAAAGATTTTAAACTCAATGGTGAAACTAATTTGAGATAGTTATGCTAAATAGAAACCATAGTTAAAAGGTAATAATAATTGAAATGTGATGTAAAATAAAGGTTAATATTAATTTGAAATTTTTGAAGAATCTAATTGTAGTAAGTGATAAATAGTTAAAGGATGATATATAAAAGAGTTAATAAAAATTACAAGTTATAATGTTTATAATTTTCTATACAAATTATTTATACAAGATATATGGGTAATTTTGGGGGGTTGTGTGGTGTTAATAGAAGTGATATAATTATGGAATGTAGAGACTGCAACTGTAGAAGGACATTAAGTTTAGCTATAAGTAAGCTATTGCAGTGTTGGCATGTGCCACTGTAGATAGCAGTAAGTGTTGGGGAGTGACAGAGAGTGTTACCACCATCGGAGGCCAAACTGGCGTAATATACACTGCACAACTTTTATATAATTTTATATTATATGTTGATTTGTTGCCGTGCAGTGTACTATAAAATGAAGTTGAGCATGCCTGAATTTAAAGTTGATTTCCCCGCCTTTTCGGGCAATTACTGCCTTACCAGCACTAATTGTGGTTTTGGACGACGGCCAGCTATGGGCAGAAATTGTAAAACTAACCATAGCTGTGCTTGAAATTAGTATAAATTTGAAATTAATGGGGGGTGACTTTAGGGGAAATCCCCGGAACTATGGAACAGCGGCTGCCACTTTGTTCGCGTAGGAACAAGCAAAAAGGCGGTAGACCCGTTTTAAGGGCGTAAATATGAAACAATACATATTATATCTATTTAATTTTAAAAAATGTAAGGCCGAAGCAAGGACACGGAGATGCCAAAATTCCTCCACCAATGCCGTCTTTGTGGAAGCAGCTGAATGCCACAGTTCAGTGGGGAGTACAATAGTGTGTGTGGCCGGGAGGTTACTCAGGGGAGTAACGAATGTAACAAATTTGTTTTGTAACTCAATGACGCTGACCAGCCGATTTGGTTTTTGACTTGAGAAGTCGTTACTGTAGACGACTGATACGAATTTACTTACACGTATGATACTATGTGTTATGCCTTATAAATGAAGTTACTGATTTTGAAAAGATGATGGTATTTTGTTTTGTTTATTAGGTTTCAGTGTGTCATTGTTGTTATTCTGTTAGCGTATAAGAATTATTGTAGAATTTTGTGTAGTGTATGTAGGTCAAGGTCATCTACCTGACCCAGAGAGATCAGCTGATGGGGTGTATCGTGGTCCATATGACCCATACTTATTTTTTTAATTATTAATCCAGATAAATGCTAATTGTATTTTTTGATAATTTTCTTTATTTACCAGAATGGCCATTTAAAAAAAAAAAATTATTTTATACCTGCCATATAAATGGTGTTTTGGGATTCAGAATATTTTGTAGATTATATGCTAATGTGTTAGATGATTATGTTATTCATAAGAAATGTGTTATCACTAATTGCTAGAATAAGGGAATTTATGTTTTAATATGTTCATTTTAGTTGTTTTATGATTGTGAGTAGTTAGGGGAGATTTATATGGAACGGTAAAATGTTGGATTCATATAAAAGATTTTTGATAGTCTAATCAGATTAATAGTTTCTTAATATTGGACTTAGAGTCAATTTTGACAAAAGTGGAATGATTCTCATTTGATTCGTTTTAATTCATTTTAAAGAAATAAATAGTAACAACAAATTAGGTCCAGTCAATAAACATGAGAAAAAACAATTTTAAAAGATAACAAACATTTTGGGTATGAGTTTAGGTATACTTTAAAAAAAAAAAGTATGTGTACGCGCCCAGTACTTGCTAAAGGCAGCCCAGTGTGCATGTAAAGGGAAATGTATCGCTTGAGGATCTGGTATGGTATAAGACCAGGGTTTGGAATTTTGGGCAAAATGATAGGAGGTTGGGTGCATTATGGTGTGTATCTGTCCGAGTTTACGGTGTTGGGATCTCGCATAGAGAAGTCCAGTAATATCGTTCGGGTGCAGCCATAGTCGCCGAACTAGGGGGGTAGTTTACCCATGATGCATTAAGGATTAATGGGGGTTGTTGGCACCATATCCTCACCGATCCTCTTAGGGGTTTAGCAATGAGATTTCTTCTGTTTTGGCAGAAGATCTCTCATTGGGGGGGGGGTATTGTAAGGGGGGCAATTTTGAGGGATATATTTTTTATTTTGTTTAATAACAATATTGAGACTGATCTGTTTGGACACCCTTTACGGCCACTGAGGCCACTAATACTTGTCTGGACACCCTGTATACAATTCTGTACCAGTCCGTGCTTGGTACAAACGATAACACCATTGGAATGTGGCTGGGAGTGCGTGCTCGTGTGCTGATGTCTATAATCTCAAACTCAAAATCATTCCCAGAAGTAACCACCACGTGAATAATCCACTGGTCACGTGAGTGAAATTAACCAATCAGCAATCGGGCGGACGGAAGTGGTGAGGACCGACGCTTTGGGAAAAGCGTCTTTGTCGTTCAGCAAACCTGCGAGTCAGCCGGCTCTAGTGTGTACACGCATGTCAAGAAAATTATTTTGCTTGTAAATGTGCATTTAACGAAACTTAACCAGTAAAAAATGTGATTAATAGAACACGGAACTTAATTGAAATCTTTTAAAAAAGTAAAGCAGTGACAGTTTCCGGGCGTAAAGTGGTAAAAAATGCAGGGAGCAACACGTGGCCGATAATGACGACTCTTCAAAACGTAACTGTATCACAAAATCTATGATGTCAATATTAGAATATAGAGCTCTATTTTTTTGAAGAAAACAAAATTTTTAAGAATGTTTGTGTGCGTGAGAGCAGGCTGGGCGGCCTTATTAATTCATTTACATGGTTAGGGTATAAGCTTTAGCGTTAAGTATTTTAACAAATTTGGTTTCCTGTACAATGTGAGTAAAGTTAAACATATACAATGGGGATTTCAAATTAAATTTAAATTAAATTTATTAAATTTCAAATTACTGGCCATGTAACGTAAAATAAATTGTTTGATACTATTTAGATGTTGAAGCTAGATATAATAAAACAGTGGTAATTTCTCATATCAAGATGTATTGGTCATTGCGTTTACCTATTTCTCTCTGCTAATAAGTACACCAGACGAGACCCTGGAAGTTTAAGAAAGGTAAGTGTTACCATAAAATTCAATATTTCAATAATTTAATTAACTCGTAATGTTTTAACCTTTAATAAATTTCAATTTAATAACGAAAAGTTCGTTCGTTCAAACTCAAACTGAGTTTAGTTATAAAAATATTAATACATATAATCTTACTTTGGGATGTGTTAATCTCTCTAAATAAATTTGGTACAATGTTATCTACAAATAGTCTTATTGTTTTGCGTCAGTACAAAGTGTGTTAGGTTCTACGGTTATCTGATGAAAATGTAAACAAATAAATTTTATCACTGTACTACCTGTATTTTAATCGTATCGATTAATTTATAAACACATTAACGATCAGATTATAATGATCGTTAAATCACTTCACTTAATTCGCACTTGGAACAAGAAAAATTTGCTTCTTACCAAACAGCTAGGTTATCGCCGTTTGAGGTTATGATTATATATCTCGTTCAAATACCCGCACTGCTTGTTTAAAGTCACTACTAACTCTCGATGCACACAGGTGAAATTATTCTTCTTTTCAGTGATGGATTTCCAAAATTTACATTAATTATTTTAATCTGGACTGTTGTTGCTGGTTATGTGATATTGACAAAAATGCAGAACGCTTACGACTAGCTTGTGGAAAAACATGCCAATGCCGTCTTTCTGGCGCGTCGTCGATTATATAGGATTCTCTTGACAGTCGCTAGGGTTCATTTGCATTAACTAATCTCGTTCGTGATTGGTACAAAATTATGTCATGATGACGTAATGTTATTAATAAACATTACCGAGTCGTATTTTGTACTCGTTCTCATTGTTGTTATTATTACATGAACTTCTTCAAATCTTGCCAAAATAATGATGCTAACATTAATTACTTGACTATTACAATTCAGATGCTATTACTATCAAATTATTGCTTATTTCCTTATCTTTAATTTGATGTGGCTTGAGGCCAGTTTAAACATAGTTTTCATTAACAATTCATTAATTTACTGTCCTAAGACATTGTTTACTAGTGTCGTCTGCTAACAACACAAATTCGACTGCAGTGGAACTTGGTTATAACGTCATTGAAGGGACCAAAAAAATAATGACGTTATGTCCGAGTGACGTTATAAAAGAGTCGTTATAAAAGACCCTTTTTAATCACTAGTAAGGAAGGAGAAATAAAAAAAAGATCTTTGCATTATTAACATTATTCGTCATATTTATTCTAAGTTTACAAACTGCATTTCATTTATACAAACAGCATGAAAATATATTTTAATAGATCGAAAAGAAAGTACATGTAACTTACATTTAGGCTTACTGTCGAAAGTAATCCGTAATTTTCTTTTGAACGCTCCTTTCTGAAAAATAAATTCTTTCTGTTGTGCTGTGGAGATGCTGCGCTGCATTGAACGTGTCGTCCGACGTCTCTCTAAAGCAGTAAAATAATGAAAGAGTTTTGGCGGCTCTCATTGCTTCCTGCACTGTCGGACAAACGATGTCGGCATCCTCCTCTTGCTCAGCATCTTCTTCAACACTATCTTCTGCTTCTATGTTTTTTACTTCCGCGATAATTTCTGCGTCACTCAACACTTGGAACGTTTCTACTTGGTCATCCACTGATGCACAGGAATCAAGTTCATTTCCAAATTCATTTACGTCGAATTTCTTAATCCACTCCGAGAGCGGCAAGTCGTCGTCGTCGTCATCATCGGGTAAATTTTCATGTACGAGTTGTGCTTTACTAAAGCATTTTGCTATCGTCTTCTGTGTTACACTCTTCCAAGAGTCGTCTAGGAATTGTATTGCATCTAAGAGTGAAATTGTGGCAGGTTGCGCCGTGTCCATACAGAAAATAATTTTTTTTTAAAGTTGCTTGTGGTAGTGACACTTTAGGCTTCTAATGACGCCTTGGTCCATAGGTTGCAGGACACTCATACAGTTGGCCGGTAAGAAGACCAGATTAATGTTTGTCAAATTTAACTTTGGATGGGCTGCACAGTTGTCAACTAGAAGTAGAATTTTTCTGTTTTTCGATTGCAGTTCTTTATCCCACTTTCTTAGTTCATCTTCAAAAATACTAGAAGTCATCCACGCTTTTTTGATGTTTTTAAAACATCTAAGATGCAAACTTTTCCCGATAACTAAAAGTTTCCTTTTTTCGGGTCCCGTCATGTTCGCACAAACAAAAACTGTAACTCTTTGTTTAGAGAGTTTCCCACCAACGCACTTTTCATTTTTAAATTTGAAAGTTTTATCTGGAGTTAATTTATAAAAAATTCCGGCTTCATCTCCATTAAAGATGTCTTCATCTTTATACTATCGTCTAATTTGTGGCCAAGTGTTACGCACCCAATCGCCTGTAACGTTCAGATCTACGCATTTTGCCTCACCACAAATTTTTGCAAAGGAAATCGAGTGTCGGGCCTTAAATCGATCTAGCCATCCATTGGAGCACGTAAATCAATACCAAACAATTTTCTGAATTCTGTAGCTTTCTCTTTAAGAATTGGTCCACTCACAGGAATATCTGAACATCGACACTGTTTGAACCATTTCAATAATACTGCATCCACATCACCATGTTCGCATTTCCTAAATTTTTAATTTTTTCTCCATCTGGCGCCGGCGCCGGCGGTCCTGTTACAGTGCTTATCGCTTGCATACAATGTATGTCTGTAGCCATGGGCGTAGCGCGCGCACATATATACGTTTATATGAAATTTAGAGTAAAATATCTGAGAAATTTTTGACGCTATAACGGAGTAGTACAATATTTAGTGACGTTAAAACCGGGAATTTTTAGAATGTTAAAGATATCAGTTTGACCGGACTTATGACAAAATAACGCTACACCCGAGTTGACGTAACAGCCGAGGCCGTAATAACCAAGTTCCACTGTATTTACTTTTCTTAATATCTGATTAATTATGTTTGTTTTCTCTTTCGAACATTATAAAATGATTAAAATTAATATATTATTACATCTAAATGCTGCCTACAGCTGAACAATATAAATTATTGGTCTATTTAAGTCGACACATTAACATGAATTTTCCTAATTCATTCTTCATATTTTGATTTGTCCTTCTCATTTCTTAAGTGTATAATACCAGTCAAGTGGTGGTACTTTACACCTTATTCGTTATTGTTATAATTCTATTATTTTATATTAATTAGGGGTTCTATTCCCTATCATTTCATTGACATAAACTTGGTCATACAGGGTCTGGGTATAATTCTATTACAATGTTTATTCCCTGACTACTATTTTCTTTTACATACACATTATTTACTTAGGAAGTTACCTACATACATATAATGCTTCCATTTATAATTACTCTTAATTTATACTACCACATATTTGTTTTTTATTCTATTTTTTACAATTTTGTGGCTACATCTAGCATAGTACATGGTATTTGTTATTTCTATATAACGGTTCTATTCATATCAGCCAATATGCTGTTATTTATTACCATGCAATTAAAGTCAGTGGTTAATTAGTTTATTCTGTATGACTTTACTTATCAATCTTTTTTCTGGCTTACTTGACAGCTTATTTGTGAAACTTTGCTTGTCCATTTGTCATAGTCAGTCAGTTTATTGAAGTTGTAGTGTCATGTAGTGGATTCATCACTGCTTCTTGGGATCCCTCCTCTTCTTTCTTCTTGGCTGGTCCTTTCTCTTCACTGTTACATTCATTTTATTTACTCATTTACAGTTCTAGTGGTATACTTCACCCTTCTGGTGTTCATTATGGTTATGGAACACCTTGTGATGTTACATATACTCCCCTCTCAAAATTGATAATTTGAGAAAACAAGTTTTGTGGTTTGATGAAATTATCACTTTATCTTGGTTTAATTATAAGATTACTGCTTTTTCTTTACTGAATTTAATAGTCTGTTGGTGAGTTGTTTTAGACTAAGTTCACTGCTAGTACTATCTTTGGCTTGCAAGTATTGGTCAAGTTTTTATTCTCTTGGTCATTTAGTTATATTGTACATTTGTTCTCATTTTAACAATTTTCCTGTTTTCTGCAGTAGTACATTTTTTCTTCACATTATACATCTTGATTCATGTGACAATTCTCCTTTGGTCTTTTATTTACCTCATAGTTGTTGATTTAATCCTTGAAATATCATAATTCCCTAACATTTATAGCAGGTTCGGAGTCAGAGGGGCTCTCTTTGGCATCCATTCTCCGCCGTTCCTCAACTATACGCTCACAGATCAGAGGAATCTTCATCTCTGTCTGGGATAATAAAAAGTTGCACGTAACAACAGTTGCACTATCACAACATATAATACATAATATATTATTTATTTTTCAACATAAGACATTATATTCATTAGAATACTCAAGGGATTAGAGGTTCCATTACATTATCACTGCTAATACTTTATCAGTTCATTTAACATATTTCTTTTCACAGGTCATTATTAGTTATAACTTGACATATTTGTTATATTATTATCAGCTTTGCTGCTATTCATCAATACTATGTTGCAAGTTGTTCTTGTGATTATTCAATGTTTTTAATTACACATTTATCTTCATCACTATATAATTATGCAGTTAATTCTTAAATTCTTCATCACTTAATGTCATAGTCTTCTGTTCTTCATTATTTTTACCATAATTCATTTTTAACATTGTTTATACACTAGTTTGTTACACTTTCGGTTGTTTAGTTTCCTTGGATTATCTGGGGTTTTCACGCTTTCACCATTCTATTGGGCTAATTATGGGTCAATTACATTTTGTTTAAGTCATTTTATTTATATCTGCATGGAGCATTCTATACTTTGATATTATTAGATATTATATAATATTGCATGTTTGATAGTTCTCCTTATTCATAATATCACTTTAATGATGCTTGGTTGAATGTACCTTTGATTTTCTTACTCACTGGGTCAGAAATTTCATATGTGTTGTCCTGATTGTTTTTTGTGATGGTATACGGACCTGTATACAATAATAGTAGTTTTTTGTGATACCCTCCATTGTACTGGGTAATTCTCGATTTTTTAGTAATATTTTATCCCCTACTTGATACTGTATTATTTTCAGTGGTACTTTGTTTTGGTACTTTCTTCTCCTTTCTTCTATCTTCTCTACAATCTTAGTATGAAATTGGACTTTGTTGAACTGGTATTACTGGCTTTGGGGAAAATTAATAATGTCAGCGATTTCTCGTGGTGGGGGTTTCTCAAACATGGCATTATAAGGTGTGGTTTCAATGGATTGGTGGTGAGCTAGATTTATGAAATCTTCTGCTGCTGATATGTACTCACTCCACTTCCGTTGTTGGTTGGAACAGTATGTCCTGAGGATTCTCCCAACTTCTCTTAACACTCTTTCTGCCGGGTTACTGCTAGGATGGTATACTGAGGTTTTATAGGTTTTTACCCCATGATCCAGCAGTGTGTCTTCCACCTCTTACCCTTGAACTGGGTCCCATGATCCGTTATGATCGTCTTCAGACTTCCCACTTCAGGTATATAGTTTTGTATGATAATAGTGAGTATCTTATTTGTGGTTGCACGATTTATTGGGTATAATTTTGTGAATTTCGTGTAATGGTCGAAAATTATTATGAGGTATTTATACTGATGTCTACCTCCACTTCTAGGGAATGGACCGCAGATATCTACGAAAACTTTTTCCAATTTGTTTGATGAAGTTATAAGTATCATTATTCCATCTTTCTTTTCGTTGTTGCATTTTACTAATTGACATATGTGGCAATTCCTGACGTAATTACGTACTCTTCTGTTTATGTCTTTAATGTACAGGTGTTCTTCCAGTGCCCTTACCACTTTCAGTGCTCCCATGTGTCCATAACGTATGTGATAATCTGTGATGATTTCTTTTTCTAGTGTTCGGGGTATTACCAATTTCCAAGTATTATTGTGGTATCTTGTTTTGACGAACAAAAGATTGTGGTGTATACAATAGTAAGGTATTATTCTATTGTCCTGTGCCTCTATTATCTCTGTTGGATTTGCATTAACTTGCTGTCTTGCTTCTGGTGTTGTTCTATTTCTTTGACTATTTCTTCTAAGTCTGATCGACCCTTAATGTTGCAATCGTTTCCTTCTCTCCTTCATAGGTTTGATTGGTTATATTTATGGGTGATAATACGTCTGCTGCTATGTTCTTCTTGCCTGGAATGTACTCCCAACTGATGTTATATTCTTGTAAGACTAGGGTCCATCTTGTCAATCGACCGTGGCTTAATTTACAGTTCTTCAGGAATGATATGGACTTGTGGTCTGTCCGTACAGTTATTGAATATCCTAATATATAGGTCCGGAATTTTCCGCAGGCAAATACAATGCTTAACAGTTCTTTTTCTGTCACATTGTAATTTCGCTCGCACTTGTTCAGTGTTCTAATGGCAAAGCTTATAACCAGATGGTTCCCATCTTCGTCCTCTTGGTACAGTGTAGACCCTAAACTGATGTCGCTTGCGTCACAATTTAAGTAGAAAGGCTTATTGAAATCTGGGTGATGCAGCATTACTGTCTCCAGGAATTTGTTTTTAATCTGTTGAAATACTGTGTATTGAGTTGGTCCCCATGTCCATTTGTCCTTTGAAGATAATTGTGGTGATAATTTTGTAGTTAATTCTGAATAGTTACTTTGGAATTTACGATAATAGTTGCACAGGCCTAAAAAAGACTGTAACTGTTTTTTGTTTCTCGGGGTGGGGAATTGTTGTATCGATTCTATCTTTTCTCTAGAGGGGGTTATTCCATGTTCTGTTAAATGGAAACCTAAAAACTGTACTTCCTTAGCTATAAGTTGTGATTTCTGAAGTTTCAACGTGATGTCGTTTTCTGACAGCTTATTTAACACATGGTTTATTCTTCTACAGTGATCTTCCCAATTGGTAGACATTATGAGTAGATCGTCTACATAAATGGTAGTGAACTGGAGCACTTCTCGACAAACTACCTGGTCCATACATTGAATAAATACCGCTAAAGAGTTCACTAATCCGAAGGGCAATCGTTTGAAATGGTAATTGCGCCCTTTGAAAATAAAGGCCACGTATTTTCGGCTGTGGGGGTGTAGTTCCACCTGCCAGTATCCGCAGACGGTGTCCCATGAACTAATAAACTATGTGCCATGAAACTTCTTTAAAATCTCCTCTATTTCGCCAGGAGATGTTCTGTCATTAATTAGATTTTTATTAATCTCCCTAGCATCCAGGCAAAGTCTTACTTTCCCGTTCTTCTTTTTGATAGCTACTATAGGGCTGGTATAAGGTGACTGACTGCACTCAATGATGTCATCTTTTAATAGTTGGTTAATTTTGGTCCTGACTGCTTCCTTTAAAGAATAAGCAACAGGGTAGGACTTCCGATGAAAATTTACAGGTTCTTTAAATTTTAGTACACATTGGTAATTCTTGACCTTACCCGGGATGTCCGAGAATACATGCCGGTATCTGTTGTATATGTTGATCAACATTTCAATTTGTTCTGGGTTTGGTGAGTTGTCTCTCTTTGTTGACTTAAATTGGCGGATTTCTTCGATTTTTTCGTTCCACAAAATGTTATTGTTTTGTTGATACTCAGTTTCTTCCTGTGGTGTCTGATTTCTAGAGCTTAGCAGTTCTCTTATGTGGAAAATGGTGCGGTCTTGAGGGGCTTCCCTTCCTCCAATTAGCTCAGCCGTCCATTCAAAATCGCTTGTACTCAGAGTTATTCTTGCTTTGCTCATGTCAATAATTGCTGAGTATTTTCTCAGGATATCGCAGCCAATTAAACTGCAAAAGGGTAATCCATTAGCTACCAAAAATATCATTGGGATCTTGACTCCATGACTGGTCACTTCTACATTGACCTGTTTTTTGACAGTCTTATTTTGTCGTCCAGTCGCTCCCACTAATATTATGTTGTTAATCGGTAGGGTTGGTATTACTGATTTACATTCTTCCTGTATTCGGTTGATCTCGGTGCTATCAATTAAAGAGACGTTCGCACCCGTGTCGATCATCAATGTGGTGGTCACCCCGTTTATTTCAGCGGTCCCATATGCTCTTTCATTGTTACTTTGGTCGTGGTCAATTTCTTCTTCAAGTAGTTCTTGTCTGATGTTCTACAAATAATGACTTCGTATTATCGTTATTGTTTTATCTAAGTTTTGTCTGTAATTGTACCCAATAGAATGGTTCAGCGAGGGGTCTAGTTGGTTTCTCACTGCCGCGGTGCGTTTAAAGAGAGTTCATTCTCTTCCTCCCGTCTGTCCGGCGTGTTTGCTTGATTTCTCTCGTCCATTTTGGGCCATCCCCCATGGTTAGTTTGGTCATTAGTTGGCATGAAATGTACTTGGGGTCGATAATCGATATCTCTGCTGTCGCCTTCAGTACTTCGGCTCCTTCGTTGTCCACCCCTTGAATTTCTCCTGTTTTCATGCTGGTACTCCTCATCATGATGCCAATTGAAGCTTCGGCGTCTCGGGTAATACCGCCTCCTCCCACGATCATTGTTGGCTTGTATGTAATTAACCCTTCTGTATGGTTGGGGTTGGTTATTCCCACCTTGGTTATGTGGTCGGTTGGGATTATTATTGTTATATGGAGGTCATCTCATGTTGTTATTATTGTTGCCAGCGTTAATTGTTACCCTGATTGTTTGGTCGGTAATTATTTTCGCCGTTGTTGTTCACATTATTATTATAGTTATTCCGGTAGTTCCGGAAAGTGGGGTTGTTGTTATTACCTTGGTTGTTATTTTTATCTTGGTAATAATTGTTCCTCTTACGGCTTCTTTTGTAATAACCCTCGTGTTCATTGTCTTCGAGTAGCGCCGCCATGGCTTGGATAGTCTTTATCTGTCCCCATTGTTGTGATCGTGCCACTCCCTCCTCGTAGTGATACACTAATTTTGTGACCAGGCATTCCTCCGGTATTCGTGGTTCGAGGTTTCTGGCCAAGCATACCTTACCAAGGAAGTAAGTGGTTGGAGTCATCCCTCGACTGGCGTCATACTTGCCATGACATATGTCATCTCGCACTATATTTTGAGTGGACTCTGACCAGTATTTGGCCCTGAATAGCGTCTTAAATTCATCGTAACTTTGAATTTCGTGTCGGGTTGCCATCCACCAGTTGTCATGTATTTCTTTAAAATACTCGTCTATTAAACTGCGGATTACGGTCCATCTATTTTCTCGAATTCTGGTCAAATTTTCTTCTACCCTTTCCAGAAACTCGATTGGGTTCTTTTTATAGTTCTTAAAATTTATATTATCGCGATTGTCCATGGTTTGTAGGTATTGACCCTGTGCTGGTCGGTTACGGATTGTTTCGAGTTCCTCTCGTATTTGCAGGATCTCTCGTTGTCGTAACTCTTCAATTTTTTCCTTGTTATTGACAGTCAGGTTTCATATGTTGTTCACTGATGCGTCTATTTCCTCACATCTCTCTCCTACGTCCGTCCTCACTCGCTTTATTACGTCCTGATTCATCTTCTTCAGCGATTCTATTCGGACCTCGTTAATTTCTTCTAGATTGTTGATTCGTCCATCGACCTCTTCTCTAGTTTGCTGCAACTCCTGGTTGTATTGTTCACACCTCTCATGTACTTCCGCAATCTCTCTTCTAACTACTGTTATTTCTCCTTCTACTTTTGAGTTTATTTTCGCGTTATTCTCCTCCATCTTCTTGCTGATCTCGTTCATCTTCTCCTCCATCTTCTGGCTGTTATCGTCCAATTTTTTATTTAAATCTTCCTTCAATGCTTTGCTGTTGTCGTCTAATTTTTTATTTAAATCGTCCTTCAATGACTCGATATTTTTATTATTATCGTCCAATTTTTTATTTAATTTCTCGTTACTTTTGTTTATCGTTTCTTCCATCTTCTTCTGGCTATCTTCCATTATCGCCCTCATCATCTCCTCCAGTATGTTCGTGTCCCCTATTTGTGTGGGTCTCTCAGATTGTTTGGGTTGCTCGGGTTCTGCAGGAGGTGTTCTTTCTTGTTGGTTTTCTAGGGTATTATTTGTTGTAACTTCCATTTCAGTTGTTGTCTGTTCCCCCTGTACCTCTATGTTCACTTCGGTGTTGGCTCCTCGATTTCCTCTTGGTCGGGATGATGATCTGGTACCGTATGGTTTAGGCATGGTCGTTCTACTGTACTTGCCAGGCTAATGTAATATAGTTCAATTAAAATATACTTCTGTCTATTTTTAAAGCCGCACTCGTTGGTCGCCACTCTGTTATATAACCTTTTCTGACGAGTTATAAAATTTAATAGGGTCTCTAATATTGCAGTAATTATTATTAATAATTGATAAAGTCTGTGGTTATTATTAACGATTTGGTTTATTGATTTATCTAATTCAATTCAACCTATTGTGGAATCCAATGTAGATAAATCGGTTTACTTACACTTGTAGTCGTTTAATCAATGTTTATTGTATTATGAGTAAATGTTTACTTGTCGATCCGTCGATGAATGTAACTGATGCGTAGATCTCTTGAAGTTGGTATCCTCTTCTGTTAAAAGTGTCATCTATGTAAGTCAGAGTATTGTCTAGACAAGGTTATTAATATAAATTACACTTCACGTACCTGTTTTGAAGTACTGGATGTTCAGATGTTCACAGTTAATTAATAAACTGTCAAGTTCTTGGTTGACCAGTGTATCTTTACTGTAAACGTTTTTACAACACTTTAAATATTACTTGGGCGCCATATGGGTTTTTTCAACAGAAATGTCCCATAAAAATAAAACTTCTGATTTATTAATTGTGAGTATTGACCTTTAATGATTATATCAGTGATCGGTCATTTAAATTGAGATCAATTCAATAAGTTTTACTTGATTATTCACTGTTAAATGCACCTCAGTGCTTGCAATACTGATTGTTGATTATTAATTAAAATAATTAATAACAAATGTTGATGTTGTATAATACTGATTTTTTTTATTATTGAATTAGGTTGACAAATACATTCAAAATAATAAATTACGGATCACAAGTCGTCCGGTTTAATTACTGGCCTAGCTCAGTTTTGAGTACAATGAAAACTCTTATTTCTTATTAACAAATTATTTATCTTAATTAATTACCTCAAGGGTGGTTTCTTTTAAGATACAGAATAGAACGTTATTTTCTTTCAAAAAGCACTAATATGATATCATAAGTTAGGTTAGACACATTTAATAAATTTCAATTTAATAACGAAAAGTTCGTTCGTTCAAACTCAAACTGAGTTTAGTTATAAAAATATTAATACATATAATCTTACTTCGGGATGTGTTAATCCCTCTAAATAAATTTGGTACAATGTTATCTACAAATAGTCTTATTGTTTTGCATCAGTACAAAGTGTGTTACGTTCTACGGTTATCTGATGAAAATGTAAACAAATAAATTTTATCACTGTACTACCTGTATTTTAATCGTATCGATTAATTTATAAAAACATTAATGATCGGATTATAATGATCGTTAAATCACTTCACTTAATTCGCACTTGGAATGAGAAAAATTTGCTTCTTACTAAACAGCTAGGTTATCGCGTTTGAGGTTATGATTATATAGTCACTACTAACTCTCGATGCACACAGGTGAAATTATTCTTCTTTTCAGTGATGGATTTCCAAAATTTACATTAATTATTTTAATCTGGACTGTTATTGCTGGTTATGTGATATTGACAAAAGTGCAGAACGCATACGACTAGCTTGTGGAAAAAAATGCCAATGCCGTCTTTCTGGTGCGTCGTCGATTATATAGGGTTCTCTTGACCGTCGCTAGGGTTCATTTGCGTTAACTAAACTCGTTCGTGATTGGTACAAAATTATGTCATGATGACGTAATGTTATTAATAAACATTACCGAGTCGTATTTTGTACTCGTTCTCCTTGTTGTTATTATTACATGAACTTCTTCAAATCTTGCCAAAATAATGATGCTACATTAATTACTTGACTATTACAATTCCATTTCGGATGCTATTACTATCAAATTATAGCTTATTTCCTTATCTTTAATTTGATGTGGCTTGAGGCCAGTTTAAACATAGTTTTCATTAACAATTCATTAATTTACTGTCCTAAGACATTGTTTACTAGTGTCGTCTGCTAACAACGCAAATTCGACTATTTACTTTTCTTTAATATTTGATTAATTATGTTTGTTTTCTCTTTTGAACATTATAAAATGATTAAAATTAAATACATTATTACATCTAAATGCTGCCTACAGCTGAACAATATAAATTATTGGTCTAATTAAGTCGACACATTAACATGAATTATCCTAATTCATTCTTCATATTTTGATTTGTCCTTCTCATTTCTTAAGTGTATAATACCGGTCAAGTGGTGGTACTTTACACCTTATTCATTATTGTTATAATTCTATTATTTTATATTAATTAGGGGTTCTATTTCCCTATCATTTCATTGGCATAAACTTGGTCATACAGGGTCTGGGTATAATTCTATTACAATGTTTATTCCCTGACTACTATTATCTTTTACATACATATTATTTACTTAGGAAGTTACCTACATACATATAATGCTTCCATTTTTAATTCTCTTAATTTATACTACCACAGATTTGTTTTTTATTCTATTTTTTACAATTTTGTGGCTACATCTAGCACAGTACATGGTATTTGTTATTTCTATATAACGGTTCTATTCATATCAGCCAATATGATGTTATTTATTACCATGCAATTAAAGTCAGTGGTTAATTAGTTTATTCTGTATGACTTTACTCATCAATCTTTTTATCTGGCTTACTTGACAGCTTATTTGTGAAACTTTGCTTGTCCATTTGTCATAGTCAGTCAGTTTATTGAAGTTGTAGTGTCATGTAGTGGATTCATCACTGCTTCTTGGGATCCCTCCTCTTCTTTTCTTCTTGGCTGGTCCTTTCTCTTCACTGTTACATTCATTTTATTTACTCATTTACAGTCCTAGTGGTATACTTCACCCTTCTGGTGTTCATTATGGTTATGGAACACCTTGTGATGTTACAATATGTAGAAAGAAAATAATAAATACAAGAGAAGAATTGGAGATGATGAAAGGTGGATTAATTATGTATTTAACCTTCCAATTAATGAACAAAGGGAGTTAATTTAAGTTTAGATCTCAATTAAATATGTCGACGATTGAAGTGTGTCAGACAATATCAGTCATATCTTCAATACGGAATATACCATTCAAATATTTAGTAAATCCAGAGGTAAAAGGGAATGGAATGGTATTAAATATGAGTGACTATGTTATGTTAGAGGAGTTACAATACCTGTTAGTTAAAAAGGAATTAACTATGACGGGAGACCGTGACTTAAATAAAGGTTTCGTAGCAGCCAAATGGGAGAGCCGGATGATAAGGAGATTATCAAGGAGGGAAATAATTCCGAACACCTCAGTAATCCGAGGAAGAGGAGTAACTGAGTTTATGGACCATGGTTAAGCCAAGTAATAATCAACCAGAAAAAAGGGGACTGATTTTCTGTATACCGACCAAGCAACCCATTGGAAAGAAAGAACCAAATAAATAATATTAATTAAAATATAAAACAACAAAATTCAAAAAGCATGTAAGGACAACTTACTTAATATATTTAGAAACAATATGATTTAAGATAAACAACAAAATTCAAAAAGCATGTAAGGACAACTTACTTAATATATTTAGAAACAATATGATTTACGATAAACGACAAAACACCAAGAGAATGTAAGGACAGATTACATAATTTATTTATAAATAACTGATTTAAAATGGAATAAGAGAAAAAATATTTTGATGGGAACAAAAAGAAGAAAAAATAAAAAAATAAATAAAAACAATTAATGGTAATGTGCTCAGACAAGAAGGTAAAATAAGAAGAATAATGGATAATATAATGACTATAATTACAATTAAGCTAAAGAATGATAATAATTAATACAGCTACAATTTAGAATTTCTTGGAGTTTAAAATGATAAAGGAAAAAATAGTACGAAGAACACCAGTCACAAGAAGGAAAGTCAAAAGGATTTACAAATAATGCCTGTCAATAACGTTATCTGAAATTAGCTACTGAAAATAAGAAGGAATCAAGAAGAAAAAAGAAATATATAATTAAATGTAAACAGCAACCGCGTGAAGAATCCCAAAAGTGTTTTTTATTAGTCAAAAAATAGACTACTATGGTATAATTATTATTTAATGACTGTCTGTAGAGGAATTCCAGCAGTATTATATTTTGAGCAGAGATTATGTTCCTCTGATCTCAAAAAGAAGTGTAGTATGGCCAGCAAAGTATGTAGCCAAAAGTGCCCCTCTGGACTGCCCCAGCTCACGTGTTAGGGAAATTGAATATTTAAGGGATAATAATAAAACAGCTGAGAAGACTGATATCCGATTCCAGAAGTATGAAGGAAGAAAACAGAAGGAAGGTAGCAGACAGAAGCTCAATTGAGAAAGCACATTTATAGAAGTAAATAGAAATATGAGAGTGTTAAAACAAGTTTTTATTGATTATTGTGACCAGTCCTCATCAAGTGATGTTTCATAAACAACCACCACAAGAAAGAATATCATTAGTGAATTTTCTTCCAGGAGAGAGAGTTGAGTATTAGTAAAATATGTTACATTAGGAAATCAAGTCAATTACCATTAACAAAATAAAAGGGGTATATAGCCAAACAGAAAGGAAAATATATTATGAAAAAAATTAAAAGAAGGCGAAGAAGTAGGAATTCAACAATTAATTTTAATAAAGAAATAAAAATAAATCTGTTCTAGTGGGGGAGCTTTATAACCCATGCCCAATACTGATAAAACATAAAGAAGTATTCATAATCATAAGCATAATAAAATCAGTAATTACTCATTCCCTAAGTCAGAAATGGGTGATTAAGTATCATACTATGAAAACCTTTGTACGATAAAAAACTGTAGCAATTGAAAACAATGTACTAAGTGTAATCATAAAAGTGCAGTGTGTGCAAAGTGAAACATAGTATGTTATGTGGAAATATTAAAAACTTAAAAGGACATCAATCACAATAAGTGAAGATGCAGTGTTGTAGTAATAAACTGTAATATTAATGATAAGTTGTTGTAGTTTTGTGTTGTTAGGCCACATAGGCAATATCATTGTGATTAATATATTACTTTTGTTTATGTTTTAAGGAATCCAGGGTTATATCAAATTAATAATGGCTAATTAATATAAATTAATAGATGGTAGAAAAGGAAAATAGTGCCCAGAGTAAGAATACATTTACAGATGTAGAAGTCAGAAATAAACCAAGTTAAAAATCATTAAATTATAAAATACAAGTAGCCAAGCTTAAGTAAAGATGTGAAGAAAAACCTTATATAAATTAAATTTAATTATAGCTAAAATTTGTAAAGGAGTATTTTTTCTAAAAGAAGAAATGAAATAATAATAATTAATACTAGCCTATTTACTAAAACTGTACCTAGGTTAGCCAATAAAAAACCATCAATTTCTTGGTTACTAAGAGTAACTAATCAACAAGAAATTAATTTAATTGTTCAATGGTATTCAAAATGATCAGATGAAAAAAAAGTAATGTCCAGTAAAATTTTAAAAAATGTTAATAACTATCATTCGGAAAAAACCCCTACAAAATTAATGAAACGAGTCAGCACCATCCACTACATCAGAGACATCCTTGGTACCACAATAATTAATGCCAGAAAATCGATGAAAACTGTAAATCCAGCGAAACATCTCTTGGCCTAGACTTGGGAATTATAAATCTTTGGGTGATATCGCTTGCTTTCATAAATAAAAAATTACACATCACTAATAAGTAACGAACACTAGAAACAGTACCACATCTTCCAATTTATAAGAAAATAGAAGGTGAACAATATAAACTTTATTTTATTTAACAAAAAATTTATCAAACATGGGTACGTAGTGAATCTATGGCCGCCATCTTTCCTTTCTTTGCTTTATGTGAAGACATGTAGTCTGCGCTCTGGCGGTTAAAAAACAAACTTATTGAATCAGATTTAAAAATAAACAAATATTATTTAATGTAAAGTATGATAATAATAAATATCCATTTCTGACTTTCTTAGAGTTGAAAGAACCCTCAAATAACCCTGAGATATATAATTAATTAATTTTTCTTTCTAAAAAACTGTAATTGAAAACATCTGTTGTGTTACATGTAATGTAAACTAATATCGAAAAAATGTTGTGATTTCAAAAAATAATCGATTGTAAACTCATGATATGGAGACAATAATTTCCACTGAATTAAAATAAATTCAATAAATACCTTGCTTTTAGGTAATTGACTGTGTATTATTTCTGGTAGATAGCAGTTTTGGTTATAGGAAATTAAGGAAGAGAAGAGTAAGAATAATAGCTCCGTCATCAGAAATTATGAATAACTACACAGAACATAACCTGAAATGGGTTCGTAAATAGAAAACAGCTGATGCAACGCATGGAAAATTTTAAACGACTAAATCGTATACAAAGAGAGTAATTCTCTTTCTCTCTATCACTCTCTCTCCTACCCAATTTCAAACAACGGCACTGAGATAATACCTAATAAAGAAAACTTGGTCAATATTTTTTCATAATCACATACTCTCGATTAAAAATAAATAACATTATTTTGGATACAAACTATTATGCAAAACAGATAGAGATAAAAAAAAACGTAGAAACCCCGATAAAGGATTAGTTTTTGTTACAAAATATGTACATTTTGTGCAATCAGGATAACAATGCAACTTGTGCAATCATTATAATTCTCACAAACTCACAATTTGATAGCATATCAATTTGACATTAAAATTTTTAAATTTGCTCTAAATTCAACAATTCTTTATATTTTACAAATTATAATTTCAACTGAATTTATATCTCTTATATTTTCCAAATACAAGACAGTCCCTGATGTCCACAAAGGGTCTGCTTTTTACAAAAGTTTTCTTCAGGTAGAATTTAATACAAGCTGGATTTGCTTTTCTGTCATTAAAATGATTTTAATGATTTCACATTTTCACTTTTTTTTGCACTAATTGTTACAGTTAAGATGCACACAAGACAGAAAATAAATGCTGCAAACATTAATAAATAATGGACATTAACTACTTTCTGTGAACCATTTAGATAGAAACTATCCAACACAGGGTGGACAAACAGATAAATAATGCAGAATAGTGAACTCAGCTTGGGAGAAATTATTGTAAGATAACTGAAGAGGCATTTGCTCAGCAGCAACAGCAGTTAATTGCTTATGTTGGTGGTGCTGCTGGTGATGATGTAATAAACATCACAACAAACATTTCTCATGCCTTTCTATTAACAAAGTCTGTCAATGCTTTTTATGTTCACCAGGCATGTTGGACATACACAATGAAGCATATTATTAACAAAATCAAGATTATTTTAAAACATATCAATAACATAGCAAATCATACCACAATATCACTAACTCCAGATCCATTCAAAGCAGAGACCATGAACACCTTTTCAAAACCTGGCCATCCTTTTACATTCTTAATTCTTTTCTGTACACTTATTTCAGTCAACTTTTCGTTTTCAGTAACATACCTAGGTATCGCTTGTACAGTTTTACATGTTAATTTGTCACATAAACTAAGAAGCTCCTTCTTATTATTTATGCTGTCTACCTAAAAATAAGAATTTAAATTATTAACTGAATAGCAAATCTGAACTTTTCTATATTCATTCTCAACAAATTATATTCACTTACATATACAAATAAAATAACTGATTATAAGAACACTAAACTATGTGATAATGATTTTTAATCCTAACTGTTATTTACAAATAAAACAAAAATTAATTATTAGTGAACACATAACTATCAATTAGTTTCATCTGATTTTAAAATTTGGGCTGGTAATTTCCTTCAGAAATGAATTACTTCAGAAAATTCTTGGTAGTTTCTTTATAGGAAGCAACAACCTCTCCATTTAGGTTTAGTTTATAGTGATCCTTCAATTTTTTGAAATATCTGTAACTGCTGACAAGTGGATTTTGCTTCTTTTTTGTTACAACAAATCATAAATGATTCCTGCTTTTACTTCGATTATACTCTGAAGGAAGTACTTTTCTTGATTTTGATGTGCTGTCCAAGAACTTAAAGTGCTCTCAGTCTTTTCTATAACTGCTGGTCGAATTATAGAAACTCTTGTCTTCATCCTCTTAGCACTTTTACACGGGAATTCTATTTTTTATAAATTGCCTTTAATTGTTCAAATGTAAGTAAATTTAGTCCTGTTACCATTTTTCTATAATCTTTTCACAACAACTAGCTTTCCTTTGATAGTTATTGCTTTCCATTTTCTTGACATTTTATGTTAATTCATGGTAGTGCACACACACACACACATACACACACAAAAAAAATAGTACTGAACGATAGATAAAATGATACACACAAATTACAAAAATGTAATTTTACAAATATTGTAACTCAACTTCTTCCGTCTAATTGTAAACATGTAAGAGTGTAATGTGTACTCTTGTGTCTTACCAAGCCGTCGTCGCTCTGGAACGTAACTCACGCAGACTGCGTCCGTCGCGTACGTACGAATAACTAGTATTGAAGTCCTTACCTGTTCTATGTTGTATTTTTTAACTCCCGAAAGGCGCCAAATTGTTTTTTATAAAACAAAAGTTTCGCAATTAGATTATCTCCTGGATACTGTAAAGAATAATTCGAATTGCCTCGCTGATTGGCGGGAACTCGACTTTCGCTCGTTGTTGGGACGTGTTGCCAACACAAAATTAGCGCAAAGAATTCTACTCTTCGCTAAAGCACATAACATACATAATACTATTCAAATAAATACAAGACAGTTAGTAAAGGTTCGTACTGGTTTAATTTGCTCAATAATTCATTAATTTTTGAATAATAATCGTACAATAAAAGTTATTATAACAAAGTTTATGCCTCGGCCGCAAATTAGTTCACTCAGCGGATAGCAAAAGGTGGCAGCGCTTCAGGCGTATGAAGCTATAATGTTTATCGTTTCTTACATATACAATTTATTCTGCCAGTGAATTATTTTGAGTACGAAAAAGGTTTATAACAAGATGTTTAAATAAAGTACACCACTTTACAATTGTGGTACTTAAATACTAATAAGGTTTATATGAAAACTCAACTTTATTGTGTTAAAGGTGTGTGTCGGTTTTATCAGTTTGACATAGGTTATATTTCTTTTACATACAGTGTTATTAAATATGAATCATAAATCCTTGAAAGAAATTAGTGTTTAAATTTTAGAGTGAGAGTTATTTATTCAGAAACTGGTTAATCAATTTGGTTCGTAATTAGTTATAATTTATTTCATACTTAACATCACATTGTTCGTGTTATGGATCGTCAAGTGTCTTCACCAATGAATTATTTCCTTCGTTTAATTCCAAAGATATGAATGCCGTCTACTTCTGGCGTCTGTTTCTTAATTCATCCAGTTTTTATTTAATTGTAGTTTTAATATTTGGTTATTGTCCCTTCATGTGTTACAGGAACTATGGTTGACATCAGTTAATCAATTGGGTTTCATTACAGTTTGATTTTCTTCGTTATTTTTCCTTCAAATTGTCAGCATCAATATAGCGTCTGTTAGTTAATAATGGAACTCTCCTTTCATAACGGTCAAAATTATAACAACGTGCTGTAGTCATGGTAACTGGCTTAACTCTGATTGGCTAAGGACACTTGAAACTATTGTTATCAATGCTGGTTTTTTGTTCAAAATGAATAAATATTTTATAATGACTATATTTACTTGGGGATAATTTCCATGGTTGAAATATTAACATAGATGTTCCTATTTTCTTTCAAAGATTAGTTTGATATCTCACAAGACTGGTCTAAGCCATGTATTAATACTTTTGTACAAAATTTATAATACTATGTTAATACATAGTTTACTTATTTCTATGGTTTAATATAATTCTGTCATGTTATTTTTGTTAGTTGATGGTAATTACATAATTTACTTTGTTTTGTTATTTAAATATAGTTTTCAGTTGTTTACAATTGGTTTTCTGTATTTATACAGCTATGTCATTTATAGGCCTAAACTGTTACATTTTATAATTTCTTATTTTGTTCTATTTAAACATTATTTATTGAGCATATCTTGTCTGCTTAACTTCTTTTCGTGTTTCTTGTCTTTTGAATTATTTTGGAACTGTTTTACAATCTATTGATGTTATTATACTTTTACAAAATTATTTCTTATCTGATACTTGCCTTCAATTTACATTATAGTTATTATTTTGCTGCTTTGTTAAATTTATGTCATTACTATTTTTTATACCTATCCCCATTTCTCACACACCTCTTTAGCACTTAAATCTATTAATAAAACATAACATATAACTAACTCAATGGTCTGTATATGGTTCAGCCATGTTTCTTTTCATTGAAAATTATAATTATTATATTGACTGTTATTACTTATAAAGGTACTGCTACTACTCTCTTTATAACTTCCTTACTTATATAAAACATACTAACATATTACTGTAAAATTATTTCTTCTTGTATATACTCCCTTAAACACTAGGCCAATAACTTAACTTTCTTTAAATTAAAAATTAACAATTTTGGTGAGTGTTATACCTACACCATCTCTTCTATAAAAATAATCACCCTGGTGATTCTTATACTGATATCATATTTTTTTCTATTCTTTACACTCACAATTATTCTGTGTCTTACAGTCTAATACACTTAACTTAATTGCTCATTCATCATGTGATTATGTTTTGGGTTTGTCACACTTGTTTACTATTCCTTTTTCTTAATATTATATGTTGTTTATTTTAATACACTTATCACTTCACTGTTTATCTTTATCACTCCCTACCTATCTCTCACTCTTGGTTTCAAGGTTATTTTAGATGTACATTTACAACTATTCTTTAACATTATGTGCCTTATTTTCTTATTATTATAAGGTCCTTAACAATATACTTTATTTAACAATAATTGTCTTATTTATGTTTTATGGTTAGTGTACTTTATTTACTACCGTTTTAATCATTATTAATTACATATTTTCTTTACTTATTTTGTCTCTTTTCATGGATTCGTCTTCTTAATCTCTGTGAATCTTTTCTCATCTTTTTTGGTCTTTATCTGGCCAATCTCTGGGGTTGGGTCAAAGTCATTCGTTTGTCAGTCGTCTATTCTTTTAATGATTACTTTTGTTTACAATTCTTCCTTCTTCTTTCTTAACTTCATTTTAAATTTTTTTTTTCATTATTTATTTATTAAATTATCTTATTTTTTAGCATTTCTATAATACTTATGGATACTTTATATGATCAGATTTCTGTAACGTTATATAATATACATGCATAAGGGAAGTTAACTCTCCAGATCAACTTACTGTATACTGGGGAACTCCCCCCTTATTCAAAGTAATATTATGAATATAGTATAATATATTAAGTGATATCATGTACAACAGTGTTATTGTTAACACTATTTGTCATTAGAGTATACATAGGTTGAGTATGTAGGTTATGTTACTCATGTACATTTACGTTATCCAGTATTGATGTATAACTTATGTATATTAATGGGCACTAATTATAGAATACGCCAAAATTTCTGTGTCAATGTACAAATACATTTGTAGGTAGCACAATTTGTTCTACAAGATTCTCGGTTCTGAGTTCAGTGAGTCAAGTACATATGAATGCCGTCTTACAGCACCTACTTGTAAAACAAATGACACAAAGGCAGGCAGCCCCCACCTTTCATACCTTTCATGAAAGGTATACCTTTCATGTATCTAAAACTACATTAGTAGAACAACTTTAGGCTGGTGAAACTGTAAATGTAACTCCTCAAATGGGCAGATTTAAGAAGACATTCAGTGAACAGTTAGAAAAACAATTAGGGGTTTACATGAAAGATCAGGATGCCCTTCAGCAAGTGAGAATTTAAAAAATTTGCTTACTATTTGGCAGAGCATCTGAAGTTACCAAATCAATTTAATAAAGAACATAAAACTGCAGGAAAACAATTTTATTATGACTTCATGGCATGCCACCCAGAGCTTTCTCTAAGACCTCCATAGTCAACTTCAAAGAGCATTAGATTTCAGCAAACACCAAGTAGATCGTTTCTTTCAAAAGTATTCAGAGCTTCTCACACAGTACAATTTCTCTCCCAACAGGATCTACAACTGTGATGAAATTGATGTTTCTACTGTTCATGATAACAGTATCAAAGTTATCTCCCAAAAGGGTAAAAAACAAGTTAGTAAAATCACATCACCAGAGAGAGGGAGAAATGTGACTGTCTTATTGAGCATTAATGCTGCTGGGGACATTTTTGTTCCATCCCTATTCGTTTTTCCCAATAAACAGAGAGTACATACAATTTTAAAAAAGAATGCTCCTCCAAGAAGCACTTTTGTGGCTGAGGAAAATGGTTGGATATTGGATTGTTTTTTTTTTTTAAGTGGATGAAACTATTTGTCAAGAGAACTTGTCTTACTGAGAGAGAACAAGTCCTTCTTATACTTGATAGTCATGCTACCCGCAAGGACCTTAATGTCATCCTGTTTGCTAAACAACATCATGTCCACATGCTACGCATGCTAAGTCTGCCTACGCACACAATTCACAAGATGCAGCCATTGGATAGGGCTGTAATGCAGCCTTTCAAAGCAGCCTACAACGAAGCTTGCAATGTCTGGATAAGAAAGTATCAAGCTTTAGGTCTAAAAATTGCCCAGAAGACACTGTCGACTTGGTGAACACTGGATATTCTTCTCTCTGGCACAGTCACCTTTTCTATGTATTGGACTGTGGCCATTAAATCCTGCTATATTCACAGATTTGGATTTTACTCTTCTGAACACTTTCAAGAGCCACAGCCTGTACCTACACTGGCTGTTCTTTCTGACAAACATTCTGAATGTAATCAGGCATCATCATCATCATCATCATCATCGCTCACTTTGCATATTAACTCTGCTCTTTAATTTCCATCTACTTCAGCAGGTATATCTTCTCGTCTGTAGATAAGGCTATAGAAATGAAGGCAGAAAGGAGAAAAGCGCGAACACAACAATCAGATATTCTAACATCAATTCCTTACATAAAAGAACTTGAGAGAAAAAAGAAACTGATTGAAAAGAAAAATTTAAAAAGAGACAAAAAGACTAGCTGAGAGGGAACTAAAGAAAAGTAAAAAGAGAAGAAGACGGAACTTATTTCATGTGTGATTTCTGTAAAAATGATTTTTAAATAAAATGATTCTATTATGCTACTTCCAGATATCTTTTCAGTAATGTTATTCAGCTAAGAATCCAATGGTTGGTATTGGAAGACAGTTTTTTTATCCACTATAAATAACCTTTTTAATTTAACTAATTAAAAACATTTACTATTAAAATAAAGAGAAAATGTTTTCCTATATTTATTAAGTATTGTTTGCACTACTGATCACAAGTTTTAAATTTTAGTTTTACTGAATCTATTGTTCCACAATATGTGTCCTTAACAAGCCATCGAAAATTCTAGAGGACACTCCAGTGCGACCTTTGCAGAAACCGTTGGGCTAATTGAGAAGCTTCTAGAATGACACATCGAACGCACGAGACATCCCGCATTACATAATACTGCCTCGCATGTCAAGAGTCACGTATGCATTACAGCTGCAGGAATAGCCGAGAAAAGAGTAGAACAATGTTCTCCAATATACCAGAACGTTCCGTAATGGCGTAACACTTTTTCCACATTACGTAACAATACTTTATCCTAATACACATAATGCTTTTAGTTACAAATAATTCCAAAAGCATAAATAGCCAAGGACTGTTTTATTATTGATAAAGTAAAATCCCTTATAAATATACATTTGACTTAAGAATTAAGAATACGAATAATATACAGAAATCAGCTTTAATGATGTCTCCTAATCAGCAATAAGTAGACAAGAGGGTACCCAAATATAATCCAGAATCTGTACCTGGTGTAGCAATCTACATAGTATTCTGATACAGTCTGCTAACTGGCATTGGTCTGTATTTTCATAACGGCATTCTGTGATGGTTTTGCTTGGTGCTTTTTATGCGTGTTCTGTAATTCTTATGGTTGGTGATCATAAAGAACAGAGAGCCCGCTTTAAATTTTGTTTCCTCTTATTGAAAACAGCTGCTGAAAAAGTAATGATGCTTCAAAATGCTTTTCAAGAGGAAGGTTAAAGTAAATTACAGGTCTACGAGTAGTTTTTGTGTATCAAACAAGGGGAAATTGCAATTGAACACCAACTAAAATGTGGCTGACCTTTCATAATTAAGAATGATGAAAATATTGAAAAAGTCCAAAACACAATTTATAAAGATTGTCATCGGACTATTGAAGAGATTTCTGAATTGACTTGTGCGTCTTGGAGTTCTTGCCAACAAATTTTAACAGAAGACATGAATATGAAACATGTTACTGTATGATTTCTACCTCAGTTGCTCACAGAAGATCAGAAAACCAGTCATGTTACTTTGTGCCATGATTGATCATTTCAATCAATTGCCGAAAGGACCAATTTTGAAATGATCCACACTTTTTTTCTACAGTTGTGACAGGTAATGTGAGAACTGTTCTATAAATGAAACAACAATCAAGCCGCTGGAAAGCACAGGTCAAGACCAATTATTTCACAAAGACCAAAAAAAGCTTCGTTTGAGCAAATATGAAGACAAAGTTGATTTGCTTTTGATGTAAACGGGATTGTTCACATGGAATTTGTTCCTTCTGGCAAGATGGTGAATCAGCATTTCTACCTGGACATGCCAAGAAGATGTGTGAAAGTTTGCAACAAACACCCCTTGTGATGTGAACAGCCCATACTGCTCTCCACATCCAATAGTTAGTACAAAACTATGATGACCATCGTTCCTTACCCTCCCTACTCACCCGATTTTGAGTTGTGTGACTTTTTCTTGGACCCACATAAGAAAAAAGAACTCAGAGGAAAGTAGTTCTGTACCATGGAGGAAGTCGAAGAAAAATTACTGCAGATATTGGATAATGGCTCTTCAGGAATTCCAAAAATGGAAAAAACCATTCTGGAAAGTGTATTCAGTCACATGGAGTGTACTTCATAGACTAAAGTTTCAGTAAGCAAAACAAAAATATTAAAACAATTTTTTATACAATTCTGGTATTTTTGGGTACCCTTTCATACAGATACAACTAAGAAGCACATTCCACACACAATTTCACAATCTAGTACATACAACAATCTGTTCCATTACTTAATTTTCTCTATTGTGATACTCACTTTGTTCATTATAAGGACTGTGTTTTTCTTGGGGTACAAATAAAGGAGACGAAGCACCTTCCTGTCTAACCTGTCTCTCAAACTATTACTTACATCATGTACAACCACAACTATATCTGCTTCTCCAACTGCAGCTTCACCATCACTTAGAAACGATTTTGATAAATGATGCCTGTAATCAAGAATTTATTTCATTTATTTCTTATGATACTGTGAATTTATGTACATAGACATTGTTACATTACCAAAAGCCGCCCAGTAAAAGGGAGGTAATACCTTATAATATAAAGAGAAAACATGCAGCTAAGAAGACATAAGATGAGAAAATTGACAATTTTGATAAATAGCAAAATGTAACGGGACATTTAGGCCTACCTGGGATAATATAAAAATTTATTATGTTTTGATAAAAATAATATTTCCTTATGTAATAATAATTTTGGGGAAACATAAAAAGTAATACGAAATAATAATTTGGGAAAGTAAACAAACTTTATTTCATGAATTATACAACGCAACAAGTATTAAGCGAAATTGTGCCAAGGTCAACTCCAGTGATGGGCAAAACAGTTATTTTTAGATGAGTGACTAACATGTTATGTAACTTGGAGGATCGTACGATATTACGTCAGTTAATACGTCACACTGGTATGCTAGGTGTGGCAGCCGAACTCACATATTGGCGTACTGATACAAACCAGAACAATAAGAATTGGTCATGTAACCGCGACCACTTCAGAAAATAGTCCAGTTCGCCTCGCCCCAGTTAAACTTTGCTACTTGTATCGGCCGGTCGCAAACAAAGTTCTAGAACGTAAAATCGCAGGCGCCCGCACTAAAATGTGAATACAGATCAGATTATTGTATGATGATGGGGGTTAAATAAAAATCAGTGAATGGACATTTTAAATATTTTAGTTTATGGTAATGACCTTGCTAACTTATAACATGAGGTGTGGTAAACAGAAAATTAATGACAAAAAATTGTAAATAAATTTATAGTGAAATTAACTGTGTTTATGTTATGAAATGTATTCTATGTAAACAATGTGTGTACGTAGTAGAAAGTGATTTTAATAAATATAACATTTCAGCAGACTAAATAAATAATGAGAGTTTGTAATAAATGAATTGTAATTGTTTTGGAAGAAGGTAATTAAAGTAATGATGTGTTGTAAATAATTGATTGAATTAAAGAATTTGAGATTAATTAATTAATTAATGTTGTGATGAATTTAAATGATTTTTTGAGATTTAGATTATCTAAAGAATAGTAAATGATTAAACATAAATATGTTCAAGTGTTGTGAAGTATTGTTATTATGAGGTAAGTGATGAATTTTCTAGGGTCATATTAATGTAAAATGTTGTAAAAGGTAGAGCTTGGGTGATGATTATTTCAATAAGGTATTGGAGTCAGTCAAAGTTAATTTAAATGGGTGTTAGATAAAATAAGAATTTGGAATAAAAAGTAATACAGAAACAGGGTAATAGTAGGGACACAGTAGAAGGAGTGATTATATGTAGAAAGAGAGAGTAATGTAATTAGAGAGTAAATAGTTGATGGTGATATTTTGTAGATGAGGGTGAGGTGGTAAGGAGTGATCAACGTGCGTCGTTGGGCAGATAATTGTGAAGGGTCGAAGAGTGTTTGCCGATATTTGGTGGAGGGCAAAAGGTTATGCATGGAATTGCCAGGTTAGGGAACACACATCCTAGTTACAAAGAGGGTATTAGATATTTTATTATAAGAGGAAAATGATTTAAGTGGAATTAGTGTTGAAGGGGGTTATTATTGAGAAACTGGTGTCACTCTATACAAATCTGTTAGTGGTTGTTAGAAGGAAGAAGGTAAGTAAGGTTATAGGTATAAATGCCCATTCAATCAAATCATTGTGAATAATGGAGAATCACCCAAACTAATTAATGATGAAAAGGTTGAACAGAAATTCATAGTTAAAATGTAATAATAAATGAAATGTTATGTAAAATGAAGGTTGATAACAAAGTAAAAAATTTTTGGAAAAGTTAGTGGTATAGTAAATGATAAATAATTTATAGCTAATTAATAAAAGTTCAATTGAAATTAAAATGTAATGTTTATAATTTTATATGCAAAGTTAAAGATGTAAGGTGTGTAATTTTTGATCAAAATTAAATGTGAAGTGTTTATTTTAATGTAATAATCGCAATGTTAATTATGAGTGTATTGTATGTATTATGTTAGTGTAGGAATCTTAAACATGTATAGTATTTTTTTTTTATAGATTCCCCACTTTCGGGCGGTCCCGGCCTTACCAGCCCAGACCGTGGTTTTGGATGACATCCAGCTGTGGGCAGAATTATTGTAAAACTGATCACAGCTGGTTGCCTGTGAAATTGGTGAAAATTTAGAAATTAACAGGGGATTTTATGTCTGGGAAATCTACATAACTATGGAACAGCGGCTGTCATCAAAAGTGGTGATAGGTGATAGTGCCGTATTAAGGGTGTATGAATCATTATGGTAGGATTACTGGTGTCCTCGGACATCAGTAATGCCGAATTTTTATATAACGCTGAAACAAGAACGGGGTAGGCAGCATCTACACCCTAATTAAAAATGCAGTTCTTGTGGATGCAAATGGGCGCTACAGTCCACCATAAGTAAACAATAGAGTGTGGAAAAGGAGCTGGCAGTTACAAGCCAGGGGCATAAACAATAGAGTGTTTATGCAACCAGGTAAATGCCTTGCATGGTTTACCCGTGAGGTGATTTACCTAATTGTAACTGGGATATAGGGGGGCTATTAGATTTTGATGTAGAAGGTTACTAAACTGTTAGTAACGAGTTATTAAATATTAGATTGAATGATGTAAATGATGTAGAATATGTAGTTGATTTTATAATGTACTTAAATGATTTTGTGTTGATTTGAGATGTTTTGATGGAGATGTTTAACAAAAGTTGAAAAAGATATAAGTAAATAAGTTGTTATTATGTAGTTGATTTAATATGATTTACTCGATGTAAGAATTTTACTAATGAATGTAAGTATTTTGAAATGTGAATTATATAATGGAAGGTATTTGTAATATTGTAATGGGAAGTGTTTATTTGAATTCTGATGGGAATCAGGGCAATAATTTTGAATTTTGGGATAAGAGTAAACAAGAGAAGAGTATACAGAATGATGTTAAGGAAGTTTATAAATGTATCATGTTATAATAAGGGTTCATATATACATGTGTGTTAAGAGTTAAGAAAACCAGTGCTTCTTAACGCAAACCAGCGCCCAGCTAAGGGGAAACAGATCAGTTAGGGATATGGTATTGTACAAGGCCATTATTTGATATCTTTGATTTAATTTTTCAGCATCTGGTGATGCTGTGGCGGCGGTCCTGAGCTGGCCAGCGCATCAGAGCAGGAGCGTCAAGTGCCTGACTGGCCTTGCGGTGTTAGGATCTTGAGAGAGAAGTCCAGTAAGGTCATTCAGGTGCGGTCACAGTCACTGGACCAAGGGTGAGTTAACTAGATTTTTTATGTAAACTGTAAAGGGGGTTGTGGCGACATATCCTGACTGATCCCTTTAGGAAGTATGAGTGTGTCAATGAGAGTTTTTATGCTTCGGCATAAAACCTCTCATTGAGGGGGTATTGTAACGGGACATTTAGGCCTACCTGGGATAATATAAAAATTTATTATGTTTTGATAAAAATAATATTTCCTTATGTAATAATAATTTTGGGGTAACATAAAAAGTAATATGAAATAATAATTTGGGAAAGTAAACAAACTTTATTTCATGAATTATACAACGCAACAAGTATTAAGGGAAATTGTGCCAAGGTCAACTCCAGTGACGGGCAAAACAGTTATTTTTAGATGAGTGACTAACATGTTATGTAACTTGGAGGATTGTACGATATTACGTCAGTTAATACGTCACGCTGGTATGCTAGGTGTGGCAGCCGAACTCACATATTGGCATAGTGATACAAACTAGAACCATAAGAATTGGTCATGTAACCGGGACCACTTCAGAAAATAGTCCAGTTCGCCTCGCCCCAGTTAAACTTTGTTACTTGTACCGGCCGGTCGCAAACAAAGTTCTAGAACGTAAAATCGCGGGCACCCGCACTAAAATGTGAATACCGCGCTTATAAAAGTAAAAATGTAAATCACAAAATGGAAACATTCGAACACATTAACAGTTAAATTTCTTTAAAAGTGAAAAACCATCATCATTATCAGTGAACGAAGTACCAAGTAATCAATGTAGGGTACGTGAAAAGGTTGAAAGTGCATATAAAAATGGCCTGGCGTCTCTCGGACAGTTAAACGGATAAGTACCAGATGGGGAAAATTAAATTAAAATATGAGCTCAAGGGAAAAATTTAAAGTATGTTGTATGTGAGCGTGTGTGGGAGTTTTGCTTAAATATATATATATGTATATATTGTAACGCAACAGAAATGCTGGCGTCTATGTTACATAAATATTATATTAACAAAATAATAAGCAAGTCAATATCTAACCCCATGATAAAACAAAAGTCTAATAATTACATTTATAATTATAGATAAAGATAAATAAGGATGCAAGGTAGAAATAACGAGAATAAACAAACCTGTAAGTTAGACAATAGTTAATGATCTATGTTCAGTGAAAAGTAAATCAATATGATACTGATGAGAAGTGTAAGAAGTAGAATAGTACAGAAATTGTCAAAGTAAATGACCATGAAAGTAAACAAAAAATGAAACAATAATTTACCTTATAGCAATAGCAAGTAAGGATTTTGAATTAAATGATAGTATTTTGTGACTACGAATGTTATGATAAAGTTTATGTTATGTTATACCAATTACTTTTTGAGTTAATGAAAGGTAATGAAACAAGATGTATTATTCAATTACTGTTGTAGAATGATGTGGGAAGCAGCTAGTTAGCGTTAACAGATTTCAATTTTCTTATATGTGATCCATAGATCAAGATAAAATTGTCATTAGATATGAAAAGAATAATTGTTTATGTAAATGTTAATAGTTAAGATTTGATTATATGTATGAATTTATGTAAAAGGGCTATAGTTGTTCACCAGTTATAAACACAGTTAGATCCGTATACAATAAAAGGCCTAACAGCCAAAAACACTATATAACCACTCATAACATAAAGGTTAGGTACATAAGTTAATAATAATTAATGAATACGGTTCCAAGAGCTAGGAAAAAACATTAAATTAGTATGATATATAATAAACCATCTCAATTTATACAAATTATGATAATGCCACAATGCCATGATATCGATTGATAACGTTTGATATCGAAAAAGTACTAAATATAAAAGAAACAGGCTCATATAAAAAAACCAGCAGAATATATGTAGAAAATAATAAACCAACTATCGGTAAAGTTATATTCCGATATGATAGCAAATTAATAAGGAATAGACAAAAAATATATGAAATAAACACTATATACAAAACATGGAGAAGGAAGAAAAATAATGGGTTGCTATGGAATACAGGAAATGAAGAAGTTGTTGATTTTCAATTATTGCCTTTTATAATCTGAATAGGATGAGATTAAAAAACCTAAGAAATATCTAATATAATCAGAATATACTAAAGTATTTGATACTTTTATAATACACCAAAATACTAAAGATAATATTAATGACTCTTGCAAGTACAGTTTAACCAAACAAGGCTATAATATGATAGCACAATAAAAAAGAAATAACTGGGCTCTACAAGGAAGGACTTGAATTGTCCCATATCCGAAAGGAGTTGATAATATATTAAACCCAATATAAAGAGTTAACGGTATCACAACCAATAATATACACTACACTGGAATTCATAACCTTATAAATACACGGTACATCACCAATTACTTCAGACGAGAGAAGAACGTATTTGGATCCAGAATTTACAGAAGGAACCAGTCTGGCAGTAAATCAACCTAGTGAGCTGTATTTCCGAGGTGAACAGGACAAGAATTACATTTTATTAAACCGAAGAAAGAATATCGTACGGCATAATCATCCAGAACAGTAAAGTTATCAAACAACCGCCTACAAGATTCGCTTCGTTCTAGTCTGGTAAATTATTATTGTATAAATCATATTAACTACACAACACTTCAAATTTGTAAATCTTGCATTCTTATCTATGTATTTTTAATCTTCCCCACAGTTACAAGAACCTTCACACCCTGAATTAAATTAATTACAAACTAAAACACATTATATAACCGAATCTAAATAAAGTATCGGACTGATCAATAATCGATTCACGCAATCTATAGCCTTTGTGTATGCCAGTTGGAACATATCTCATTCAATGTTGAAGAAGTAAACAAATAAAGAACCTTTGTATAGTTGCAAAATCTTGTCATTTGGAGTATTATTTAATGAGTTGGGAATAAAACAGTAACTGACTAAGTATAGAATAATTGGTTAACCTAAACCGTGAATTAACCTCTAAGTTTCGTTGCCCCGGGACTACAGCGCTTATAGCGGAATTCTCCGACACCAAAGAGAGAGCGTTAAAATACAAAATTATACATAATTCTCTTCAAGGTATAATAGGGTTGAACGAAATTACAGAATAACACATTAATTATTTAAGTTTCAAGTACACTAACACTGATATTCTTTAGAGAGATAAGTTAATATTAATTAATTAAATCACTATATCTCACAACTCCAAATATCTCAGATATTTGAAAAATTGAAATAAATTAAAACGACCTAAGAGAGTAAAGATAGGGGAACATACCCGTTCATAGCAACGAATAGGCTTATATTGTGTGAAAATAACGAGACGCATGTACTCGTCACATTACAAAATATATATATATATATATATATATATATTGTAACGGTACATAACCCGGTCCCAATAAAGTAAGTCATGAGAATAAAAGTCAGAAATGGGTAGAACTAAAGCTCGCTCAAAATTTAATTATATCACTCCACATAATAAACAATTCGAGTGGTATATAGTGCGAAGTGAGTTCTAGTGTACCCATTGAGGTGAAAAACCAAAGTGAAATTAATGTATTACTAAACTGTGCTGTATGTTTTGGATAGGATAAAACTATGGAAGTAGTATGTAATAATACTAATTGATTTTTGTGATTTTATTTATTTATTGTAATTTATATTGTATGAACCACAATTTGTTATACCCAAGTTAATATTATATTGTTTCAAATAATTATGTTAGATTGTAAGAAAACCCAGGGTTAATTTTAAAAGACATAAAAATTTTAACTACCAAAGATAATATAAAATTAAAATAATCCTATGAAGGAAATGACAACAGGAAGTAGTACCGGGTATGAACACTATTCGAGACTAAATAAATAATATATAAATTTATTTAATGATAATAAAATGATAAAATATTTATATACAATGTCATAAAAAAAATTAACCAAAACATATTATGTGAATTAAATTAGTAAATAAACCGGAATGGAAGGGAATTATTTTTCCATAAATAAAATATAAATTTATAATAATCACAAACTGCCTACATAATAAAAATACTATGTGTTACTAAGAGTGATGAAAAATAACAAGTATTGTTAATAAGATATAAAAATTTTGAACTAAACCGGAGAGTTGAAGAAACGATGCGACAAAAATTATAAAAAAATAACCTTTTTTGGACGTTGGAGGAGGCGAAATTCACGCAAGAGTAATAAACAAAGTGAATACTAACTAATTATACTTGAGGAATCCAAATTAAATGGTGTTATACATTAAAAACCAGTGGATGAAACCATTCTGAGGATCCAATATAGTTCGGCCTACTTCTAGTAGACAATCAGAAAATACTCTAAACGAAAAGGAAATAATAACGCAAGACGTACCTCATCACAGAATAAAACTTCAATCCAGTAAGGACAACACGGAGCGAGGTAATATAAACATTTTTCGTAATAAGTCCAGAAGAAAACTCGTTTTTTAACAGTGAAATAGAACAAAAAATATTCATTTTATCATATGTTTCTTTCAAAAGTAAACAAATACATGCTGCTCTCTTACGGCAATTCCGGAAACTATGTAATATTTGAAAAATAAACAAAATTATTTATTAATTTTTGATATTTGTAAAGCGTAGCAATTAGCCATTTCTGACACTCTCATAACACAAAGAATTCACCCTGAACCCTGGGGAATTACTAAGAATTATGTAATAACTGATGTATTTTATTATAGCGTAATATTGGTTAAATAACAACATATGTTTTGTTCCTTAGACAGATCTATGTTTACTCGGTAAAGTCGAGATGATGTTTTTTTTTTTTAAAAGATTAATTGTGATACCTATATTTTGGTGGCTGGAGACAAAAGTCAATAATCAATAAAGCAATATTACTGAAAATTAATATTGAATTATAACGTGTTATAATTTATTGTAGTGGGTAGTTAATGAAAATTTCAGCACAACATACAGAAAAAATCGTCACAACAGAGGGGCAATAATGATACTTACTCTCTCTTCTGTATAAGGCTGAACAAATTACCTCCTTGATCCCAAATCACACACTCTCGATTTCTTTTAGATTGAGTAAAACAAGATAAACAAAATCCTTTATTTATACCGTTTAAAACGTCAGTTAGTATAATTCAAAAGTGACGCATACTACTTAAGGTGTATCATAAAAATCTACAAGACCACATCATAAAAGTAGCACGTTACAGAAATGGCGCTCAACGTAAAAGGGCAGTAATTAGAAAAGAATTTTGATATTTAATAAAAAATATACCAAAAAATCTAATTATCGTTGGCAGTTATGAGAAAACAAGAAATGCCTAATACCCGAGGAAAATCGAAGAAGAGGGCAGAAGAAAAGGAGATTGAAGAAGGTGGACAGGAACAAGAAATAGAGTTAGTCACGGACAGTGAAATGGACCAACAGACAAGTGATACTGAAGAAACCGAAGTAGTTATGGATACGGAAAAGGAAATAGTGGAAGAGGATGCCCAAGGGGACCAACCAGACAAAGTGGTGGCCAGAGAAGAACCTAATTGGCAAGATCTGATGAAATTTATGGCAGAACAATTTAAGGAACAGAATAAACAAACTAATGAACAATTTAAGAAACAGGAGGAAAAATTTGACAAAATAGATGAAAATTTTAGAAAACAGGAGGAAGCCTTGAAACAAACCAATGAAGAAAATAAGGAGAATTTTAAGAAACAGGAGGAAAACTTAAAACAAATTATGAATGAACGATACCATGAACTGAAGGAAGCGGTTGAAGGGCAAAGAGAAGAGATGAATGCCAAATTTGAAGAGAATAATGAGAATTTAAAACAAATTGAGGGTAAGATGGAGAATTTCAATAAAGAATTAAGAGAAAATCTAGAAGGTAAAATTGAACTGGTCAATAATACGTTAAGCCAGAGTAGAGGCATATAAGGAAGAGGCAGAGAAGAAATTAGTAGAAACTAACCAAAGATTAGATACAACTGAAGAGAAGATGGAACTAATTAAAATTGGAGTTGAGGCAAGAATGGAAAAAGAAGAACAAGATAACCAAGTTCGTGTAATGGCCATACGACAAGAAAATAATGACCAGTTAGATAGCATTAAAAGCAGTCTAAACTGTAAATTTTCAGAGTTTCATAAAACTGTAGAGAATGTAAAAAATCAATGTGATACCCAAGCAGAGAAATTAGATAGTTTGCAACAAATACAAACCAATTTTCAATGTGATGTCGATAGAATAAGTGCTAGATCTGCATGCAGCAGTCATTATGTTTATCCAGACAATAAGGAAAGTGTAAACTTTCGGGATTATTGCAGAAACCCACTTGAATTTTTAGGGAGAGTAGATGAAATTTTGAACAGATCAAAGGAGAATCGATGGAATATGATAAAAGGTCTATTAGACGAATTGTTCAAAAATATCAATGATAATTGGTGGACAGCAATTAAGAACAAGGTGTGTGATTATGAGGGTTTCAAAACTATGTTCAAACTTAAGTACTGGTCCGAATCAGTACAAAACATTATTAGGGACGATATCTGTCATGGTAGGTATGACCGTACAGTGGGACAAACACCTACTGCTTACTTTTTAGGGAAGGTGTGTATCGTCAAGTATCTAGACCCTAAGATACCTGAAGAGTGTCTAGTGACCAAAATGGCGTATCATTTTGAAGAAAAGATCATCAGTGCACGCTTGAGTGGACAAATCAAAACTATTGGAGGCATGGAAACGCTGCTAGAAAATTATGAACAGGAATCTTATTATAGGAGAAGTAGATGGAGGTCAGGGAATACCGAGGAGCGGAGGAATGAACCACCAAGAGAAAATAGGCCCCGAGTTAATTATGTACATGCTAACAACAGTTATTTCAATAACAGATATCGCGGAAGATGGTCTAATAATAATCGACCGAATTACAGACAGGATTATTATCATAGAGACGAAGGTCCACCAAGGAGTATGAACATCGACCAACCTAGCTCCAGAGAGAGGGATGAAGAAAGGATACCGATAAACAACATTCAACATAATGAAAATGTTGAAGCAACCAATAGTAATGATATAAATAGGGGAAACGGGTACCAGCAGTGAGAAGATGTGATTGCCCGTCACTGCTAGAAACAACAGGGCACAGAATTTACCATACACCCAATTATAATACTAATTTGAATAAACCAATAACCATTATCAGAAATAATTTTCTAAAAAATATACAGTCCGAGTTAATGGAAGAAAGAGTAATCAAAGAGTCATCACCAAACAATGACATAGTCTATATACAAATAAAATTAAATGGAGTGTCAGCAGAGGCCATGATTGATACAGGGGCCAATATTTCAATTATTGATCAATTAGAATTAGATCGTATTACTGAGTTAACTACTGAGAGAATACCTACTTTACCAATTAACAATTGTTGGTGCTACCGGGAAACAAAATAAAACAATCAAAAAACAAGTGTCTTTGAATGTTACCACTAATGGAATAGGAATACCTATGGGATTTTTAGTAGCGAAAGGGCTACCGTTTAGGGTGTTAATAGGGTGTGATATGCTACGGCGACACACTGCAATTATAAATCTGGCCAGGGGTATAGTAACCTTGAGCACAGAAAATGGTGAGTTAACGGCTGAGATAATTGGTAGCCAAAGTGCCCCTCAGTGTCCGAGCTCATTTTTTGTTAGGGAGAATAATAGATTAACCCTAGGTAATAATATAGAAGTAACAGAATCAAAGATTTGGAAAGAGAAGATAGAAGAAATAATGGAGTTTCAGAATAGGCAGGCACCGGAAATAATTAGTATAGAACAGAAACAACAACTTATTAAAATTTATAATAAATATAAACCAGTATTCTCAGAATCACCAGGAAAAGCTAAAAACTTCTTGTGTGAACTAAAATTTAAAGAAAATGTAAATTTTAATAAACGATCATACCCTATTGCTCAAGCTTTGAAAGAGGCAGCAAGGAAAGAAATTCAAAGAATGATATTAGAAGACATAATTGAAAGAAGTAACTCTCCATATACTAGCCCATTGGTGGCTATACCGAAGAAAGATGGTCAAGTTAGACTATGTCTCGATGCTCGGGAGTTGAATAAAATGCTCATTAACGATCGCACATCTCCAGGTGAGATTGAGGAGATTATGAAGAGATTTTTTGGATGCAAGTACATGAGTACTTGGGATGCAGTCTGTGGATACTGGCAAATAGAATTGCACCCTAACAGCAGACAATATGTTGCTTTCATATTCGAAGGACGAAATTATCATTTTAAGCGTTTGCCTTTTGGATTGGTAAATTCTGTGGCTGTGTTCATTCAATGCATGGACCAAATTTTGGGTAAGGAAGTTTTAGATTTTACTACAATATATGTGGATGACATACTAATTACGTCTTGTACTTGGGAGGAGCATTGTAACCGAGTAGAAACAGTGTTAGATAAACTTTTTCAACATAATATAACTTTAAAACTGGATAAATCTAAGTTTATCACCCATGAACTACCATTTTTAGGGTTCATTTTATCTGCTACTGGAATTAAACCATCTCCTGAAAAAGTAAAAGCTATTCAAGATTTTCCCAAACCCAGAAACTTGAAACAATTACAATCCTTTTTGGGGATATGCAACTATTATAGAAAATTTCAACAGAGTTATTCAGAAATAACAGCTCAATTTCAATATTTACTTTCAAAGAAAAACAAGTGGAAATGGGAAGAAAGTGAAGATAATAATTTCCAGATAGTAAAAAATAAATTTCTTGACTGCATCATGTTACATCACCCAAATTTTAATAAACGTTTTTTCATAAATTGTGATGCTAGTAACATTAGCCTTGGGACTATATCAGGAAGATGAAGAAGGAAATTATGGGGTTATCAGTTTTGCAAGCAGAGTACTAAGCAGTTGTGAGAGAAACTATACAGTAACTGAAAAAGAACTGCTGAGTGTTGTGTTCTCATGTATAAAATTTCGAACATTTATTTTGGGATACCCAGTGACTATCAGAACTGATCACAGATCAATTTCATTTTTAAAGAATTGTAAACTTAATCACGGCAGACTTACTAGATGGGCATTAATACTTCAAGAATATAATTTAGACTGGGAATATATTCCAGGTAAGAAGAATGTAATAGCAGACCGATTATCCCAGATTAACCTTGAAAAAGGAACTTGTGAAATAGAACCAGAAAGCATTGGAAAAATATATCACATAATTAAGATGGCAAAGGAGTTACAAGATATAATTAATAAAATAAAAATCGATCAACAAAGTGACAATAAATTAACAAAAATTAAGGAAAGAATATTACAACATGACCCTATAATAATGAAATTTTTTTGTGTTTATGAAGAGATCCTTTTTATTCGTCCTACCATTAAGAATCATGTCTGGAAGATATATGTACCAGCAGCAACAGAAGTAGCATTGATTCAGGATTATCATGAAAGGTATGGCCATATGGGATCACTCAAGGTTATTAAAGCTTTATCTGAACATTGTTACGTGAAAGCTATAAATAAAAGAGTAAGAGAGATAGTGAAAACCTGTAACATTTGTCAGCTTGTAAAAGTAAATAATGAGAAGAAAACAGGCACCATGATTACTATAACATCTAATAAAAAACTTGAAAAGATTTTTTTGGATATCTGCGGACCTTTTCCCAGAAGTGGAGGAAGACATAAATATAAATATATCATCATATTATTTGATCATTATACGAAATACACAAAACTCTACGCTATTAGTAGAGCTACAACGAAGAAAATTCTAGAAGTAATTATAAAAAAATACTTACCTGAGGTGGGAAGACCGGAAATGATTATAACGGATCATGGAACGCAATTTCGGGGGAAAAGGTGGAAGGAAGAATTGAGAAATTGGCAAATAAGAACGTACAAGACATCCGTGTACCACCCTAGTAGCAATCCTGCTGAGCGTGTATTAAGGGAAGTTGGCAGAATTCTACGCACCTATTGTCATCAAGAACATAAAAACTGGAGTCAGTATATTGAACCAGCCGAGACTTTTCTTAATTGGTCATACCATGACACTATCGGTACTAGCCCTTATCAAGTAATGTTTGATAAACCACCACCAAGAGAAATTATGTCATTGATAAATTTCCCTCCAGGAGAGAGAGTAGAATTCGACCAAGTGGAAATGCACAACAGAGTGTTACATAAAGTGGAACTTCAACAAAAAAGGGATCAGGTAAAAAGGAGAAGATTGGATACATACCAGTTGGGACATAAAGTACTAATAAAAAATAGACAACTACCCAGTTCTATAGAGGGTATCGCACGGAAGCTATTGCTACTTTATACTGGCCCTTACCTCATAACCCAGGTGAAGGGTAATCATGCTTACGAAATTAAAACAATTACCAATAATAAAATAAAGGGAGTGTATAATCAGTCGGAAATGAAACACTATTATGAAAACAAAGTCAAGACCATTAGGAGACTTGAACAAATCAACAATTTATTTCTATCAACGAGTTGAACTAAAATAAATTTGTTCTAGTGGGGGGGCTTTATGTAACGGTACATAACCCGGTCCCAATAAAGTAAGTCATGAGAATAAAAGTCAGAAATGGGTAGAACTAAAGCTCGCTCAAAATTTAATTATATCACTCCACATAATAAACAATTCGAGTGGTATATAGTGCGAAGTGAGTTCTAGTGTACCCATTGAGGTGAAAAACCGAAGTGAAATTAATGTATTACTAAACTGTGCTGTATGTTTTGGATAGGATAAAACTATGGAAGTAGTATGTAATAATACTAATTGATTTTTGTGATTTTATTTATTTATTGTAATTTATATTGTATGAACCACAATTTGTTATACCCAAGTTAATATTATATTGTTTCAAATAATTATGTTAGATTGTAAGAAAACCCAGGGTTAATTTTAAAAGACATAAAAATTTTAACTACCAAAGATAATATAAAATTAAAATAATCCTATGAAGGAAATGACAACAGGAAGTAGTACCGGGTATGAACACTATTCGAGACTAAATAAATAATATATAAATTTATTTAATGATAATAAAATGATAAAATATTTATATACAATGTCATAAAAAAAATTAACCAAAGCATATTATGTGAATTAAATTAGTAAATAAACCGGAATGGAAGGGAATTATTTTTCCATAAATAAAATATAAATTTATAATAATCACAAACTGCCTACATAATAAAAATACTATGTGTTACTAAGAGTGATGAAAAATAACAAGTATTGTTAATAAGATATAAAAATTTTGAACTAAACCGGAGAGTTGAAGAAACGATGCGACAAAAATTATAAAAAAATAACCTTTTTTGGACGTTGGAGGAGGCGAAATTCACGCAAGAGTAATAAACAAAGTGAATACTAACTAATTATACTTGAGGAATCCAAATTAAATGGTGTTATACATTAAAAACCAGTGGATGAAACCATTCTGAGGATCCAATATAGTTCGGCCTACTTCTAGTAGACAATCAGAAAATACTCTAAACGAAAAGGAAATAATAACGCAAGACGTACCTCATCACAGAATAAAACTTCAATCCAGTAAGGATAACACGGAGCGAGGTAATATAAACATTTTTCGTAATAAGTCCAGAAGAAAACTCGTTTTTTAACAGTGAAATAGAACAAAAAATATTCATTTTATCATATGTTTCTTTCAAAAGTAAACAAATACATGCTGCTCTCTTACGGCAATTCCGGAAACTACGTAATATTTGAAAAATAAACAAAATTATTTATTAATTTTTGATATTTGTAAAGCGTAGCAATTAGCCATTTCTGACACTCTCATAACACAAAGAATTCACCCTGAACCCTGGGGAATTACTAAGAATTATGTAATAACTGATGTATTTTATTATAGCGTAATATTGGTTAAATAACAACATATATGTTTTGTTCCTTAGACAGATCTATGTTTACTCGGTAAAGTCGAGATGATGTTTTTTTTTTAAAAAGATTAATTGTGATACCTATATTTTGGTGGCTGGAGACAAAAGTCAATAATCAATAAAGCAATATTATTGAAAATTAATATTGAATTATAACGCGTTATAATTTATTGTAGTGGGTAGTTAATGAAAATTTCAGCACAAAATACAGAAAAAATCGTCACAACAGAGGGGCAATAATGATACTTACTCTCTCTTCTGTATAAGGCTGAACAAATTACCTCCTTGACCCCAAATCACACACTCTCGATTTCTTTTAGATTGAGTAAAACAAGATAAACAAAATCCTTTATTTATACCGTTTAAAACGTCAGTTAGTATAATTCAAAAGTGACGCATACTACTTAAGGTGTATCATAAAAATCTACAAGACCACATCATAAAAGTAGCACGTTACAATATATATGTTTTATTAACATTTGTGCGTCCGTCTTAACAAATTTTGTCATCGTCGTGGCGTCTGTTAGATTTTGACGTCCGTATATCGGACGCCAAAATGTAATCCCTTATAGAAAATGTGTTCTGTAGAATAAAAGTTTATAAGTTCCACAAACACCCTTTATGGCCACATCGCTAATGAGAAATCTTAATTTTTTTAACTTTCAACTCATTATTTTGGCACCACGAGTTTTTTAGTTTTTACCTGCGGGTGCCAAATTGACAGACTTTTGAAAATTGATATTCAATATGTAGTTCATGGTTTGTCCACCACGTAGTACTACCATCGTCTGTATACACTCTGCGCGCCTTTTTTTCATTTAGTTTGTAATCATTGTGGAATCTGTGGATATGGCAACACTGTCATAGCATAAACGCACAGGGTCAAATAACAAACGCAATCCAAGCCTGATTCAGACTGCTAAGTGGGTCAAAGATTATGTCCTTTTTTATTATTCGCTTGTGTTTCTCTCATATTCATATGTTCACTTATAAGTTCATTTTCCCACCTCCCTCATTTTTCTTTCTCTTACCTTACCCACATTTGATTTTATTCTCTTTATAAACCGTTTGATGTGTGCATTACAATAGTGCATATCATGAATCAAAAGAAAAGTGGTAGAGGGAGAGGAGAGAGATCGGGGCGAAAACGTTAAAAATTTGATTCTTCACAACAGTTTAATTTTTCTGTGAAGAAAGAGAAAGTGTGTGTGTGTGTGTGTGTGTGTTGTGAGTGAGAGAATAACACTTATATTACAAAGTTATATCTTTCTGTCGAAGGGTTAGAGAGAGTTAAAACAAAAGGACACATGGTGTGGGAAAGAGTGAGCGTGAGCGAGCGACAGGGAAGGACAGAGAGAAAGAGTAAGTGAGAGGGGTTAGTGACAGGGTAAAAATATTTAAAATTTGATTGTCATTTAAAATTTAATTTCTACTAGTGTATGACAGGGGGGAGGGAGAGAGAGAAAGAGGGGCAAGAAGGCAGAGAGATAGAGTAAAAATAACGAGTAGTACGTGCATTAGCGTTACTACCGAGACGCCTGAGGAGGGGGCGACGATAGGAATGAATATGCGACTGTTAAGCTACGTTTACGCTGCGAGAATATTTCGACAGGAAATACGAAACCAGTGTCCAGTAAGTGTTTGCACTAAGACGCCGTTTTTACCGCGAGAGATTGTGCAAGTGTTCACTACGTGCTTGCACGAGCTAATGTCATAATTTATTCCGACAGATGTATGAAACTCCGTTTACACTAGACAGTAAGTTTGGGCAAGTGAGAGGTGTCAGCCATGGCACGTTGTTTATTAAAACAGTAAATTAAAAATAAATAACTATTGTATGTATTTTTTTATTTCCCGGTTAAATGATTGTCGATTTAGATAAAGTATTGATTTAGTAAAATACAGTATGGTTTTAAGTGAAAAAATATATGATTTTCTTTTTGAGAGTCTAGGTTGAATTTTGATTTTGTTTTTTATGAAGCATCATGTCAAACATGTCAAGCATGTATAGGTGCTTGGTGACTGACAAACTAAACAAATGAAATATCTTGGCTTTATAATAGACAAAATCTCTCATAGAAATGTTTTATTTGTAACCTGAAAAAATAGTTGTATACATTCTTACGAAAATTCTATTTGTTACGAGATTTTTGTCCTGAAAATAACTATTCCTCGATAACATCCAGATATGTCTTGTGATCAATTCACGGGCGGGTAATTGGTTAGTTCGAATTGCTTCCTATAATTGTCATGTGTAAAAGTTTTCGTACTGATGACTAACAAAATTGTTTCATGAAGGTATGCAGCAACTGTCAGAAGTAGTACTATCAAGGAGAACTATTTATAACAGAAACCAGCTCTTGTGTATACAGTTGAAGACATAATATTCAGTCCACTCCAAGAGTGTTTAATAAACAAACTCGATTTCATTCAGCGTGTGGCCTTGCATATGTAGTCACAACTGTTATGTGATTATAAACACCAGACAGGTTGATGAAGGAAAGAAGCCATGCTTTATATCCGCGTAAAAACGAGTGATATTTTTAAATAATGTCCATTTTAGATAATTTATTTACATTTTTTGATATACCTAATTATCATCAGTAAATTATACGTAACAGTCTAACAAGTATTTAGATTACTACTCCTACTTTATTACATATTTACACAAATATTCCAGAAATATTTCAGTGTTCACGTAAGTTTTATAAGAACAGAAGTAATGATCACCTAATTTAGTGTTTATTAGTTTAAAATGCTTCAAGTTTAGCAAATATTCCGTTGCCAGTATTGTATTATTGGTATTAAGTTTATGACCTGGGATAAACGAGTGCGCACACCCATACACACATAAACTCATGAGATTTCAACAATCTGATGTTGAAGACTCCAATCGTGGATATTTGATAGATACAACCTTTTTTAGACTTTGCTTATTGTGGGAAACATTGTATAGAATACCGTAACGTTAAACGAAATGTACCTATTTATTTATTCTGCTGTTAAAATAAGATACTCAAATTCGATTGCGTTTTGTAATGTATTTGTATTTGTATTAAGTATGAACTACAAAGTTTTAATTTAAATTAAGATTTGGTGAAGATCGGTTAAGGGAAAGGGGTAGTTTACCCGCAACACTTTGTTTTAACAACGGTAATTTATTCTATGACGAACGATAACAGCCGCAAAATCAAACAGAATCGAATAAGTTTGTGCATACTGAGACTTGTTGTTTTTGGTGAAGATCGGTTAAGGGAAAGGGGTAGTTTACCAGCAACATTTTATGTTTTATCAAGGGCAGTTTTTCTTATGACGAATTATAACTGCCACACATTCAAATAGAATCAAACATTTTTTTGCATACGTTCCTGAATTGTTAAGTATTCAAGGTCTGTTCATTTTGGTGAATATCGGTTAAGGGAAAGGTACCCCCTTACCTTTACTACCGTTTACCTGCAACATTTTATGTTTTAACAATGGTAATTTTTTCTATGACGAACGATAACTGCCGCACATTCAAACAGAATCAAATATTTTTTTGTGTACGTTCCTGCATTGTAGAAAACTGAAGGCCTATTGATTTTGGTGAAGATCGGTTACGAGGAAAGGGTAGTTTACCTGCAACATTTTATGTTTTAGCAAGAGTAAAGTACTTAATTTTGACAAAATAAAGTATCCTGATAAGAAGATCGTAATAATCCACTGTAGAAACGTAGATGAAATATCTATAAATGAAGAGGCTAGTTGAACGGGGTGGGGGTAATTTTTTATAAATGAAAATGATAGTTGAAGGGGGTGGGGAAAATTTTTATTTATATGTCATGTGTACTACGTTATCGGCAACAAAGAAGTAGTTTGTTGTTAAAATTTCTTCCTGGGCTGTTTGGGCTTGATCCAATGTTTTCTACAAAACCAGACGTTTCAGCAGTGCTATCGACTGCCATCATCAGTAAAAATTGAGTGCACTATCGTGAGGTGGTATACGTTAGTGATCACAGTACTGTGGTCAAGGCTGAAGAAAGAAGTAGTTTCTATTGAAATAGTTCATTTCGAAAAGTATTTTAAATATAAATCTTAGAACATGGAAGTCATGTATGGTTCTCCATACCGATATTTACTCTCTTGTTTTCTTATTATTTCCTGTAACACCACTTCTTAAGCTTTAAAATTCTAACTTGAATGTGCCCATAAGGTTTTTAAATTTCAAAAAGATTAACTCTAGTGATTAACCAAATTATCGTAATTATTAACAATTTATAATTCTCAAATAGATAAAAAATACTGACTTATTCATTCAAACTGTAGTTTAACGTTGCATTAGCTACCTTTATCTTGAACTTTTGAAGACTCCATTTTATTAGAATTTTGAATTTTCAAAATTTTTGTTTATAATTCTTTTTAATCACAAAGTTATCATTGATTACTTTCTCAAAATAAATATTTTTTGTTTAAAATTGATATAATTATGTACTCTGCTTGTAATAATCTAAATTGAAATGTTCTCTCTACACTTTATTTAGCTTTCTAATAATTCATCACATCAAGGACATTTCAGTAACTATTTTTTATTAATATATTAATAAGAACCATATTGGATATCTTCACTAAACTCATTTACCATTCCATAAATTAGAGGAAAAGCAAACGTCAAAATTAATAACCATCATCATCATCAACAAGGGTTATACAAAAGTAGTTTGTTCCGGGCCCAAGCAGATAGACTAGAGCTGGTTATTCAAATGCTTCTTGGGACGCCCCACACCTCTCCGTCGATTTCTGCTTACAATTTTCAATAGTTGTTTGAGAATGCTTCAGTCATCGCTTCGGTTAAAAGTTCCAACCATTTTAGCCTATAATGGGCAGTCCTATCAAATATACATATAATATTCAGTTCCTGCCGTACATCACGATTTCTTTTGTGATCAGCATTTGTGAAGAATATATAATATCACGCGTCTGAGACCGCCTGAAAACGACTGCTCTGGGAATTCGTTCTTATAAGTCGGAATTCTCAAACCCATAGACAAGGAAGAGTCACCTTGTAGAACTTCAAGCGTGTTTCTTTACTCGCTGATTAAAAAATTGGGTTGGGTACTCGTTGTACCGGGTACTGGTCCTCAAATTCTTAGTGTTGGATGAAGTAATGTTAGCTCTCAAAGAAGCCTTCAGCCTCTCTCCAGCCAAGACGGTTCTCCGTGATGAAGTGGCATATCTTACAAGAGGTTACCCGTTACACTTCTGATGCTCAACCGTATGGATTTAGACCGGAAGGTCGATAAATATTCTTTGGAGATCAATAGTAGCCAACAGTACTAAGTTGAGGCGTAAGGGAAATGATTCTGGATTGTCTTATCTTTGGAATATTACAGGCGCGAATCAAGTTGGATTTAATGGGTTGTACTATTGTGTACAGGGAAATCTGGTCTCTTTAGTATGATAACATAGACAGTTTATGTGAGACAACCTACAGAAATCGGGCTGGACGTTAAGCCCGAAGGTGGCAACCCCACTATCGCATTGCCGTGCGATAAGCAAGTAACATATTCAGGAGACATATTAGTTACCAAACTGTCGCAAGCAAGATGTAACCGGAGAAAAAACGTCAAAAGTGCCTTCCAAACAATTTTAATTTTGCCTATTTATACAGAATAAATTTGTAATGGAATGCTCTAACAGAAACCTATATTTCGCTCAAATTATTTATAATTTTTCTCTCATTGTGTTGCATACCGTAAGTGGTATTTTTAAAAATATCAATTAGCCTATAATGACATTGCATATTTAGTTGCCGTCGAAATTTGTAAACGAAGATATAATGAAAGAGAAACTTCTACTTTACTGTGTGTAAATAACACTGTTGTTTCTATGATATTTAAAAAATTTTGTTTTCCTATAAATAATAGTTTTATATAATTGAAAGTGTTTTATATAATAAAGCAGAATGGAAAATTCAAGACAATACAAAATTATGGGCGTGACGAGATATAAAACGAGCAGACAAAAGGCTAAAACAAATGTTGAAGGTAGAAGAGAAATAAAGCAAAGATAAATAAGGAAGACCGATTCAAAGATAAAAACTTAGATGGGAAAAGGTAGTATATTATTTACCATCAGGGAATAACACACGAAACTGCATCAAACACAGTAAAACTAACAATTTTGTTTAATTATAAGTGAGGTCTTGTATTAGGCAACAACAAAAACGAAATGGCGGACTCTTCAGTGCGCACAAAACGTTAATGTTTTAGCAAAAATAAACTGCTTGCCCAAGAGAGTCCTCTTTAGTTAGGAACTTTTAGACTAGTTATACTTTTTGTAGTTCAAACGCTTCTAATCGACACCATATCTAGACGATTCATATTCCCGTTTATTTAACACAATCCGCTACGTGAAGCTATTCAGTAATCTGTTCTTCAATTCAACGTTAATTATTAAATTTAATTTATAGTCATTATTAATGAAAATTTGATTTCATTTCACAAATTTACAAAATATTGTTAATGCCTTTATTTCAACAGCTATTTGCGAGCGGTTTGACAGATGCAGTTTGATACATGCAGTAGGCTCAGGTATTGGCCTGTGTTGAGTTGAAAACTAATTACTAGCTTTGGAGAGTGAGTTGAGCCCTTGACATTTTCCGTAGATGCGCCACTGCCTAATTTTATTTGTAAGAAGTACCGATGATTCCTATGCCATACCCCCTTGCAAACCAATGTTCACGTGTGTTAGTCTCGTATAGGCTATACAAAGATTCTATAGATAATAATGCTTTATTTATAAAATTTAAAATGCTCAAGAACTGGTGTAGCTATCTCGGAAAATAAAAGCGTAAGTAACGCAGTATTAGGTCTAAGCTAGCAACGGGAGTTCACTAGTTCTTGAACTACCCCTTCTCAACTCTTTAACATGAATACATACAGAGCAAGTAAATGATTCAATTTTGGAGTTTGATGACACACATTATGAAGAATTTTATGCAATACTGGAAAGAGACAGTAAAAACTGTTAACGTAAAGAGTAACTATACTTACAGACTTAAATACAAAAATTAAAAGAACGGCTAGAGAATCAGAATTATGGAAAAAAATGGATTAACGTCACGAAATGAATAGGTGAACAATAAATTTACTTCAGTTCTGATAACAACTTTTATTATTTGTAAGCCAGAAGTTCATCATCACGTAAAGTTATGTGTTCATGACGTTCCCCTAGTGGTAGCTTTCGCAATCAAGTAGACTTCATCTTAGTTATCACTAGGTGGACTCTACTACCTTTCCAAACAATTAAAGACTCTACGAGCTCCCCAGAGAAAGATTTTTCAGTAACCAGATTCTTGCAGCTAAAGTAGAACTAAACCTGGAAAGGCATACATCAAAAGAAAGTCATACAAAAATGATGGTGTTTAAAAACGGACATATATAAGCAAAATGAGGATATAAGAGTGAAGAAGAAAATTGTCGGTCGGCAATAAACCTATGAGGCATGCAGATAGCGTCTAGCTAAAAGCAAAAAGTATATTATAAGAAGAAACCTCTAGAGTAACCAAAAACCCGTAATTTTAGTAAAAATAGTGTAAAAATAGATCAGTAAAGATACGTGTAACACAATACAGACAGAAAACGGGACTATACAATTAAGAGACAAGTATCCTCAAATAAGCAAAGCCGGAATACAGCAATGTAGGTACGACACGAATAAATATGTAAACAAAATCTAGAAGGATTACAAACAAATAGAAACAAACATCAATTATATATGTGTTCAGACTTAAAACATTACAAGAATATTTGTAACAAGTAAAAGAATAGACGATGCCAATGTAAAAGAACAGCGGAGAAGCTACTGCAAAAAACCTATTCAAAGACAAACGCATAGAGAGAGAATACAGGTAACTTTACGTTTGACCTGGAAATCAACATTACCATGCAATATTAATAACTAATGTTAATAATAGTAACTACGTAATAATGTTTAATAATAATGTTCAGTTCAGCGGCGCAACAACCCATTACAGAGTCAAGGCGTCCTCAAAGGCATCCTCCAGCCTCCGCCAGATGTCCCGGTCAAGTGCAGCTGCTCTCCAGTTGGCTCGCATCGTAGTTCACACCATCTTTCCAACGTAGTTTGGCTCTACCAACTCTCCTGATGCCATAGATCTGTCCTGTGAGTGCCTTTCTTGGTATTTCATTCTCCCCCATTCTGATCACGTGTCCAGCCCACCTGAGTCTACCAAGTTTTATAATTTTCACAATATCTGGTTCATTCAGAAGAGTGTTCAGTTCTTGGTTGATTCTTTTCCTCCATTCACCTCCTACACATATTGGACCAAATATACTGCGGAGGATTTTGCGTTCATGAACCAGCAGGCTTGACTCAGACTTTCTAGAAATGGTCCACGTCTCAGAACCAAAGGTGAGAACTGGGCGGATCAGTTTTTTATACAAAATCAGCTTGATGCTCCTGGCAATTATTCTGCTCTCTTTGGGGTCTGAGACCAAAGGAGCACCTATTATCTGTGGTGATTCTTCGCTTTATTTCTTCTGTTGTTTCCCCATCTGAGTTAACTTTTCATCCTAAATAAACAAAGTTTTTGACTTTTTCGAAGGAATAGATGCCAATTTGGATGTGCTCTCCTTCTCTAGCCTCCTGTCCTGTAGCCATGTATTTTGTCTTGCTTTCATTTTATTATGAGACCCAGCCTACTTGCAGGACCTTCAAGAGCAAGAAAGGCTTCAGTGACTGCTCGAAAGGACCTCCCGATTATATCTAGGTCATCGGCGTATCCTAGGACCTGCACCAATCTGTTGAATACAGCCCCGGAGGAATTATTCCAGCATCTCTCATAGCTTTTTCTAAGGCAATAACGAAGAGGAGGCAAGCAAGAGCATCGCCCTGGAGAACTCCCTTTCCATAGTCGAACTCTCCTGATAAGTCATTCTGAATGTTCACCATGCCATTCACTGTCAGCATTGTCATCCTACACAATCTTATTAATTTCTTTGGTATGCCCAGTTCTTCAAAAGCAGTGTAAAGTTCTTTTCTGTCAATGCTGTCGTATGCATTTCTGAAATCTATGAAGAAGTGATGGGTTTGTAGTTTATGTTCCCTACCTTTCTCCAGAAATTGCCGGAGTGTGAAAACCTGGTCTATTGTCGATTTTCCTCTTTTAAATCCACACTGATATCGACCAATCACCTGATCAGCATGTGGAACATATAACTGTCTTCTGCCAGGCTGTTGGCAGTTTCTCTTCTATCCATATATCGATGACAAGTTGTTGAAGGGTTTTAACCAGCTCTGGGCCACCGTTTGTGCAAAGCTCCGCAGGAAGATCATCAGAACCAGGAGCTTTGTTGTATTTAAGGCTTTCTATTGTAGCTATCATATTATCTTCATCCGGAGGCTCGATGTGTTTATGTTCCTCTAGCGCAGGTGGTACATAGTTGTTCACCTCGTCATTCTTAGAAAGAAGAGCTTTAAAGTTCTTTTCCCTTTTCTGTAAGTAGGGTGCCATCAGTGTCACGACAAGCTGTTGTCCTGGGCTTAAAGGGTTTCCTACCTTGGTTTAACTTATTGTAGAATTTTCTGATTTCAGTTTAATAATAGGAGTACGAACACGTCAGCCTACCAACACGTTTGGTGGAAAGGTAAAAACAGACAACTGTTGTACAGATAATTAAGAGGTTGCATTAGTTCAGACGTAGATCTGTATATATGTGTCAGCCAAAACAGTAGTACGTGTTGTAAACATACATGGCTGTGCCATTACACATTAGGAATGTTATTTGACCTTGAATACTCTTGGCGGGATTCAGATGAATGAGAAATCTCATCTCTGTGCTGGAGGCTGGAGACCTGTGGTGTTACGCTGAATAGACACAACACATTATCACTATACACAGCAGTGGCTGACGTGTATTAACCATTTCTGAGTTCCCGATGCCATAACCCAGATTAAACTGTGCATAACGTTTGTAGAAAAGGCTAGTGTCCTTCATACTTCATAAACACTTGAGAAAATTTATTGTTTCTTACTGAGGCACCCTTAGGGTTGTCTGGCAGGTGTAAATGCACTTAAGTTCCTTGGCTCATTCTTGAACAAAAATGAGGAAAGAAATAAAACGAATAAGGAGAGAGAGAGTGAGAGGGAGAGGGAGAGGGGGAGTGAGTGAGAGTAAGAAAATGAGAGAGAGGTACAGCGACGGAGGGCAGCTGTATAAATTTTTTTACCATACTTCATTATTTAGAAGTCACATGACATAATTTGCATAGAGCATCAATTAAACGCGCGGCAGCACGCTACATATATATACGTTACGTTTGTACAGTTCACATAAGTTTCTTTTTGGTAACTACTATATTACTTTTTATAATATTTACTTGAGTACTTTATAATTTATAACAAATGTTTTACATTGCGTTATAATCGTTTATTTAAGTACTAAGTAGGCCTGTAATGAGAGCGCTGATGTTACTTGATATAGGCCTAAGTCTATGAATTCCTACCTGTGCTTCGGTATTAGGTTACTAATTAATGATGGCTGCATGTTCATAATAGTTATGTTATATCTTATAACGTGTATTTTATAATCATCTAAGGAATTTTGTATTCTGTTAAATAACCATATTTAATTACTTTTGTACAACAGTTTTGTTTGTTAGTTTGTAATGCTCGTTAGTTAGTTTGTTCCCTTGTAATACTAAAACGGCTGGACCAGTTTTGATGCACGAGGTATGAAGTCACTTGTCTTGATTTTAGAAGTGTCAACAAAGATAAAATTTTGGAAAACGAAATGCCGGATGCTACAAACCATATTATGTAAAATTTAGGCAAACCTGTCAGGCTGGGAGTTATTTTTATTAATAAAGAGCGTATTAAAAGATGATTACAATAAATGCGTTGCGTTCATCAACATGAGTAAATGTGTGTTACACTGATTTTTGTAAGTATGTTACAATTGTTAGACTATGTCTTCATGTCAATGACCTTCACGTTAGTAATTTATTGTTTAAATTGCACAAGAAAAATCTATACGCAAAAGGTTATACGAATAATTCTTGCCTACAGGTTGCATTACGATACTCAGTACTAATTTATTCTATCGGGTTGATTTCACAGTGATATTGATGGAGTAACCCAGCGCACAAGACACTCATTTTCGTCAGTTAAATTATCAAACAGAATTATCACTGTTGCACACCACTACAGAAAAATTATTCCGATTTGCGCTTTCAAGCTCTCAGCACATCTGACGGATTTCCGATCTGACGATGAGCTGAGAAGCTTGAAAGCGCTAATCGGAACAATTTTTCTATAGTGGTGTGCAACAGTGATAATTCTGTTTCTGATTATAACCACTAACACAACTATCTTAAGTAAAGTTAAATTATCATCATACTCACTGAATATTGCCTTGTACGTCTCCTATAAATGCAATAATTGATTCTTCAGGCCGTCCTCTGGAAAATTTATCCCTTTTGCCTCAAACCAATTCATACTTTTTTCCCCTATAAGATGTCGTTGGTACTGCTTTACATTGAAGCAAGACATTGCCCATAACAAGAACAGAATTGTTTTTAAGATACGGTGTCTCTACACTATTGTTCAAATTCTGGATCTCCGTACCATCACTGTAATTCGCAAAATTTTTCTGGCGAAAAAGAAAATTGTTCGTCGCCTGTACAAAAAAAAAAACACAAACCGAAGCGTTCTTAAATTCATGTCCTTCAGGCCTATTAGGACTACCAGTCTAGCTTTTAATCCAGCTTGAGGAGTTTTGATAGTCGTGTACCTCCACATAGTATTCTGAAAGACTCCCATTAACTGTAGTGTTATATTTATCATGCGGGCTATTAGGCCACCATTTATTGAATACTGAATTTCCAGATGTTTCTTCTAAGCGCACTACGACCATCATTAGTAGTGCAAGAACAAAGATCAAATACACATTATTAGATATAATATAACTACTATGAACATGTAGCCATCATTAATTAGTAACCTAATACGAAGCACAAGTAGGCCTACATAGACTTATACTAAGCAACATCAGCGCTCACATTACAGGCCTACTTAGTACTTAAATAAACGATTATAACACGATGTAACACATTTTTTATAAATTATAAATTATTATACAATATAAAGTGCCCTGAGATTGTGTGACAGTTGCGATGAAACAAGACCTTCGCTTTAAACTAAAAACAAAGGGAAACGAAAAAACATGAGATAACTGAGACTGACATACACTATCTATACTATTCTCTCTATCTACCCCTGTATCTCTTTTTCTCTTTTGCTCTTTCTACCTGTCTATTTACCTACCTATCACTTATATAACTACTTGTATAATTACTCGTATTATAAAAAAACATTTGTGTTGAAGGTACTAGAAGTCGCCGGATACCTGCACTGGTTGTAAATCCAGGAAAAGGTTATTTTATGATACTGTTCTCTGACATGTCTATTGTTATATAGCATGTGGTTTCTCCAAAGGTTATAAACGTATGTGGCTACCAAAAGTGGCTTGAGAGACATTTTTCATGCAACCCGATATTTTCATGCAGAGAATGACGCAAATGATAAAAGATAAATGTTGTTACTTGTTTCAACTATTGCTTCACTTCCTAAAAGCGGCCAGTGAGACCTTGTCGTTTTTTTACATCTATGTTTATATCTTTAAATCTATTTAACTTTGTTTAACATTCATTCATCAGAGTTGTGCACATGCGTATCTTACTAAAATGGAATACAAAAGTGTTAATAATTTTCGGTGTTTCATTAAAAAAAAAGGTTTCAGAAAATGTGTTTGTGATTGAAATCTTTTTCCGTTTTCAATAGAATGTGTAAAGTGTGGTGGTAATATGTTAAAAAATGTGAATGGACAAAAAAACGTCACCTTCGGATGTGGTAGACGGAATTGCTGAGCTACAAAAAACATACATGATGACACTTTTTTCGGAAAAGCGTGTGTTCCTGCATTATCTGTAGCCTATTCCGTGTGTTAGTCGCTTGGATTTTGAAATATCAAATTTCAGTTATTTCAAAAGAGCTTGACATAAACAGGAAAACTACGCGAAAATTAATAAACGAGTTCAGGGAGATCCTTACTGTCTGGGTGATGGATACCAGCTTAAAAATTGGCGGCCCGGGAGATACTGAAATTGATGAAAGTGCGTTCACTTGAAGGAAGTACAACAGGGACTGAATAACCAAAACTCGGTGGGTACTTGGGGGAATTTACAGGAGAATAAAAAAGTGGTTGCTAAAGGTGGTGGATAAACGCGATGCAAACACACTAAATCGTGTAATTTTAAATAATATAGAACCAGGAACCACTATAGTTGCAGATATGTGGCACGGCTACATCTCGCGAGTACCCATACATATCCAAATGCAGAGGGGCACCCAGGATTTTTTCGAGGGGGGGGGTTGAAAACTTGCGAACAAGTGCACAATTTTGGTTTTGGTTTCCCTCATTATTTTCTCAACAAGCAGGGCTTGCTTTTTCCTAGAGGAACGACAACACGTAACTTATTGGGAGTCAATGCTGCAAGTGCAAGTAAAAATGATCCTTGCTTCATGGAATTTCACTCATGTATTTTCCATCTATAATGCCACGTATAATGCTGAAAAAGAGTCCTTCTTACATATAAATATTGCACAGGTAAGAATCAACACAAATGTTTGTAGGAATCACGAGTAAAAACCACGTAATCACAAGGCTTAGTAATTTGCATGAGCTGACTGAATAATATAAATTACTTAATGAGTAGACGGTGACTTAATTGAAATAATAATACAATAATATAGTAAAATAATCAGACGTGAAGCAGTCGCGCATATTGTAGAGGGGATAAGACGGGAACAATGTAATACACGTGAATAGAAAGGCTACAGTTGAATATTAGACTGTTCCCTGAACGACAAGTCTACATACAAGTACGTGACAAGTTTTGATGTAAACAGTGAGTTGTCATGTTGTGTCTGTTACAGTGTTTCTCCTAGTCGAGTCTAGACATTAACAAACATTGTATATTTTGGAGTATATAACACTTTGTTATCAGACATGTTATGATTTAGGAAAAACTTTAGTAATATATAGTCAACATTGCACTGGCATCTTAATTTGTTTGTATAAGTAACATAAATAACAGGCTCGAATGTGAAATGACTGTGACTCTGGGTGTGTGTGTGTTTTAAAAACAAGCAGATGTAAATTAACCATGAATAACAGGGCAGACGACATTAATGAAAAAATTATACTAAAACTATTTAATTAATATAGCACATAATTACTTACAAACAATTACAAATATTACGTCAATTCTTCCACACCTTATTGCCGTAATAAGTACGTCAATTTCCTTCACTGTTATCATCACTCAAATTGTCTTAACTGCTGCTATCCCATCCCTTATTAATTTAGAAACGATCTGTTACATTATACACTTTTTGGTCCGATCTCACATGCTCTTTTAAATTTTCAAGACGTGGTCACATTTTGATATCCAGCGTGTGAGATAAATACACTCAAATTCCTTTTTTGCTAAGTTTATAACACTGTCTACGAAAATAAACATTTTTTGTTTTAACATGCTTTTCCACAGTTGCCCAAATCAGTTCTAGGATTAAGAACCGGATGATAGGGTGGAAGTCGTAAAATGGAATGTCCATAGTTTGCTGAAATAATGATTATTTTAAAAGTTTAGTATGTTGGGTTATTATTTCAGAAGATGGAACAACAAAGAATTACATAAAAAATAGGATACAACAGGGAAAAAAGGCTATTCGTTTGCTAAACTCGTTACTTTGGTCGAACAAAATGAAACTTCAACCTAAACTGACAATCTACACAACTATTGAGGAGCCCATTTTAACTTATGGCTGCGAATGCTGGCAACTTTCAGGTAAAGAGAAAAAGATGATAGAAACTGTGGAAATGGACTTCTTAAGAAGATCGTGTAATATTTCTAGAATGCAACATGTTAGAAACGAAGATATAAGAAGGACAATGGCGCATATTTACAACAGCAGAAAGAATAGAATCGAGACAGTTGCTATGGTATGGTCACGTAATGAGGATGGAGGAGAAGCGATGGCCAAAGAAAGCATTGACTTATACTCCACAAAACAGGAGAAGAAAAGGAAAACTGACAACACAATGGAAAACAGGAATTAGGAAATGCATGAGAGGTCAAGCAATTGAAGACGATGACTGGAAAGATAGGGAGAAATGGCGATCGAAATGAGGGATGCGGCATAGACTGTAGGACACCCGCTAATAATAATAATGTTGGGTTATTTTGTTTAACCTAACTATTAAACAGAGCTCAGGTTATAACATAAATGGACTAAAGGAATCCCATGATTCAATAACCAGTTAATCATGTCTACCTTTTTATTAATGATGTTGCAGGCGAATTTATTTATTTATTGAAATTTTCAGGCATTTTCGTCATTGTCTGTCCAAATTTTTGTAACCGATTTTGAACGGTGAAAACCAAAATTTCATCTGTGTATACTATGGACTACCGTTCTTCTCTGAATTGCTGTAATTTTCTTATATATCAACTCTTAAGATTTCAATGTCACGTTTTTCTATTTAAAAGTTTCCTATTGCTTTTGGCACGTTTCCGTCGAAATCTCATTTGACGAATAATGTGGTTCAGACTGGTAACGCTACCATTATAATTAATTTGTTCTTTAAAATTGTTTAAATTACTTTTGAATGTTAATCTTTACCCTTCTATGGGTTGACTTTGGTGAATAATTCGTCGAGTGGTGCACTTGTCGAAATCGTTTAAATCAGTTTTTATTTCATTTTTTGAACATTTTTATGGAGAGTCCTGAAAGATTTTATATCACCCATATACCATGATGTTTCTTTAATAATTCTAGAAACACTATTTATAGACACGCAGCACGCCTGAGCTACCCGTTCATGCAACTTTCTTTCTGATATATCCTTATCTTCCAATTTAATACACTTGTAGGCCTACACGTTATAAATTATTTTCCGACTCTGACTATGTAGGCCTATAACTTTCCTTTGCACTGAAGTCGACAGGCGACCCAGATTGACCCATTCCACTCTCCAAACCGGAAAATATAGCAATAAAGTAAACTCTATGCTTTTGATGAAAACCGGTGTTTTTGAAAAGTACGAACACAATTACATATCATGAGAACAGTTTATTCGTGTCTGGTAAGCTTACCTACGTTGTATTTTAGTTTATCTTATTACTACAGCCTTACTATTTGTCCATTCGTTGATTACACAATTTATACCATATTTTCGGTAGGTTCTAACCCCCAAAACCCTCCTGGGTGCGCCACTGCCCAAATGTATGGGTTATACACTTTCCTGTGAATCGTTTGCTTAATTTTGTATGTCCTCGCAATTTTGCCGTTCACACCCAAACGATCGAGAACTAATGGTCCAAAATTAAGCGTGATGTACGGAGAAGAGTCGGGAGAATGTCTGTTAGTACATTTCAGACGTATTTAATTGACTATATTTGAAGAGAAATGTTTTTCTGTAGGAGAATTGTTTAATGATTTTTTAGCGGCTATTCATTATTTTTACACGCAATTTTTAAATTGAATATACAGTAATTTGTAGTTAATAAATTTAGCTAACGTACAAGTGAGTTAGACAAAATCTAAAAAATAAATAAAATTAAAAGATACGTAAAGATATTAACATAGATGTGAAAAACGACAAGGCCTTACTGACCGCTTTTAGTAACTGAAGAAATTGGTGAAATAAGTATCAGCATTTCTCGATTTATTAGCGGCCGTGAGCATTCTCTGTACGAAAATGCCTCTCAAGCCATTGGATGTAGCCACTATTTTTATAATCCGTGGAGAAACCACAAGCCTATATAACAATAGACATGTCAATGAACAGTATCATAAAATAACCTTTTCCTGGTCTTACAAAAAGTGCAGGTATCCGATGACTTCTAGTACCCTCAACCCGAAATATTTTAATATCGTCTCTCTGTCTGTCTCTCTCTCTCTCTCTCTCTCTCTCCCTGCCTGCTTCTCGCAACATCTTGCTATTATTTCTAATACAAATAGAACTAATATTATGGAAATGTTAATATAAAATTTTATGCTATCTCACAACCCTCTGTCTCCCATCTCTCCATCTATCTCTAACTCAAGAAGTAATTATTATATGCATAGTTGTGATCGCTCTCCTTCCTTCTCCCCCCCTCTCTCACTCTCTCTCTCTCTCTATCTATTTATCAATCTCAATCCCAAACAGAACTATAGAAAATTAAGAACTACAGAACTATAAACTATAGTTATAAAATTGTAACAATAAAAAATATGCCAAAATATATTAAATAAATACAATCCACTACCAGGACTTACCTGTTGCAGAAATTTCATCAGAAGCCCAGAGTCGCCACCTATATCTTTGAAGGACAGATATGGAGACCTTTACACTTTACCTTAATAAAACGGACAATTTTGCAATCTGACCCACCCAATTAATAATTCAGAAAGATTCCGGAACGTTAGACGAATTTTTTCAACACAGAAATAAGACAGTGGTAATGACGAAATAACTTAGACTAACACATAATTATAGTGAAGCAAATAGTTTTAATTACTGTTAAGACGGATCAAAATCATTATGACACCAACATGAGAGAAACAAATTCTGAAATAGATACAGATATGCCTTTCATTTAGATATTTCTTACCCTATACAGGTCAGCCCAGCTGCTCACACACACATTCACACGATTTAGAACCATTTAATTGAAACACCCCATTTTACTTTAAAACTGTATATATCTCGAGACACCACCCGGGTACACGTTGCTTCGTTCGTTAGTTCGCGTCACTTTGAATAATTTGCCCGCAGTTCACTACACTTCTCCTGTATAACCTCCTTATTTCCTTGGGTCCCGGTCGGTAATACGTCGGTATTACACTGAGTTATTCATATTTAGAAAGTTTCGACCGACCGGGGCCCGCGGCTCACTAACTACATCTACACGCTGTTGTACAATCTGCTGCTTAGCGTCTCTGACTAATGTCGACTGTCACCGAGAACGTAACAGGTACATCTTCCTTTCTCTGGCGGGAATGGTTGTTCACTGCCACCCTGCTTTCATCGCTCAGGCCTCAGTTGTTGTTAGGTAACCATTTTATATATGGAATATGGAGGTTATATTCCATGTACCAAAGTACAATTTTGGCTTCGGCTCTGCTGACGTCATTGATAGTAAGCACTGTCTTGGCAGTATTTCCGGGAGATCTTGTAGAGACGACGAATATTTTTTACACTCTGGCCATCTTGAGTTTTTTAGTCAGAGCGTCCTTTTGAGCGCGCGTGCGTGGGTATTCGCGCCTGTGCGTCGACACACTTGCAAAGTTCTTAGAATTTTGAAGGGGGCAAATTCTTCAGCCGCATTGCTCAACAACAAACTGCGTCTATGCTTTTGTTTCAAATTGTTGCTTAACACTGTTCTGTTATACGGACAAATACGTTGCACAATAATACAGTTTTACAATATTTTATACAAGCCCACCCGAAAACGAAATAAGTAAAAATATATAAATGCCCCATACGGTTAAAATAAAAAATACCCAAAAATGACCTGCTACAATACCCCCTCGATGAGAATTCTGCTGTCCACAACAGAAGAAATCTCATCGATAAACCCCGAAGAGGACCGGTGAGGAACTAGTGCCAACAACCCCCTTGTTCTTAATCTGCATGGGTACACGACCCCCCTGGCTCAGCGACCATGGACTCATCTGAACAAGATCACTGGACTTCTCCGTACGAGATCCCAACACCGAGAAATCGAGCAGACTCGCACCACGGCGCACCTCACCTTCTAACATGCTACCCCCAAAATCCTCAATCCCTGGCTTAAATTATTCCAGATCCTCTACTGATATGTTTCCCCTTGTATGCAAGCTGGGCTGCCTTTAGCAGATACTGGGCTCACACACACTAACATTACATGTTACCATAACACATTAAAAATAAAAGATTTCTTTTCAAATTTATTAAAAATTTAAAAAATCCGAAATTCAAAAAAAATAATATTTTATCAAAAAATTCTCTTCCTTGTTTTTCTAAATTTTTGTTTCAAATGACTTAACCTAGACATTTCTACTAATCTAAACACATCCTTACTCTAACATGAGAACCACTTATAGTCTACCAATACAATGCAATACAATAAAATAAACATGGTTAATGCACACATAATAAAATAATCATTACTCAAAAATATTCACTCGCTGGCAGGCGAAAAATTTCGTTTTTTTTTCTCAAAAAAATTAAAATTTTCAAAAATTTTAAAATTCAAAAAAAATTTATTCATTAAATATTTATTAAATTTATTTAAATGTTTTCCTCATATTTAAAATTATTTAAATATTGGTTTGAATTAATTAATCAAACAAATTAAAATTGGCTTCCTACTATACAAGCTTAGTAGGTGTATGACCTCATCAGCTGATCGAAACTAGGTCAAGTCCAAAACCCTTGACCTACATATGTTACGTATGCTTTCTGAAACTACATTTAACATCTGTAACAATCTAACTCAAAGCACAAAACATAATAAAATAAAATATTTAAAATGAACAAAATATTAATATAATAATCAAATTGACTTTTAAATTATTTAAAATAAACAACTCTTACTTGTATCTTGTTTTCCAAATTTTATCAAAATTCTGTCACTGGTTGAAAAAAATAAACAATTGTATATTCCTTATTATAAATTCCTCTCTTTAGTTAACAGTTTAATTCTACATTACTGTGGGTGATGTAAATCATTTATTCTTTATTATTTACTGTATTAGATCTGTATGCATACATAAACTTTACTCTCTGACTCTAATATTAATCAACTTCAACTCCCATGACACCCATCTCTATAAAAATATCTATCAAAACACTCTAAATTCAATTTACCTCTGGCACCGCTCATCTTTGTACTAGGATGTGTGTTCCCTACCTGGCTATAACCATACGAGCCAATGCCCCTCCAAAATATCGGCAAACACTCACGCGAACTACTCTATTCTCGCCACAACGCCATACGTTGCTCACACTTTACCACCTCACCCTTACTACAAAATATCATCAACAAATATGTTTAAATCTCATTCACATTACTCATCTCTACATATACTCACTACTACTGTGTCAACATCAATACTTCTCAAAATACTATAACATATATGAACTCAAAACAACATTATATTATCCTCATCTCTACTATTTCAACTTTAACTCTGACTTGGACAGATCTACACGTCCCGTAAAATATTCATCACCCCAAAAACTCTCTTTTATTTGCTTTCACAAATCGTTACTTCATTTCTCATTATCAAATTATTTTTTTTTATCATTACATTAAAACGTCTGTAATACATTGCAAACATTACATTGAACTTTAATTACTTGGAACCTTTATAACCAATATACCAGTGACGTCTTATTGCTGATCAGCTGCTCTCCTAATACAATTAAAACACATCTCATAATTGAACAAATTACATGGAATACATTATCAATACTTACTTCTATTATGTTGATTGCCTGCCAGGCGTTTAATTATTGGCTTAATTTAAAGCATACACATATCATGAAAACACATATTCTTATCAATGCCTATACCTAACATACAACAATAAAATAATACATTTAAAATCATAGCATGTAATGAACACCTTATATTACATATCTGACCAGCTAGTTAATTGAACAGAGCATAAGCAGTTTTATTGGATCCAACTTTGAAAAAAAAAAAAAATTTTATGTTATTAAACTTTACATTCGTGACTCCTTTGCGTCACCTCCCAGCCACACACACTATTTCAGATTATGGTGGACTGTGGCGCCCATTCGCTTCCACAGAGACTGTATATTTTGGAGCAGGTTTTTACCTCTCCGTGTCTCTGCTTCCGCTATTAAGTTTTAAACGTGGCGAACATCATCATGTTCTTGTTAATATTATACACCCTTAAGACGGATCTACCACCTGTCTTGCTACCCCAAGGCGGGCAGAGTGGCAGCCGCTGTTCCATAGTTCCGGGAAGATTTCCTTTAGTTGTCACCCCCCAATGAATTTCTAATATATACCAATTTCAAGTCAGCTATGGTCAAGGGACTTGATATGACCATAGCTGGCCGCTAGCCAAAACCACGGTTAGTGCTGGTAAGACAGTAACCGCCCGAAAAGTCGAGGAAATCTAAACGTCATTTCACTGCCTGTTTCACATCAATCTCATTATGTGCGACACGGTCATTTAGTAGTGTGTAAACCCTAATTTACACGGATAAGGTGTGCCGCACATTTATCGCCATTTTGGCCTCCGATGGAGGTAACACTCACTGTTACCCCCAACCCATTTCGCTACCTAAGAGAGCACAGGCCACCCCCTCAATAGCCACTTAATAACTAACTAATTACAATTGAAAACTAATTAAAATTTTTGTATACATTATCATATAGTATTTGCATCAATAACCATCTAACCCGATTCACAACTTTTTACCACTTGACTTTCTTAAAATTTTCAAAATTTATTATTAATAATTATTATATATCATTTTTCATTTATTAAAAAAAATTTTTTAATTATCATATTTATTAAACAAAATTATTTCCAAAAATCTCATTATGAATTAACACCTCAATCACACCTGTAAACATTTTTATTATACATGATTATAAAATTTTCATACTTACACTCCATTTAACACGATATACACACAAAACGTAATCACTACCATCTCTGAAACATCTTACACAAAATTAGTTTAAATTAAATAATTTATTATTCATTACCAAATTTCCATCTCGTAAAATAAATTAAATTCATAAAAAAATTAATTATACAACACTTATATAATCAATTAAAATATTTAAACTATATCAAATTGTTTTAATTTAATTCATTATTAAAATATAAATCACATTATTATTATTTGCTACTATACAAATTAGCCAATTACTGTTTCCAAAATGAATGTTATTATTTCTTTAAATTGCCAAAATATTATTACAACAATTAATTACCTACATACACTGTTCACTTAACCACAACACATACAATTAAACTCACTAAATATTTATTTACAAATCTGATGCATTATTTATTCAGTTATCACATCTCAATTTCCAAATCAGCCAAGTCAAATAGCTTAAAACAAAATATTTAACTGTCTTTTACTGTTTTCTATTTTAGCCTCCATCGTCAAAAAGATACCTCACATATTTATAGACTAAATGATTTTTGTCCACCTTTAGTTTATTATTATTGTTTTCATAAACCATTATTTCTACGTTCATCATCATACCATTTATTATCTCATATAACTTGTCGCTATCAGTTAATTTTGTCCAGTCTCCGTCAGTAAATTGTCTCAATCCCCAGTCAACTATTTTATCATTATTTATAACAGTGTTATTCAGATATTCCTCTCTCTCTCTCTCATCATCTCTCTCCATATCTAACACCTGCACCAACATTTCATACCCTCTATTAACCTCAAAAATTTTTATTTCTCTCTCTCTTTTGTTACAACTCTCATAACCACACTGAATTCTCCCATTCCATGCAGAGGGCAATACCCTAAAATTATCTAAATACCATCTGGCCCTACCAGATAAACACAAAAAACTTATATAACCTCCTGAAGAACTCTCGTCTTCTACAAAAATTATCGAGGAACTCTTGTCCTCCATCAACACTTGTGAATTCTCCGCTTCACATTTAACCCCATAAAAATTTGCCCCCTGTTCACCTTCTACATTTAAACTACCCCTATACTCCCTTTCTAACTCATAAACACTAACTAACACTCCATGATCCCTCACTCTATTCTCATTTTCACGATTTTCTACTGTATCACTTTTTGATACCCCGTTTTCAGCTACATCATCATTATTCTTGTTTAATGTTATTTCATCATTATACTTAATTGTATTACTACCACTTACCTCAGGATTGTACTCACCATCTCCCACTATTTGGTCATTGTTATTTATTAATTCATTATCGTTATCACTCACCTGGTTAATTACTTCTTCACTACCATCAACAACATTGTTACCACTTTCTATTGCTACATTTTCAATTGCATCACCGTTATCATTTTTTGTCTCGTGACTACCATTTTCTACTATTTTACTCTCACTAACCCCTTCACTTACCTCGTTACTTTGTTTACTAGTATCATCACTATTTTTATTCAGGAAAGCGTATAGTCCCGTTTTTTGTTCTTCCATTTGTCTAAGCTTATTATTTAATTTACGCCAATCATCCTCAGTCATTCTGTTCAAAACCCTTTCAAACTCGTGCCAGAATTCCGTACTATTCCCGAACTCTCCCCATCCACTCACTTTATTTTCTTGCGCCTCGGCCATGTTAAAACATTTATTTGTAATATACTCTTTGTATAACGCCCACTATAACCCTTCTAACACACACTAATTATCCAGTTTAAATCAAAATACCCACACATAAACTAGTTATCCAAACGTACACTACCCACACATAACCTAATTTAACGTAATTATACACGATACAATTTAACGTAATTATACACGATACAATTTTACAAGTACGTCATTACCACATCCTATTTTCTGTGTATTAAAATAGGTCTATCTCGTATAAAATTATAATTAAACGAAAATCCTGGCAGCGCGTCGACATTTGTAACAATAAAAAATATGCCAAAATATATTAAATAAATACAATCCACTACCAGGACTTACCTGTTGCAGAAATTTCATCAGAAGCCCAGAGTCGCCACCTATATCTTTGAAGGACAGATATGGAGACCTTTACACTTTACCTTAATAAAACGGACAATTTTGCAATCTGACCCACCCAATTAATAATTCAGAAAGATTCCGGACGTTAGACGAATTTTTTCAACACAGAAATGAGACAGTGGTAATGACGAAATAACTTAGACTAACACATAATTATAGTGAAGCAAATAGTTTTAATTACTGTTAAGACGGATCAAAATCATTATGACACCAACATGAGAGAAACAAATTCTGAAATAGATACAGATATGCCTTTCATTTAGATATTTCTTACCCTATACAGGTCAGCCCAGCTGCTCACACACACATTCACACGATTTAGAACCATTTAATTGAAACACCCCATTTTACTTTAAAACTGTATATATCTCGAGACACCATCCGGGTACACGTTGCTTCGTTTGTTAGTTCGCGTCACTTTGAATAATTTGCCCGCAGTTCACTACACTTCTCCTGTATAACCTCCTTATTTCCTTGGGTCCCGGTTGCTAATACGTCGGTATTACGCTGAGTTATTCATATTTAGAAAGTTTCGACCGACCGGGGCCCGCGGCTCACTAACTACATCTACACGCTGTTGTACAATCTGCTGCTTAGCGTCTCTGACTAATGTCGACTGTCACCGAGAACGTAACAGGTACATCTTCCTTTCTCTGGCGGGAATGGTTGTTCACTGCCACCCTGCTTTCGTCGCTCAGGCCTCAGTTGTTGTTAGGTAACCATTTTATATATGGAATATGGAGGTTATATTCCATGTACCAAAGTACAATTTTGGCTTCGGCTCTGCTGACGTCATTGATAGTAAGCACTGTCTTGGCAGTATTTCCGGGAGATCTTGTAGAGACGACGAATATTTTTTACACTCTGGCCATCTTGAGTTTTTTAGTCAGAGCGTCCTTTTGAGCGCGCGTGCGTGGGTATTCGCGCATGTGCGTCGACACACTTGCAAAGTTCTTAGAATTTTGAAGGGGGCAAATTCTTCAGCCGCATTGCTCAACAACAAACTGCGTCTATGCTTTTGTTTCAAATTGTTGCTTAACACTGTTCTGTTATACGGACAAATACGTTGCACAATAATACAGTTTTACAATATTTTATACAAGCCCGCCCGAAAACGAAATAAGTAAAAATATATAAATGCCCCATACGGTTAAAATAAAAAATACCCAAAAATGACCCGCTACAAAATTTTGTTACCCACAAAATTGATACAAATAAATGTTTTATAGCATTACTTCAAAATACTGTATGCATAATAATGAACAGTGACCAAAAATATAACTGATTATATTTTTTATATTATGAGTATAAGTTCATAACGTTTGGTATTACATTTATTATTTTTGACTGCCAATATGCATAAGAAATTTCTCTAGTAAATGAGATCAAAGTTACGTTATCACCCAGTATCAATGCATGTGAGAAAATATTAACATGCCCGTTAATTCCGTTAGTTAATCGGACGACAAGTGGTCAATCTTTACATAATTCGAAAGGCCAGTACGCTACTTTGGCATGCTTCGTAAAACACAATAATTATATTATCACGGTTAGTAGAATTGGATAGTGAAGTTTAAGAAGTGTTGATAAATATTTGACAGTTTATAAATATTTAGTTAAAATTATGATTTAAAGTTGGCGCGTGAACAACGGAAAAGAATAATGGTCATTCGCCTGCAGTTAGTCACTCTTTCATACAAACAAATAAGCGTCAACGTAAACCGTGCAATACCCGGGGTTGAAATCTGGCAACGTCGCTGGAAGCAAAAACCGCTACAATTCGAAAAAAGTATACATTTCAGACGCTTCATTGTCGGGAAACTGAAAAGACGCCCTACTGTCGTAATTATAAAAAGATGCCATAATGACAGCGTTTTGTACAACAAAAATTATTTTCTTGTATTAAGAGTATATTGAAATATAAAACGCAAAACACAAATAACATAATCACAAGAACGTAATGTTATAATAAAATTTCAATATACTCTTCGTTTTCGAGTAGACGCCAAAACGTATACATTTTGAAAAGACGCCAAAATGTTAGAAAAATGTATATATATATATATAAACACGAAGCGCTGGTTTGTGTTCTCTAAAATTAATTTTATGTTTTTGAATGTATTTATCTCTATTCTAAGAAAGGAAAATACCATGTACCACAACTGTTATTATTGTCTATATAAAAAATAGTAGTAGAAAGAAGAAAAGAGGGGGGGATATTTGGGTTTACGGAAATATCGAAATGATTTTTTTGTTATGTTTTCCTTTGTTGTATAAGAAATTTAATTAAATAAAAGTATGATCATGGTATGATGGTGATACAGTGGTACTTTCTTGAATAACCATTTCTGCTTTTCCAGTTCGCTGATACGAACCCTGGTGAGTAATAAAAAAAAATTTTGTATTTATGGTTGATACAAATACAAGATGGCGGCCGATTTGAGTGAAGGCTGAATTATATAACCATAATAAATTTAATAAATTTAGTTATTATCCTAAAAATTATAGTTACAAAAATAATGACATTAACTTAGACTAGACAATGACAATGACCACAGCCAAGTGTGATTGGCCAAATGACCAAATAAATGTAATTAAACCTATGACAAAAATGTCATAAAATTGACAATAATTAAATGAATAATTGAACCTTGAAGGTACAAACCACCAGCAGAAATAATATAATTCTATGTATGTAAGTGTAGACTAAATGTTAAGTAGACAAATAGTAAATAAACAGACCAATGAAATCAAATGATAATAAATAAATGTATAGAGAATAAAACGTGATAGAGCTAGTCTGATAATCACAACATTCATATTAAACTGAACCAAGAGTGCATAAAGTAGGTAGGGAGTTACAAAAAAAACAATAAATGAACAACACTAAGTGATAATTAGTGATGGTTTTAACAACCAATATCCTGAATAATAATAAGTATATCTTGCCAAAACCATATAACAGTGCATACCGAGAAAAAAAAACAATAAGATAACAAACACTAGGTAAAGCAAAGCAACCCAAGTGCATGTGTAAAAATGTATAAATAAAGAATGTCAATTACCAGTAATAAATAATATGAAAGTGAAAGGTGCGAAGGACAAGTGCTTAGCATAATAAACAATATGTCAAAATACATTAAGTAGGTGTACGGTGATAGAAATTAGTTTTGAAAAAGACAAAACACTAGTAAGTAAGATAGAATAAGGTATCATGTTCAAAAAATATAAGAATAAGTAACTGTTATAAAGAATGTTAGTGTTAAAATATTAAGTTAGTAAAGTTAAAGGGATAAACAAAACCTAAACAAGTTATATGTTATAAAAAGAAGAGCAGACATCAAAAGATGGATACTCAATTATTGAAGTTGTGTTATAAAGAGAATAGTAGAAGGCAGCAGGAGTATTATAAAACAATGAAAATGTTATAATTGTTAAAAGAATCTTAAGAATAAGTTATGTTATGTTGAGTTGGGAAAATAATACTAAAAAGCAGTAATAATGTGTTGAAAGGATGAGGAAATCCTAAAAATATGCAATGTTAATTTCTTAGATATAGATGTAAAAGGCAATAATATGTCTGTAAAGAACTACTAATCATAAACCAATGTACGTAAATTCATAATAATTGTAAACAAACTAAGACAGCAATAAGAACACAGGAACAAGAGCAAAATTAAATTATAATCAATGTCAACCACTGTAGGCAAGTGTAGGCCTAAATAAATGTGAGAAAATTGTAAAATGTAAACAAAACAACATTCAGTTAGGGAAAAAGTTAGGTAAACATAATATATTTAGCCAAGGAACATTGAAAACACAAAATACTTTCAAAAACACACTTATAAACCAAAATAAGGATAAAAAACAAAAGTATCAAAATACTAAATCAGCCAATACTGAATAGAACATAGTCATGTTTGATTTCAAAATAATATTAAACAGAAATGATATTCAATGGTACTAATAACAGAAGTATTAATAGTAATACAAGCAAATTATCTTAATTAGAAAATATTTATTCATTTTCGGTGAAAACACAAGCTATGTCTAACAATGGGTACAAAATTGTTCCAACCAATGAGAAGGATAGGTTTTGCAGTTAGAACCAAAAAACCGTTACAAATTTATTAACAGTCCATTATTAGCTTCAGTAGAGTACAGATGAAAAAATAGCTGTTCCACATAATTAGCAAAAAGAATCAATCAAATGAGATAAACCATATAATAATTAATGAAAATGGAATGCAAGATGGGCAAAACATATTAACAAGATTGAACTAAACAAAATTTTGAATTACAGAAGATAAAAAATATAAAACGAAAAAAGAAATAAAAGAAGGAAGACGTAGCCCCAAGCATACCTGAAAATAAGTTATCAAATGTTAAGGAAGGAGTAAAGTACAAAATTTAGTTAATTAACAAAACAAAAGACTGGATTCACTACACTTTAACACTGATGCACAATATAATTAACTTGGTTCAAACACTCAAACACTGAATGGCTCTTAAAAAACCAAATAATATTTATCAAAAAACTGTTCAATTCAATTAATAACACATCTGGAAATACCAAAATATTTTTTCAACGATATAAAACTTAACCTCTAGTTACGAGTTGAACTCACAATTACTTTAGTTAATAAGAGTAGTGGTGTAAAGAAAAAACGTAATATTTGATTGAGTTTATGTGAAGGATTGTACTTTCTCGAATCATTTTTGTTAACTTTTGCTGTAATCCAAAGAACTTTTGACTGAATAACCATTGTAAAATTAAATTCGACATTAGACGCTTGGTGCTCAGTCAGTGACCCAAACAAACATAGCCAACCGTTGAGTTATAAATCATTCAAAGCCAGAGCATAACTTTATATATTTTCATAATTTCCTGTAATAACCAATATAAAAGGTAGAACCGCTATCCAATAAACCAATACTAAGAATTTATACCTGTTTATTATTTCATGTGATAATATTTATGTGTTAATTTATTTAATATAGCACAGTGAACATATTTTACCTGAATTACAGGTTAGTAATACTGCCGCGAGAGAGCGAATTTCGAATTCAGCCAAAATGGTCTTCTGGATCCGCGGCAAAGTCAATTAAGTCTTGTATTTCTCTATGTGGATTCCTCCCAAATATCATGGTATATGGTGTGTTTTCTACGATGTTGTGGTAGGCGATGTTTAAAAATTATTCTGTGGATCCCAAATACTTCGGCCACTCTCTTAATTGTCTTAGTCTTAATTGTTGCATTACATTCTGTCATTTGATTACCTTCTCCTGATATTCGATTTTTCTTACAATCTTATTTATTTGCCTTAGTCTTAATTGTTTTATATTATGCAAGTTGTTCTTACACTCTCCTTGCGTTGCATCGTTTATTTTAAATCATCATTTCTAACTATATTGTGTAATTTGTTCTTAATGTTGTTGATTATTTTATTTCATATTGTTTCTAAATATACTGTGTAAGTTGTCCTCACTTTTACCTTAGCATTTTGTTGTCTATTTTACTTCATATGGTTTCTAAATATATCATGTAAGTTGATCTTACTTTCCTTTTTTGAATTTTGATGTTTTTGATTATTTTAAATCATTGAGCGTCTTCGTGGAACTTTTTTATTGAAGCTTGGTTATACACTTCTTTAATCTTCTTCGTGATTGGATTAATTATTTCATATGTATTTTTGCCGTTATCCTTCGTTATCGTATACGGTCCCACATATAATAGTAATGATTTCTTAGCTATCCCCTCTACCATACTGGGTAGTTCCCGATTTTTAATTAATACCTTTTCTCCTATCAAGTATTTAATGGCCTTTGGTCTGTGTTGTGAATACTTGCTTTTCTGCTGTTCTATTTTTTTCCATTATTTTACTATAATATTTTCTCTGTTCAAAATGGTCTTCTGGATCGGCGGGAAAGTCAATTAAGTCTTGTATTTCTCTATGTGGATTCCTCCCAAATATCATGGTATATGGTGTGTTTTCTACGAAGTTGTGGTAGGCGATGTTTAAAAATTATTCTGTGGATCCCAAATACTTCGGCCACTCTCTTAATTGTCTTAGTCTTAATTAATATCCTTTCTTTTTTTTGAAATGGTTTGCTGTGTCGGTGCCCAGAAAATCAGTCCCTTTTCTCGAGAGTTTGTTTGTATTAGTTTATCCATGGTCCATAATCTCAGTTGCTGTTATTACACCCCCCATTAATTTCAAATCTATACCAATTTCAAGCACAACCAACCGTGGTCAGTTTTACAATTGCTGCCCACAGCTGGCTGTCGTCCAAAACCACGATTAGTGCTGGTAAGGCAGTAATTGCCCGAAAAGGCGGGGAAATCAACTTTCATTTCAGGCATGTTCCCTTCATCTGATAATACACTGCACGGCAACAAATCAACATATAATATGAAATTATATAACAAGTTGTGCAGTGTATATTACGCCATTTTGGCCTCCAATGATGGTAACATACTTTGATGTTACCACCAACACTCATCACTATCTGCAGTAGCACATGCCACCACTGCAATAGCATAACTAATAGCTACACTTAAACCCTTCTACTGCTGCAGTCTCGACTTTCCATGATTATTTCACTTCGATTAACACCACACAACCCCCCCCCCACAAAATTACCCACATCTCTTGTATGATAACATAATAAACATGAACCATATCATTGCTACATCTAACCAAACAATTCACATTTAAATAATTTTTACCAAAAATTGTCAACATTACAACTTGACCTTTCTATTAGTTCTTTTTATTTATACTCTGAATTATTTAACATTTATTGGACCATTAGATTCTTCCAAAAATTCAAATTTATTATTAACATTCATTTTGCATCATTTCACAATAATATTTTACCTAAGTTAGCTTCTTTCAACTCATTTAGTGCCATTATAACTCTTTTACTTTACTTCAAGGTCATTATCAAATTCATACTTACAGTACATCATTCGACACTATCATAGACACACAAATATAAACACCAAACACCAATAACTCCATGTACCTTCTGCAACATTTTAACAACCATGTTATTCCACAAACTACATAATGTAACATTTATCTATTTATTAATTATTATCAAATTTAAATTTCATACAATAATTTAAATTCATCATCAAAATTCAATGCTATAACATTTTAAATCAACCAAAAATATTTAAACATCTCAAATTACTTTAATTCCATCAAGTATTGAAAACACAACATTTTTAATTACCTTACTTCCAAACAATTACAATTCATTAATTACCAACTCATTATTTATTTTGTCTGATAAAATATTATTATTATTATTAAAATCAATTTCTACTACATACATATTGTTTACCTCACATACTTGTTATAATACAAACACGATTAATTTCACTAAAATTTATTTACAAATTTTTGTCATTATTTTTCTGTTTACCACACTTCATTTCCTAATTCAGCAAGGTCATAACCACAAATTACAATATTTAGAATGTCCATTTACTTATTTTTTAATCAACCTCCATCATCGTATAAATATCTAATATATTTAAAACATAAATCATTTTTATCCACATACAATTTATTATTATTATTATTATTATTATAATGACCATTATCAACATAATATTTGACACCATTATTATCTATTAATTCATAAAACCCGTCTACATTGGTAATTTCAATTCTGTGTCTGTAAGTATTTTTATTCAACATAAAGTCAGTTATTTTATCATCATATTCCTTTACTATATCAATTACATCAAATAAGCGTTTCTCATCTACAACAGCATTATTAAAATAACCATCCATCTCTATTTTACAAGGTAAGTATTTCATATCATATATTTCCTTCAACTCTCTTTCAACCTTTTATAACTACTTCTCAACGTAAACAACTCTATTATTCTCTCTCTCTCACAATACTTCTCACAACCCCCCTGAACTATCTCATACCACGCAAAGGGCACCATAACATCATTAAAATACTTATTACATCTCCTGGCTTTACCAGATAAATCACAGAAAACTAAGGGACTATTTTGAGACACCATGTCTCCCACACAACTACCGGAGGAAACTCTGTCCTCATACCACATTTGTGAATGTTTCACCATAAACTAGGGGAAAACTTGCCCTTTGCCCCTCTAAACTTTCATCACCCTCTCTCACAACCTCATCAACACTTATTACTACCCCTTTACAACCTATTACTCTCTCACTCTCACTCACTATCTCACTAACTCTCTATATCATCACTAACTCTTTTCAATATATCACTCTCTGATACCACATTTTCAATTACATTACCATTTTCAATATCATTTTTATCACCTGTTACCTCTTTATTATAACTATTGTTATTACCCACCTTGTTATTAATTATCTGAGTTACTTTACTTTTAATCTGTTCCCCTACTGACTCTACCACTTTCTCAACACTCTGTTCTAATTTGTTAAAGTTAGTTTCTAATATTTCATTGGTTTTTTCCAAATGCTTATTAATTTCATTCATATGGTTTTTTAACTCATCAAATTTATTATTTTGTACATCAAATTTGCTATTAATTTTATTGAATTTAACATCAGAATCACTCTTTTGTTCATTAAATTTCATATCTAACATTGTTTGTATCATTTTGAACATTTCATAACTATCGTCATACTTTTTTCTTTGGACCGGCGTTGACTGACTTTCTGTTTTATTGTCAGTGAAGCTGACTTCATCATCATTAATTTTACTTTCCCTATTCAATTTTGGGGTTATTTGAATCCCCGAATCATCTGTAAGATTTGTCTCATCTTGTAGCGTGTCAATTTTGGGCGTTTTTATTTTTTACCGTTTGGGGTAGTTATATTTTTTATTTATTTCATTTTGGGCAGGCTTTTCATAAAAATTTCTGGTCAACGTTATTTCCGTTGTGAAAGAACCAGTGTTGAGAAACAGTGGTGTAACAAAGGCGAGACGCATTTACTGTATTGTGTCATTCGGCTAAGGAATTTGCACCTCCACAAAATTCTAAGAACTTGGTACATGTGCGTCAACGCACGAGCGCAACTACTCACGCAGGCGCTCCAAGGGACGCTCTCAACGAAAAACAAGATGGCTAAAGTGCGAAAGTATACATCGTTCCTTTAGTTTCACTCAGGAAGTGCTGCTTAAGTCCTGCCTACTGTGATGACGTCAGCCAATGCCTAGCTGAGATCATCTGCTGTATTAGCTCCAAAAACTACATGCAGAGCTTGTGACAAAACTTCGACGATGAAGAGCAAGGCAGTGCTTCCCGTTGAAAGTCTGAGACCACCTGAGAAGTACCTGTTACGTTACCGTTCCCAGTCTACCAGTTGAATCCACCGGCGCCGGTACGGACAAAGTAGGCTAGTCATAAAAGTTTTAATTTATCAGTACAAAAGTGGTAGTTACACCAAATTGTTATGTGACCGCGGTCAATCCAACTAGGGGACCGTAATCAAGAGTTTTTTTTTCTTCTTTTGGAACATAAAGACAGGGTAACCGGACAATGAGTGTGTGCTGCGACCGCGTGGCCGGCGTTTGTGGCCTGGGGTTAAAATTCTAAAATGTTAAGGGCATTATAAATTCTGAATGTGAGTGTGCGTGGGCAAAGCTGGGCTGTTTGTGTTTGTGTCTGTGTTTATAATTGTATTTTTGTGATTAAAAATGATACAAGGTAAGCTGTAGTTAGTAAGGCCTATTATGTAAGAATTGCACAACATGGAAAACAAATATCTCTAAATTCAATATTGCTGAACATTAAAACTAAGTATTTCTCTTCCAAAAAGATGTGTAGCGTTAGTTATTTCGATAACCCATGAAACACATGTTTGTATCTAGCGTTCGCACGAAAGAATCCTGGCCCGAAACAAAACGAAATTTCAAGGTATGTGGAAGTAGTATACTGATATCTTTAATATTTTAATTATAATAATAATAAACGTCTCAATGGCTCCCGTTAACAGGGACAGTTTTTATTAAGTAAAATAGTAAAAACCGTACCTACAGACTAGATACAAGCATGTTTTTGGGGTTAGCGGAATACAACAAAAGTGCGTTATTAACGCAAAATTGGTTAGATAATACATTATATTGATTATATCTTATTTATACACAAATATCAAGTATAAAATAAGAAATGGCAGATAATAATGACATCAGCTTATCTGAAAGTCAGTTAAGTAGCGATTCGGGAGTTCAAACGAATGACAGTAATTTAGAGAGTCAGTTGACCGAATCGAAAATAATGGAAGGTGTGACGAGTCAGTCAACGCCGGCCTTAATTAAGAGAGAAAGTAATAGTGATATGATGAGTATGATGCAGTTATTGTTGAATAAATTTGATATGAATACTAGTGATTTCAATATTAAATTCAATGAACAAAAAAACGAGATAAATGAGAAATTCGATGTTCAAAAGAATAGTTTTGACAGTAAATTCGATGAATTAACAAACCAAATTAAAGAAGTGAATAAATGTTTTAAAAATAATAGTGAAGAAATAGTAACTAGTCTGAATAAATTAGAACAGAGTGTTGAGCGGATGGGAGTACATGTGATGAATACAGAGAAAAATAAAACAAATGAAAATTGTAATGACAAATGTAAAAATATGATACCAGAGAAAGAGTTAATAAATGACAACAATAATGTTGAAAATCATGAGAATAATAGTAATGTATTTGAAGAATTAGTATCGGAGATTGATACGGTAAAAATAAAGAATGAGAGTACTGATGAGTTGGTGGAATGTAGTGATTATGAGATGTTAATGTGTGTCAGTGAGTTAGAGAGAGAGAGGAAAAATAATGTTGTAGTAGAGTGGGGACAGAGGGGAAATTTTCCCTTTATTATTTATGATGTTTATGATGATGATTTAATGTGGTCACAAGTGCTGTTGAAGGGCAAGAGTCCCATATGGATAGATGAATTGAGATGTTTATTTTTGTTGAGTAATTGTGTACCCTCTGTCCGGAATAATTGTGAGAGTGTGGTGTGGTGTTATGAAGAGAGAGAATTAAACAGAGAATTGTATGGGGAGAAAGTAACCGAATTGTATTTTTCGAATAGAAAGTATGATGAATGGAAGGAAAGTTTAAAAGTATATTTGAGTAACAATGATTATAAGGATTTGACTAAAGTAATTAACCCGATCATGAATGTATTTACCGATGGAGATGTAACAAAAATACCGAGTGTAGACTGGTTTAATGAGTATTTGAGTACGATGAATGAGTTTAGTTTCTATGGTTACGACACACAAAACAGTTATTTGTGTAGTGATAAAATTGAACGATGTTATGTAGAACCAAGGTTAATTTGGAACGATGGAGGATAAACTATTAAAACGATAAAAGACAGTATAAACATTTTGTTTTAATGGTTCTGACATGGCAAACTGGGACAATGAAGTGTGGGAAAACTGAACAGTTAATAACAAAAGTTTGTAAATAAAAATATAGAGAATTTATTCATGTGCATTGTAGAATGTTAAGTAAATAAGGTGTGTACGTAAGATGATTGTTGCGATAATAATAATATCAATATTTTGCAAGTTAAATAAATATCAGAATTAATTCTGAAAACAGTAATTGATTAATGGTAATTGTTTCGATAACTATATAATTTATATTTTTGGTAATTAATGTAACTAAAACAATTTGATACATGTTAAATATTTTGATTGACTATTTGAATGTTAATTAATTGAATTTTTTATGAACTTAATTTATTTTACGAGATTTGGAAATTTGGTAATGAATGATAAATTATGTGATGTAAACTAATTTTTGTGTTAAATGTTACAGAGATGAGGTGAAAGGTATTGTAATATGGTGATGATTATGTTTTGGGTGTATATCATGTTAAATGGATTGTAAGTAGAAAAAATTTGATAATCATGTATAATAAAAATGTTTACAGGTGTGATTGAGGTGTTAATGCAATAGTGAGATTTTAATGCAATCATTGTGTTTAATAAATATGATAATTAAAAGATTTTTTAAGAATAAATGAAAGATGATATATATTCATTATTAATAATAAAATTTTAAAAATTTTAAGAAAGTCAAATGGTAAAAAGTTATGAAGGAGGGAAATGATTATTGATGGAGATACTATATTATATGTATATAAAATTTCAATTGTAATTAGTTAGCTATTAAGTGGCTATTGCGGGGGTGGCCTGTGCTCCCGTAGATAACGGAATGGGTTGGGGGTAACAGAGAGTGTTACCCCCATCGGAGGCCAAAAGGGCGAAAATGTGCGGCACATTTTTTTTTAGTGTGAATTAAAATTTACACCCTGCTAAACGACCGTGTCGCACATAATAGTAATGATTGTAACAGGCAGTGAAATGCAAGTTTAGATTTCCCCGACTTTTCGGGCGATTACTGCCTTACCAGCACTAATCGTGGATTTGGCTAGCGGCCAGCTATGGTCATATCAAGTCCCTTGACCATAGCTGACTTGAAATTGGTATATATTAGAAATTCAATGGGGGGAGACAACTAGGGGAAATCTCCGGAAACTATGAAACAGCGGCTGCCACTCTGCCCGCTTGGGGGTAGCAAAGACAGGTGGTAGACCCGCATTAAGGGTGTATAATTATAGACGAGAATATGTTGATATTCGACAATGTTTAAATGTAATAGCGGAAGCAAAGACACGGAGAGGGAAAACCTGCTCCAAAATATAGTCTTTGTCGAAGCGCAAGGGCGAAACAGTTCTCCATAATTTGAAATAGTGTGTGTGGCTGGGAGGTGGCTCGGATGAGCCACGAATTAAAATTTTACCACAAAAAATTTTTTTTGTTTAATTCGAATTTTGATCCAATCTAAAACTGCTTGTGCTCTGTTAAATAACTGCTCAGACACTCAAGACAAGGTGTTCATACTATAATTTTAAATGTATTATTTTATTGTAGTAAGTAGGTATAGTTGTTGATAAAAAGTGTTTTCATTATGTGTATATTTTTTTTTCTAAGCCAATAATTAAATTGTCGGGCAGGCGGTCAAAATGAATTATCAGAATCAGAGAGAGGGGAAACAATGAGGGTAGGAGTGAGTATAAATAAATATATATATTTCGTGTAGTCTGTTCAAGTATGAAATGTGTTTTAATTGTGTTAGGAGGATCAGCTGATCATTAATAACATGTCACTGATATTGGGTTCATAAATGCTACCAGTAATTAATGTTCAATATAATGTTTTTAATGTATTACAGATGTTTTGGAGTAATGACAACAATAATGATAATAAGAAATAAAATAATAATTTATGCAAGTTAATAAGAGAGAGTTTTGGGTGATAAATATTTTGTGGGACATATAGATCTGTCCAAATTGAAGTCAAAGTTGAAGTTGAAATAGTAGAGATGAATATGATGTAATGTTGTTATTAAGTAATGTATGTTATAGAAGTTTGAGAAGTATTGATGTTGACACAGTAGTTGTGGAGAATTTATGTAGGTTTTGAATGATATGTTGTTGTTTATGATTAATGATGTTATTTTGTTGTAGTTGTAGTAAGGTAATGAGTTTGAGATTTTTTGGGGATGGCAATTTTGTATTAGGGGTAGTGTATTGGGGGAGTCCGCAACAAGGGTTGGGACGGGATTAGGACCGATTTGGTGGGGACGGGGTCGCCTTAGGTAGAATCCAGGGGCCAAATAAGGGAATTGAGTTTTGGGTAGGGGAAACACGTATCCTATGTACAAAGGGTTGGAGAGTATTTTTTTTTATATGTAGAGAAGGTGGAGATTTGAGTTTAATGATAGGTTGGGGTTAGAGTGTCTTGATTAGCAGTGACTTTGATAGAGATGGGTGTCATGGTAATTGAAGTTAATGAATATTAGAGTCAGGGGGAGAAAGATTATATATGTATACAGATCTAGTAATACAGTAAATGAGAACAAATAATTTACATCACCCACAGTAGATTAAAGTGAGATTGTTGAATAAAGAGAGAGATTTATAATAAAGATATAAAATTTTTTATTTTTTAAACCAGTGACAGAATCTTGATAGAGTTGAAAATAAGGTACAAGTAAGAATTGTTTATTTTAAATAATTTAAATGTCAATTTGATTATTATATTAATATTTTGTTTATTTTAAATGTTTTATTGTATTGTTTTGTGTTTCAAATTAGGTTGTTACAAATGTCAAATGTATTTTCAGATAGAAAGTATACATAACGTATGTAGGTCAAGGGTCTTGGACTTGACCTAGTTTCGATCAGCTGATGAGGTCATATACCCACTAAGCTTGTATAGTAGAAAGTCAATTTGATTTGTTTATTTAATTAATTTGAACCAATATTTAAGTAATTTTACATATAAAGGAAACATTGTAAGAAATTCACATTTTTTTTTACTTTTAAAATTTTTGGAAATTTTAATTTTTTGAAAAAAAAAAATTCTTGATTTTTCGCCTGCCAGCAAATGAATATTTTAGGTAATGATTATTTTATTATGTGTGTACGTAACATGTTCATTTTTTTGTTTGATTGTATTGCATTGTACTGTTAGACTATAAGTGATTACCTGTTAGGTTAAGGATGTGTTTTGAAATGTTTACCTTAAATCATTTTAAAGAAAACAGAAAACCAGGAAGAGAATTTTTTGAGTATATCATTTTGGATTTTTTTTTATGTTTCATAAATGTTAAAAGAATTTTTCCATTTTACTATGTGTCATGTCAACATGTAATGGGGGTGTGTGTGAGCCCAGTATTTGCTAAAGGCAGCCCAGCTTGCATAAAAGGGGATCCATATCGGCGGAGGATCTGGAGTAATTTAAGCCAGGGATGGAGGATTTTGGGGGGTAGCATGTTAGAAGGTGAGGTGCTCTGTGGTACGAGTCTGTTCGATTTCTCGGTGTTGGGATCTCTTACGGAGAAGTCCAGTGATCTCGTTCAGATGAGTCCATAGTCGCCAAGCCAGGGGGGTCGTGTACCCATGTAGATTAAGAACAAGAGGGGGTTGTTGGCACCAGTTCCTCACCGGTCCCCTTCGGGGTTTATCGATGAGATTTCTTCTGTTGTGAACAGCAGAATTCTCATCGAGGGGGTATTGTAGCGTGTCAATTTTGGGCGTTTTTATTTTTTACCATTTGGGGTAGTTATATTTTTTATTTATTTCATTTTGGGCAGGCTTTTCATAAAAATTTCTGGTCAACGTTATTTCCATTGTGAAAGAACCAGTGTTGAGAAACAGTGGTGTAACAAAGGCGAGACGCATTTACTGTATTGTGTCATTCAGCTAAGGAATTTGCACCTCCACAAAATTCTAAGAACTTGGTACATGTGCGTCGACGCACGAGCGCAACTACTCACGCAGGCGCTCCAAGGGACGCTCTCAACGAAAAACAAGATGGCTAAAGTGCGAAAGTATACATCGTTCCTTTAGTTTCACTCAGGAAGTGCTGCTTAAGTCCTGCCTACTTTGATGACGTCAGCCAATGCCTAGCTGAGATCATCTGCTGTATTAGCTCCAAAAACTACATGCAGAGCTTGTGACAAAACTTCGATGATGAAGAGCAAGTCAGTGCTTCCCGTTGAAAGTCTGAGACCACCTGAGAAGTACCTGTTACGTTACCGTTCCCAGTCTACCAGTTGAATCCACCGGCGCCGGTATGGACAAAGTAGGCTAGTCATAAAAGTTTTAATTTATCAGTACAAAAGTGGTAGTTACACCAAATTGTTATGTGACCGCGGTCAATCCAACTAGGGGACCGTAATCAAGAGTTTTTTTTTCTTCTTTCGGAACATAAAGACAGGGTAACCGGACAATGAGTGTGTGCTGCGACCGCGTGGCCGGCGTTTGTGGTCTGGGGTTAAAATTCTAAAATGTTAAGGGCATTATAAATTCTGAATGTGAGTGTGCGTGGGCAAAGCTGGGCTGTTTGTGTTTGTGTCTGTGTTTATAATTGTATTTTTGTGATTAAAAATGATACAAGGTAAGCTGTAGTTAGTAAGGCCTATTATGTAAGAATTGCACAACATGGAAAACAAATATCTCTTAAATTCAATATTGCTGAACATTAAAACTAAGTATTTCTCTTCCAAAAAGGTGTGTAGCGTTAGTTATTTCGATAACCCATGAAACACATGTTTGTATCTAGCGTTCACACGAAAGAATCCTGGCCCGAAACAAAACGAAATTTCAAGGTATGTGGAAGTAGTATACTGATATCTTTAATATTTTAATTATAATAATAATAAACGTCTCAATCTGTAACACTTATTTCGACTATTTTATTGTCCTGACCCACATTTGGAGTCGAGTGGACCTCAATATTATTCATAATAGCTGACTCATCAAAATTGTCAACATTAGTTAATTCATTTACATCGTTTTCATTATTTCCTGCCATTTTTAAGTTGTAAATTTACTGATTTTTGTTTAACTAATTTTTAATTTACATATACAACATATACCTACAACATTATGTACTTTATGTACTGTTATCAACCTCCGAATCACGTTATTCATTCACTGTAGGTGCGGAATTCTAATTTCCAAAAAATTAGAACTTGTTCCAAGTTCGTGGCGCCATCTGTGATTGGTCAAATTATTGAAAATTAATAAAGTCACTAGTTCTGGGCGACATCTGTGATTATTCAAATATTACAAAATTATCAAAATATAATTACCTCCACACCTACCTTACTTTTCGGGTCCAGGATTCCAGCACGAACTGTGAATGTCAACGTGATTTCGAGGTTACAATAATAACGTACACTACTCGCATTGGTGTAAGACAACAAAATTTTATTTTTTATTCTTTAAGCTTTCAGATTTCAAATTATGAATTATTCATTTTTTTACCTCTCAAGTCATGCTATCAATTCTTTCCAAAGATTCAAGACAAATAAAAAAAAAATTCTTTAAATTTTAATGAAATGATCTTATACAACTAGAATTTAAATAAACATCTTATATTTACGAAAGCAGCCCAGCCTGCTCACACACGCATTCACATCATAACCCCTTTTTATTTATTTTAAGGCCTTTTTGATGGTATTGACTGATATATATATATATATATTTAAAATAGTTGTTTTACGTCACCCTGGGCACTCCTCCTCGTCACGTGTCGCACTGGTTGTACGTCCGAAATTTTTAGTTTTTATTTGTTTTGTGTTTTGATTAGGTTTTGTTCACTTTACTCATTCCATTTTGATGCACTTTTCACTACTTGAGTTACCTGTAAGCCACAATTAAATTTTATTGGTGAGACACTATTTGTGCGCTTGCCTGGCCAGGCTTAGCTTCGGTGGGTAACTGCGCAGAGCGTTAACCAAATGCTCCCCTCCAAAATCGGACAAGACGGAAATTACCAATGCCTTCTGCAGTTAAAATGTTCGTCACTGTACTCAAGTGTGGGTTCTTCATAGGCGTTAGACGTTGACGAAATTTTGAGGCCACTAGTCACGTTACTCAAATGGGCGTGTTTTCAATTACATTTCCGGCCTCAACCTCGCACATGCTGAACACATTTCACAACTTAGCCATGTTGGTCGAGGTGTCTAAGCGTCATATCCGCGCGCCTGTTGGTGTCGCGCGCACTAGAGTGTCACACAACACTTGATTTCCTGGAACTCTACTGCAGTGTCGCACACACGCCGCATTCCACTGTTCTATGTTTGACTATGATCGTTTTCTGGAGTGGACTTGCTACCGTATTTATACAGGGAGTTACCATTGAAAATGAAATGAATTTAATCAAATAAAAATACCCCATTCTGTCCCATCACAGTAGGGAGTGAGTTAAAAAAAAAAAAAAAAAAAAAAAAACTAAGTGATAATTAGTGATGGTTTTAACAACCAATATCCTGAATAATAATAAGTACATCTTGCCAAAACCATATAACAGTGCATACCGAGAAAAAAAAACAATACGATAACAAACACTAGGTAAAGCAAAGCAACCCAAGTGCATGTGTAAAAATGTATGAATAAAGAATGTCAATTACCAGTAATAAATAATATGAAAGTGAAAGGTAAGAAGGACAAGTGCTTAGCATAATAAACAATATGTCAAAATACATTAAGTAGGTGTACGGTGATAGAAATTAGTTTTGAAAAAGACAAAACACTAGTAAGTAAGATAGAATAAGGTATCATGTTCAAAAAATATAAGAATAAGTAACTGTTATAAAGATTGTTAGTGTTAAAATATTAAGTTAGTAAAGTTAAAGGGATAAACAAAACCTAAACAAGTTATACGTTATAAAAAGAAGAGTAGATTGTAACTCTTTAAAACAATACAAATAATAAGTCCCTAGTTCTGGGCGACCATTTGTAACTTTTTACTTATTATTAATTCACTTTTCTGAACGTCATTTATTATCATACACATTTAGTAAGTTTATATTTATTAACTTTGTTCAGGTATGTCAACCACACCATAATTATCGTACTTACCATAACTATGTGATACCTGTTGATCTGATCTTATTTGTTTATTGTGGGTCCAGGGTTTCGAATTAGGCGTGAATGTCGACTGAGACGGGCCTTGAAATAAAAATACTAACATCTCTAGACATTGAAAATCAACTTCGATTTATTATTCTCCCATTTACACCGGATTTTTTATTTATTAGACAATGGCGTCTTTTAACGACCAAAACAAAATGGCGGCCGTTACTTACATTTCTTTATTACTTATGACATACAACTATATTATATTTTTGATCAAATTACCCCTTTCTCTGTTAATTCGCAGCTGCCTTTCTACTAAAAAATGACTCTATTTATATTTACATGGAGACTATATGCAAACCAACGCCTCAGCTTGGCTGTCGACAGTTTACCATTCACTCTTTCCTTTCTCACACTCACTCATTCTGAATATATTTAATACATTTTATATATGAATGTACTGGATGGTTAATTCTTTGAGCTCTTTAAAATTATATGAAGGTTTTACACTTTCCTGACTGTAGACTGGAAGTTCTGGTAGGTGGTCTCACATGATGTTTCAACAAAGGTTCCTTGGTTACATTTTATTGACTGTTATTACACTGACTCTAACTTCTAACTTTAGAAAATTATTGTGCACTGATATTAATTCTTTTTCACTGATTTGTATTTATAAATTACATTTTTGAATGTTTTAAGCTCACTAGGCCGGGATTGCTTGCCGGCGAATTTCTGTAACGTGTTACCGCGGATGTGGCGTTGTGAAGACTGCGGTGATGCACTACGCACTTTTTACGTATGTGTGTGTGTGCGTACGTCATTATTCTTTGTCTTTGGTCAAGGAAACGCCCTGGTTTATTGCGTATTTTATGCAAGTCATTCCTTTTGTTAATGACGTCTGACATTGTTGACCAATGAAACAAACGTATTTAGAGCCTGTATTAACTTATGTAACCATTTAGAGTGTTCTTATCCGCACGTCCGCCTTTGACCTTGGAATGATTCTGTTGTGTTGAAACTGCGTCGTTTTCGGCAAAACAAGGGAAATTTGTACCATCCATACACATGAATGCAAAATACAGTAAAAATACAATAATCTGATACCACTCGTACCATAATTCTGACATCAGGTTTTCGTACTGTTACAAGATATCAAAAGATGGATACTCAATTATTGAAGCTGTGTTATAAAGAGAATAGTAGAAGGTAGCAGGAGTATTATAAAACTATGAAAATGTTATAATTGTTAAAAGAATCTTAAGAATAAGTTATGTTATGTTGAGTTGGGAAAATGATACTAAAAAGCAGTAATAATGTGTTGAAAGGATGAGGAAATCCTAAAAATATGCAATGTTAATTTCTAAGATATAGATGTAAAAGGCAATAATATGTCTGTAAAGAACTACTAATCATAGACCAATGTATGTAAATTCATAATAATTGTAAACAAACTGAGACAGCAATAAGAACATAGGAACTAGAGCAAAATTAAATTATAATTAATGTCAACCACTGTAGGCAAGTGTAGGCCTAAATAAATGTGAGAAAATTGTAAAATGTAAACAAATAACAACATTCAGTTAGGGAAAACGTTAGGTAAACATAATATATTTAGCCAAGGAACATTAAAAACACAAAATACTTTCAAAAACATACTTATAAACCAAAATAAGGATAAAAAACAAAAGTATCAAAATACTAAATCAGCCAATACTGAATAGAACATAGTCATGTTTGATTTCAAAATAATATTAAACAGAAATGATATTCAATGGTACTAATAACAGAAGTATTAATAGTAATACAAGCAAATTATCTTAATTAGAAAATATTTATCCATTTTCGGTGAAAACACAAGCTATGTCTAACAATGGGTACAAAATTGTTCCAACCAATGAGAAGGATAGGTTTTGCAGTTAGAACCAAAAAATCGTTACAAATTTATTAACAGTCCATTATTAGCTTCAGTAGAGTACAGATGAAAAAATAGCTGCTCCATATAATTAGCAAAAAGAATCAATCAAATGAGATAAACCATATAATAATTAATGAAAATGGAATACAAGATGGGCAAAACATATTAACAAGATTGAACTAAACAAAATTTTGAATTACAGAAGATAAAAAATATAAAACGAAAAAAGAAATAAAAGAAGGAAGACGTAGCCCCAAGCATACATAAGTTATCAGATGTTAAGGAAGGAGTAAAGTATAAAATTTAGTTAATTAACAAAACAAAAGACTGGATTCACTACACTTTAATACTGATGCACAATATAATTAACTTGGTTCAAACACTCAAACACTGAATGGCTCTTAAAAAACCAAATAATATTTATCAAAAAACTGTTCAATTCAATAATAACACATCTGGAAATACCAAAATACTTTTTCAATGATATAAAACTTAACCTCTAGTTACGAGTTGAACTCACAATTACTTTAGTTAATAAGAGTACTGGTGTAAAGAAAAAACGTAATATTTGATTGAGTTTATGTGAAGGATTGTACTTTCTCGAATCATTTTTGTTAACTTTTGCTGTAATCCAAAGAACTTTTGACTGAATAACCATTGTAAAATTAAATTCGACATTAGACACTTGGTGCTCAGTCAGTGACCCAAACAAACATAGCCAACCGCTGAGTTATAAATCATTCAAAGCCGGAGCATAACTTTATATATATCCATAATTCCCTATAATAACCAATATAAAAAGTAGAACCGCTATCCAATAAACCAATACTAAGAATTTATACCTGTTTATCATTTCATGTGATAATATTTATGTGTTAACTTATTTAATATAGCACAGTGAACATTTTTTACCAGAATTACAGGTTGGTAATACTGCTGTGAGAGAGCGAATTTCGAATTCAGCCGATACAGAGTGGTAAGTAATACGGTTTCGCTGAGAAAGAAGGAAAAGCTACAAACAATTTTTGTTTTAAAACAAACAATTTGGCGCCTAAAATCAGGAAAATAATAGTTAGTTTAAATCAGGTAAGAAAGAAGAGACAGGTATTGGCGAGGTCACAAGAGTGACAGATAGCGGGAAATTTACGAAGTTTTGGACTTCATTAATATAACATCAGAAGGAGTCGAATTAAAACTATCACGACCCGAGCTGATCGTTATAAATTGCCGCAACCAACGCGTGGCTTGATAGAGGAAGATTGCCATGGAAAAAGAGAGTGTTATAATATTACACAGACATATAACATACTTTTCATATACACAAATATTATTTAACTAAAAATGAACTTTTTCATGTGAAAAAGTTCATTTTTAGTTAAGTGTTAGTGCTGTGAAAGAAGAGATGAATAATCAAGACAACAAATATTATGTGTTGTTACTAAATAACATTCCATAAACACAACAAAAATTTCCTAAATCAGACATTCCATTAAATTTTCTTGGGGAAGAAATAAAACACAGTAAGGCAGGTTAAAATACACTATAATTTTATAGAAAAAGCAGCTTATAGACTATTTAAATACGATTAACACAACAAGCAAGTAATATGGTAACAATATTGTTTTCGAATAATATGGCTTTCAATACAGCTAGTGGACAAATATTACCTCACTTCTTAAGATAAGTTTTACCAGTTTTCCCGATGATTAGTATCAGTGTGACTACAAACGCACACTGTAAACATAATGGAGATACATTATGGATGGCCTTCCATTACAAACAAAGAAAGATTACCCAACTAAACCTGTAATACAAAATTGTCTTCCAGTGCTAAATGTCAACAAGTTCTAATTACGTTATTATTAAGAATATTTTCAATATCATATAAAGCTACAATACAAATACAATAAAACAGTTATTCCATCCCAGAGGAAAATTCAAATTGTCAGAGTATCATGGGAAAGGCAAAAAAGGTTTTAGGGGGGGATACGCAGAGATATTATGAGGATTGAATGAATAGATCACAGCCTTAAAAGAGTGGCATGACTTACTAAAACCCCGAATACCCCTGATAAAATTTTTATTACATTGCATAAAACACTGTTGATACTATAATAGTGTTACGACAGTCACATGGATTGTTATGTTTGGACACTTGAAACATAATAATTGACACCAGCTGAAATTGCTACCTAGAAGTGTAATTACAGTTGAATAAATAAAACAACAATATACAATACAATACAATTCATGGTTGCGATTGTTCAATGGGTAAATCACATGAACTTTTTTGACATATCGGCGAATTTTTGTAAAACTTGGCAGGGGGTAAGAAACAAAAATGTGAGGGGTCAAATAAAAGAAAATTCTAACCACAATCTGAATACAGTGTTAATTTCTGAAAACTAAAACAAAATTGAGCAGCTAACCCCAAAAAGCGTGTAACAATTTTAAGAACATCACAGACTCCATGTGGGATATCAAATTAATGGGAATTTTAGCACAAATCTGAAAATAGTGTTTAGTTTTGAAAATTTCAAGGAATAAAACTCTTAAATAAATGTGAATTCTTGAATGATAGCTTCTGAAAATCATTAAGAAATTCTGTAACTAAAACAAAAGTATTATTCTGTTTATTGACAAATCACAGCAAAATTTTAGATATTTTATAGATGGTTTGTCCAACACATTTTGTCAGGCACTTTGTTACATGAACAAGAAAACAAAGATTAACATCCCTCAAGCTCTCTATATGTCCAACATCAAGGTAGTCTACTACATTAAAAGTGCCAAGAAAAATGAGGCTGCTAGATAAGTCATACTCAGTGTGGAAGATTTATGAACAGGATTAATACATGAACATGGTTGAAGACCTGGCAGTGCATGGCAAACTGACACATACAGAGATTGTGGCTGCTGTTAGAAACAAAAGAAATTATGATGCATCTTCACATGAAAATGAGACTAGACTGAACTACTACAGATACCAATTCCAATGGTTGCACAAACATTGCATGCATTATATTCAAGACTTGAAATGGTATGTTGAAGGACACCAGAATGTAAGTGACATTATTTTCCATGCACTCACTAAACTAACTTATACTACACCTCAGTGTATACATTCCAAAATTCAATTACAAATTTCTAGCTTTTTTAATAAAAGTGTAAATATTTTGTACTGAACATAAATTTATAGATTTCAGGAACATTTAAAATAAAATTATGTATTGCCTTATTAAATTGCAGTTTTTAATTATATTTTTCTACCCTTATTATTCAATTTCTTTTACTAGTCCCTTCAGCCTCAAGTCAGCCAAGTTTTACTGTAGCTATAAAATAAACCAACTTCAGTATAATGACAGCTCCAGGTTACTACTGAATAAAGAAAGATTTGCAAAGTAGCAACTATTGAGTTGTAAAAGATGTGTGTAAATGGTACATACTTTCCAGATATCATGTAATTACTAAATATATGTGAGATTTAAATATTTTATTTTGATGGGCTAAAGCAAGTTTTAGTCTTTATTATTTACAAATATAGAATAATGTTCACCAGGGTTCCCAGCCAGAAAGTCAAACTAATTTCCCTGACATTTTCCTGACTTTCCCTGACCAAAATATTGTATTTCCCTGACAAAAATTTGGCATTTGCGCAATTTTTAACAGCCTCCTCCACCCCTATTAGCTGTCCAACACACACCTGTACACAATATTTATTACTCAAATAGGAAATACAACATTTTGAACAGTAAAGTACATACAATTTAATAATCACTTTACTAAAAATGAACTTTATCTTGTGATTTCACAAGATAAAGTTCATTTTTAGTAAAGTGATAGTGCTGTGAAAGAAGAGATGAACAATCAAGACAATAATGATCTGCCAGATAATAATAAATGTTAATACATTTTATTTATACATGAATAATGAAAGTATTACTATTAAAATTACTAATGAACACACAAATGTTGGTAATAATGTAAAAAAAAAAAAAAACGCAGCACAACAACAAAATTACACACAATTTTTTCTGTTTTCAAGTAGGCGTATTTTATCTTCAATTCTGGCTTCACATTCTTGTGACTGCATTCTTTTAACTTTTTTTTCGTCTTCCAACTTTCTTATTTCATCACTTTTCTTCATTTCTCAGCTTTTTTTCTGTCCTCTTCTTTGACCTTCAGGCGTGTCTTCTCAAAGTAATCCTGGTATTTCTTATGAGCACATCTCACCGATAACAACATTCTATGATTAATTGGTACGCATCTGACACCTCCATAGTACAAAATGGAATCATACACTTGTCTTTGTGCAATAATTGACTCCTCATGCATGTTTTCTACCAACATTGATTTATTTATAGAAAAGCCACTCTCCACTGCAGCATTTCCATGAGACAGTATAAGACAAAGCTTTATTACTTGCCAAAGTTCACTATACTGTTTGTTTTCTGCTAAAATGTCAGCAAAGAAAATGTCTAAACCCATACTATCATCAGATATTGAGATATATTCTTTGAATTTAGTTTCCAAAGCTTCCTTTGATTCACAACACAGAGAAATGTATTGTGCTTTAGCCCTATCGGCCACATTTTCAGTTATTCTGTTAGCTTCATGCAACGCTTCCAAGACATATTCCATTCGGGTCTGACCAAGACTTGGTTGCTGATATATTATATGTGGGTTCAAACTCTTAAGACCTTTTACTAATCTATACTTTAAAGGACTCTTATCCAACAGTTTTGTCACAACTGCCACTAATATTTTCTGACATTCGTGTTTAAAACCAAGAATTTCTCTCTCTGACAATTTTAGTTCTTTAAGTACCTTTTTCGTACTAAATCCAACATCAACTTTACCTACCTCAATTAAGTTTCTTGGGTCATGTAGATCAAGCAAAATCACACTCCTAATATCAATGGCATTTGCCATTTTACTATGCTTGACAAAGCGATTCATCAAACTTCTTAATAGTTCATTCAGATGGGAGTACAAAAATGGAGCAAGCGGTTTGTTACTTTGAAATCGCCTGAGAAAAGGCTCACATTCCAAAGAAATGATTTTGAAAAATGCTAGTTTGCATTTTATTAAAGGGTCTTGGATTTTTTCTTTAATATTTTTACAGGACTTACTTTCTGGCAACTTAGCATTTGCAACATATGCCTTGATATGGTGAAATACTTCTAAGGCTCGTTCCAGACAATGAACATTTTCAAGCCATCGTACTGTACAATACTTCAGTGGGAACACTGTACTACCAGTCACTGCAGTGAACTGGGCCCGGCGAGCTGGTGAGTCTTTGAATAAATAATACATGTTATGCAGGAATGAGTTAAGCTCCCAATTTACAGTCATTAAACCTGTTTTAACAGCTCCATTGATGACATGCAAACCACACACTCCCAGGTTCAATAACTTTTTCCCATTGTAACGTTTTGTTGCCACGTTACAAATCCAGGGAACCCATCCTAATTGACACCAGCCAATTATATGGGCTGCCTACGTTGTAACGAACTGAAATTAAACTCAACACAATTAACAAAATTAATTAAGCTAATTATTAGGAAACAAGGGAAGGTCTTTCATTGATTTATGCACTCACTTCAATGTGTAATAAGATGACTTCTCTTTATTAACAAATGATATGAAAAGATCCCATAACATAATTAATTAGATTAAAATATTCAAAGAGTTTTCTGAAAAACTAGGGATCGTAATGATCATGTACTTTTTTACCTCGGATCCGAGTTTACTTTAAATATATTGCAAAGATGTCTGAGTATTTCTATGTTCATCTAGGTGCTTGCAAGACTTCTTTTACCATTTGAAGAATGGTATTATTTACTAAAGAGATTATAATTTACATTTACATATTAATGTTACAACGTATGGTATTCAATATTACAGTACACTTTTAGTTGGTCTCATTTATAGTTTAAAGAAAATCATTGTCTTTGAAAAGTCTCTTTCATCTGTAAGTTATGTCTCAAATATAATTAACTCTCGATAGGCAAGCTATCGAGTTACCTTTACAATAAGTCGTGGTGACCTCGTCCTGGGGTGTCACTCTTGGGAATTCTGGAAGTCGGCGTCGTCATCTGGGTCGTGTCTTCGGCGAGTACTAGATAGCTGGTTCACTGAGGAGATTGAAGTTCTTCTGGTTAAAGTTGGTGTAGATCCACGTAGGTCCTAGTCAGCGTCGTATGGCTCGTATACGTCCACATGTGAAGTTTATGCAGGTCACATCTTCATATGTAAAGTTGTACTGGAATTTACCTCTTGAGGGGAGACGTCATCTTGCTTACTAGTTGTTAGTTTTTTTTTTCTTTGTTTAACTTATTACATTTCTTAACACAACTTTCTACATTTTATATATTAAAAATTGCTCGCCACGTTTAGTAGTGGTAGCTAACAGTTAAGCTTAAAATTAATCAATGCATTTTTGAAGAGCTCTCGCTCGTAGGTGTGTACGGTCTGACGGCTGCATTGTCACTCTTTTCTCGATTCGACTGGCACATTGCAATGAAGCGGGGCGAGTACTCCGCGATAATATAGTTCCTATTTTTATTTAAAGTGACATTATTATTACAAGAAACAATACATTAATTATACATATATAATTTAAGTGAATTATTTTAACTACTACTCGTGCCTTCAAATTACTAATTACAAACATTATGATTTTTATACTTTCCTAAGTTACAGACGACTCGCTAAACACGTTGAGTCCGGAATTAAACAGGTCAACGCATGATGACTTGCAAAAGGGTTAACTGCGATATTAATAGCTTTTTACAATTCGATTTTTTTATTAATTGTTTAGTTAGATTTTCCATTTACATCTCATACTTATTCTGAGTTAGTACAGGAGCTTTAGGTTTAATAGTGCGATTTAAAAATACTTAATTGCTAGTAAATTAATTTTTTATTTATTAAAGATTTTATTATCAATTAAATCGTCACACCATCAGGATTTTCTGTCTCCATTTCCACTTCAAGCTTCCTGAGAAAGCTCAAGTTCACATTAGGCCCATCCACCGAGACCTGCAACAAGTTTTTTCTTTGAAGAGGTTGCAGTCCATGATTAAATTTCTGCAGCAGATCTTGGGCAGTAGCACACCCAGAAAAACACTGTTCCAATATCTAGAAACCACTTTATGAGTGTTGATATCAAAAAATCTGACAATGAGATCCATTTGTCCTTGTTGTGTTACCTTATTGAGTGACTCATCAAAAGAAACTACATAATCCTCACAAGTTTTCAAATTGTTTGTTAATAACTCACTGAAATGTGGTGCAATACCATGATTAATCACGTAGGAACACTTACTTTCACCAAAGGTGAATTTCGATGCAATGCACTATCTGGGAACATAAGTATAAATGTATCACGTATATCTGCACATGAACTCCTCTTGTATTTACTAGCAACAACTTTTAATGCCCATAAAATTTCTGCTTTGGCTACTTCATCTTTATTAAAATAAGAAGTAGCACAGTGTACCGACTTTCCACTTTCTATCCCTGCCTCAGTCTTTACTGTTTCTGTTGAACTAACACACGGTTTGACAGCGGCATTATCAAGAGATCCATGTCCAATGTCTACACTTCTTGTTTCTGTTGAACTAGTAGCTACACTTCTTAATTGTTGAACTAGCGCTAGGTTTGACAAAAAATGATGACAATGATGGCTGTCTTGATTTAATATTCTGAAGCTGAGTGTGTTTTGGTCCAGTTCTATATGAATGAATTGCCTGACGCCCCATATTGCTGAGTTTAAACTTCTTTCTGCACACATTACAGTAGGCTTCAAATTTATTAACTAAAAATGAACTTTTTTCATGTGAAAAACTTACTAATTTTAATGGACGCGTTTCGGCTTAGTATCCGCCTTCTTCTTGGCGTTTCTGTACTTATTGATGAAATATGCTTTATCTGCGGTATTATAGTTGTCTTGATTATTCATCTCTTCTTTCACAGCACTAACACTTAACTAAAAATGAACTTTTTTCATGTGAAAAACTTACTAATTTTAATGGACGCGTTTCGGCTTAGTATCCGCCTTCTTCCTTGGCGTTTCTGTACTTATTGATGAAATACGCTTTATCTGCGGTATTATAGTTGTCTTGATTATTCATCTCTTCTTTCACAGCACTAACACTTAACTAAAAATGAACTTTTTTCATGTGAAAAACTTACTAATTTTAATGGACGCGTTTCGGCTTAGTATCCGCCTTCTTCCTTGGCGTTTGAGGAAGAAGGCGGATACTAAGCCGAAACGCGTCCATTAAAATTAGTAAGTTTTTCACATGAAAAAAGTTCATTTTTAGTTAAGTGTTAGTGCTGTGAAAGAAGAGATGAATAATCAAGACAACTTCAAATTTATTGTCCGGTACATCACTGAGCCAATCTACAAACTCTGGATTAAGGGTTGAATCCAGCCACTGATAGTTGAAAGTTGTTTTTCTTGCCATCTTATCTAATGCATAGGCCTAATCTGAAACAAAAGAAAAGCATGTTAATTGTACACAAAAACTATATCAAAGCACAAATACATTTATCTCAGCAATGTAAAGATACCTTGTTGGGATAAAAATATACTTGTACAGCTTGGTAGGGCCAGAGCCGCCACACACTGTTCAGCATTTCAACAAACTCATCTTGTTTTAATGCTGCCATAGCCCGAAACATGTACAATTTTAATTTTTTTAAATAAAATTCAACTTACCTCATTAATTGATCACTTTTCCTCGCTTCAAAGGATTCACAGGTTGCAGTTTGTCATCAGTATGAATTACCTGACACATAACAAATTTGAGTCAACTTCCCTGACTTTCCCTGACACACGCCAATTTTTAAAAGACTTCCCTGACAATTTTGTAATTCCCTGACAATCCCTGACTTCCCCTGACTTTCCAGGTCGCTGGGAACCCTGTTCACTGTTTTACATGAGTGGTGCTATACGCATACCTTCTATTACGGAAAGTATCACTGACTTAGGCTAGATGGAATTAGTGAATTTGGATTCTCTTAACAAAATGGGACTTATAAATAGTTGACTATTTAAAAAAATGTTTGTAATTTTATAAAAATTCTTATTTACTAAAATACTATAAATCCACTTTTGAACATAGAGGTGTGTTTTTCTTCTATTTATTCACTATGGCATGTTTTATTTTTAAGGAAGACTTGTATATTAGTAAAGTATTATAGACATAAGGAATTTTTTTTTACATTTTGAAGTTTCCTAAGTCTCTTACTTGAACCTGACTTTTCTAAATCTTTAATAGTGAAATAATTTTATAGTACTGTCACATGCACCATCAATACAGTCGTATTGATCTTTGAAATGAATATGACGTTTTTGTAGAAATGTTTAACTCGAAACATGACTAAGATATTCTGTATACTCTATTTGACCAAACGGGTCATGCTCTGATCCACAGCATGCAAAAATTAAATTAAATTTTGGAATTAATTGAATTATTCTTTGAAAATGAATTATACAAAGTGGGCATTACCTGACTGTTTCATCAACTGTGACTAAACCTGGAGTATCAAGAAAGATAATCTGTGTATCACCAACATTGTAAACTGCACGAGCTCGACATTGTGTTGTATGAACTTTTGATGAAACAGGAAATATCTGTTACAGAAATTAAACTATTAATGAAAAGAGACATCCTCTACACACAAATTATAAAATTATCTTCCTAATTGCTGACATTTTAATAATATATTCATGATTCATATTAATATTGAAATAAACAAAAATGTTTTTAAAAATTTTAAACTGTGATGTATGAAGAACATCTGAGTAGAATGGCTATTGTGAAAACTGTCAAGTGCTTATACATACACTATTCTGAATATCTCAGAGACAATTTTAAAAACCTCTAAACTTCATAAAAGCAATCTATTACTTCTAAATCATTCTGAAAACTCAAGAGAAATCACCTAGAAACAAATACGTTCACATTTATAATTTTTCTTTTTTTATAAGGTTAGTAAATAAATTTATAATAAATAATTGTTTTAGTAAACACCACATTTTGAAAATAATTAAGATTTGTATATTTTGGGCATCATACATAGAAGATACGAAATGAAAGAATTTTTATGTTTACTTAAAAATTCAACAATAAATGTTAACATTACAACTAAACTTAATAAATGTACATAATAACTAAATCTGAATGGTGTAACTAATAACACATTTGGTCTAACACACGATGACTGATGGTAACCAATTGAGTCTGTGCAGACTCTACAAACACTAACTAGCAAAACACGGTGTCTGCGTGGAATCCATTCTACAAAAACTTTTGTGAACCAAGCCTAGGATATCAGAGTGAACAAGTTACAACACATGACAACATAAATGGGATCATACCTACTATAGTAGACTCTCCCTAATTTCAGATCACAGTTGTGCTGACTTAATGAGAGTGCTGGATTATTTCAATATCGTAAGATAATTAATAAAATGCAATACATTACAATAGGCTACTATATTTCTGAACATGTACAAGCATAAATGAAGTTCATACAGTAATATTTACAATTCTGATTCTCAAAATAAATTAATATATTCAGATTGTGTATTTATGAATTACTTAAAGATAAAAATAAGTACTTGCTATAAAATAATGTAGCCTAACACTTGCATATTACTACACAGGAGCAAAAAAGCTGTTGGCAGTTTTCTGTTTTTTTTTTTAATTTTTTATTTGAATGAAATTCTTATCGCATTTACATGGAGACTTTTTAGCATTAGTATGTGAGAAGCTACTGCCTTTTTCCTTTTTCCATGGCCCACTTGATGGAGGCAGACAAAGCACCTACCACACTCTCACAGCTTACTGTGTGCATTGGCTTGGCTACAGTTTTCCCTTCTGCTCCCACCTTTATCACTTTATCTTCCTGTTTTAGGTTATCTTTGATGATTTTGTCATATGTCATAGAGTGATATTTTTCTTCTTCATCACCAACCAGTCAGCCATTTTCATTGTCTAATGTCAAGCTATGAGAATTCTCAACAAATATTTGCTAATCGTTTTTAAAGGTCATTTACTTCGCTGTTCATGTTCTTTCAGAAGTTAAAACTAAAGATTTCTTTATGCCTTAAACTTTTAGATTCTTCTCATTTTGTAAGTCTCAAGTAATGGGAGAGTTTGCCATTTCTTTGCAATGAACAAATCTATGTTTTTGTAGCCACATTTTCCACATATTTGCCTAATTAAAAACATCTTCAAGGTTTGTTTGTTTCGAGGACTAAATATTACTGTTCTCTTAAACAAAATATGGTATTACAGATTTTCTGTAACATGTTTTTAACATATTTTTTGATCACCTGAATAACATTTTGATCCACTGGCTGCAAAAATTGATGACATAATATTTGGTGGTAGGAAAAGTACTTATGTTTTTCATTCATCTACATCTAGGCATGAAGGGCAGTTTCCTACATTTAGAAGGGCTTTCTGAGGCAAGTTTTGTTTTTAAAGGTTATATTTAAAAAGTACGATGTCAGAAGAGCAGCTGTCTGACTGTCCTTTCTAAGTGTTGAAAATGAGATGTCAAGGCAGCCTTCCTTATTGATTCCTTCACTGCACCGAAGTTCTAGAAGAGGAAGTTCTAATTTGAAGCGGAAGACATTTCTGTGGAATACTGCCTTAGGATTGCTGTCAGTTTTATTCAAGTAATAAATTAGCAGAACATTTTTTATAAGAGTTTTAAAAAACTTAAACTTTACAAATTGTTATCTACTTTATATTTTTACTCTTGTACCATGTCATGTCAGGCTCATGTCGAGTATACATGACAACTAGTTGTACAGGTTCTCAATATGCGGCTTCTGTAGTATCGATGCACCTGGGGATGGACCAGTGTCTGAAATGTATGTTGTGTTTATGTAAATAATTATGTTTTGATTGTGATCAACTGTTTGGTAGGAGTATATTAATAACTGTATTTTTAGTTTACGAAGATTTCTAAGGGACTTTTCATTTCCTAATCTAAGAACATTTTAATTTTCATCACACACTTTATGAAGTGCCTTGTGAATATCATTCATAATCCTCTATGATGATCCAATTTTCAAACTATCGTGGGAAGAGTAGGTGGCACCATCTACGTTAGCTCTACTCTTCTTGTTAACAAACAAGAAGCATCATCAGAGACACCAGCAGCTGAAATCCCAAGTCTCAAAAATGAGAACAATTCCTGATATTCATGGATTAAACTTTCATCAGACGATTTCATCAGAAACAAGACAGCAGTTTGCAACAAATTCTACATAGGCCAGACGTAGCTTCAAACAAAGATACATCGAACAGACAAAGGCACTACACTCCACTACCGATTCCACCTTTGCAAACAACCTCATTGAAGCAAACCACACATACAAAAACATCGACAATAACATGGATATTCTACATGTACACACACAAATGGCCGAAAACTAGACTCTCTTGAACAATTGGAAATATACAAACACACGAAAACACATAAAAACAACTTCCTAAACGAACAGGCACAATTCAAATCACACGCATTATTGAACATATCACACCCCACACACACATCGATCCTTCAAAAGTCGACACTGCCGCCAAAAACAAGACGGACAGTGGTCCCAACGGCAGCCTCTGAAGATTCTTTGTAAAATCGAAAACTGGTTCCGGCTATAAGGTAAAACTATTACGTTTCTAACCATAAAAAACTTTGTGTTCCGAGGTGGTAGTGATTTAATTATATTTAGCAAAAGATTATTCGGGTAACAAGACATAAAGCTGAGAAAGAGGATGGTGAAGTGTTATGTATGGAGCATGCTCCTATATGAGACAGAAACCAGGACAATGAGGAAAGAAATTCGAGATATGGACATGGAGAAGGACAGAAAGGACTTTCTGAATGAATACTAACAAATGAGGAAATGCTTGGAAGAGCGGGAGAGTGTTGGATATCATCAAGGACAGGAAGAGAAATTGGTTGGGACACTGTACGTGACAAACACAAGATAATGTGATGGTAGAAGCCCTGGAGGGACTGGTAAATGGAAAACGGAATAGAGGACAGATGATGGACAACCTATGGATGCCATATCAAGAAATGAAGCAACTAGCCTATGATACGAAAACATGGAGGGAGTACCCTTAGATAGAACACATGATGTTCCATATTAAAACTCACATAGTTTGTTATCCAGTTAAGAATATTTATGTGATTTATTACCTTTGTAGTAGTTAGAAGTAAAAACTGTGTGATCAGATTCTGAGTGGAAGGTTTTCATAGTCATGGAATAACCTAACAGTAAGTTCAACAACTAGTTATATTTTTATAAAATAATGGTAAGTTACTTTAACATGTTGAATGCAGGACAGGTTTTGAGTACTGAGTACTTTGTCTTTGACTGATTTACAGGTCACCAGGGTATTGTAAGCAAACTCACCCACCGAGGATTACATATCCTTCGTAGCCTCCACGCAACTTTGCGATTTTATTAGTTTCAGGAGCTGAAGGTTAATTATTATCTACTTTGTGTTATATTTTATGAATGTGTAAATAGAGGTCGTGATCTGGTATAAATCGCACCTATCTCTGATGATCAATATTAAAATAGGTGACAAAACAAATTTCACTGTTATTCATGTTGACTTACTCAGTTAAAACAAACATTGCTTTAATAACAAAAACAATTATTCAATAACTAATTGTCTTTTTGCAAATAAATGTTTACTTACGTTTGTGCAAAATACCATTGGCTTTCAACATTACACAAAAGATTTTTAAAATACCTGGATCTTAATTTTAATCCATTTGTTTGAAAGAAAAATTGTTGTAATTAGGCTCACATAAGCATATTCATTCAATAACTGATTGTGTTGTCATGCATAAATCATTTAATCTTAATTCTACTATATATCATTCAATTTCACTTTTTTTTTTTTTTAAGAACATTCACTTTTAACACTGAAAAAAATAAGATTTAGTAATACCTACAACATTTGTAGTCATGGTACCAGTATTTATTAAAATATGCTAAAAAAATCGTAGAGAGTTGAAGCACTCACTCAAAAGCTGATCACACATCTATCCCTTTTGTTTGCTTCTCTGCTTGATATAGTTTTTCATAATCTATAATATAATGCACTAGGTAGTGTGTCAGTCATTGGTATGTTACCATGTTACCATAGTAACAAGTAAATAAACAAATGATATTTACCGGCATCAAATGTATACATTTATCCGTTCCTATAGTTTTTAATGTTTTTACTATGCGATTGTGTTGATATGTTTTGTAATTTTGTATACAGGTACGTCTATATCTTTTGTAATTGTCCTATATTTCTGTATATGTTTTAATTGTGAAATTTATGTTTATACGTATTTCTGATGATCCAATGAATAAGTAATGAAATACGATCAAATATGCCTCCTAAACGCCAGCAACCACCAACTGCTGAAGAAATTGCAGCAAAAAAAGCACGTATTGCGGAAGCTCAAAGACGCCATAGAGCGGCCATGTCAGAAGAGCAGCTTCAAGCAGAATGTGTAGCTAATGCTGTAAGTCAACGGCAACACAGGGAAAACATGCCACAAAATCAACTTCAACAAGAGCGCGAGGCAAACGCTGAAAGAGAAAGGGTTGCACGCCAACATCAAAGAGGACGTCTGAGTAGATATGTCCGATCCCGCAACACCGCTTTGCTTCCCGAAAACTTCAATGAAGACGAAATTGAAGAACGTTATCTTGGCCCAATGGATGCTAAATGTCCATTTTGCAATGCCACGCATTTCAAAAATGAATTAATGTCAAATTGCTGCCACAAAGGGACCATTGCATTAGAAGAAATACGAATGCATCCCTTCATTACAAATTACATGAATGGATCTGATCCAAATTCCAAAAATTTCATGGAAAACATAAGATCCTACAACAGTGCAATGGCCTTTGCCTCAATGGGAGCACAAGTTGACCAATCAGTGACCAGACGTTCAGGTCCTTTTTGTTACAGAACCACGGGCAAATTTATCACGCTACATCTGCATTACACCCAAATCAAGGTGAATTACCAAAGTATGCCCAACTGTACATTTTGGATTCGGCCCAAGCCTTGACAGAAAGAATGAACAATCAAGCAAACAATGGATGCATTCGTGTCGTAATGGAGAACCTCCAAAAACTTCTTGGAGATATCAATCCATTCTCTAGAGAATACAAGAACACATGCTCAAATTTGAACAAGACGAAATGCTAAAGGCAAATCGGGAAAACCGAACCCCAATTGAATATAGCATGACTTTCGTGAGAGAAAGAGTAAATAATGTGCACCCTGGCAGAACCAATGCTCCCACTGCCAGAGGAGAAATTGCTGCCGTTTTTCACAGTGCAGATGGCGCACCCCCAGAAAATCAGGATATTACAATTTATCCGAAAAGCGGAATTTTACAAAATATATCCATCCTGAGTAGACTCTGTGACCCAATGTGCTACCCTTTGCTTTTCCCATATGGGGATTCAGGGTGGACCACAGATCTGAAGAAAGCTGTTGGTCAAGGAAATGTGTCCCAGCTTCAATGGTATTCATACCATTTTGCCATTCGTGATGGAAACTTTAACGAGCTCCTCAACGCAGGAAAGCTGACTCACCAATTCATGGTTGATGCCTATTACAAGACCGAGGCAAACCGTTTGAATTGGTTTTGAAAAAATCAAAACACAGTAAGAGCTGAAGACCATGATGTCCTTCACCGATTTGTGAACAACCACAATTTTGAGCACGTTAACATATTGCCTGGAAAGAAAGTTATATTGCCTTCAACCTTCCAAGGGAGTCCAAGAAATATGGCTCAAAATTACCAAGATGCTATGGCTATGGTCAGGAAATATGGCAAACCTGACTTATTTGTAACATTCCTAAATGGAGGGAAATCAGGGAAAACTTACTTCCCGGTCAGCAACCATGCGACCGGCCTGATTTAGTAGCAAGAGTGTTTGAGTTGAAACTGAAATTGCTACTTGAAGACAACCAAACACCACAGATTTGGACGTGTTAGGGCTATGCTCCACGTAATCGAGTTCCAAAAACGTGGTCTACCACATGGGCACATATTGCTATTCATGGCCCCGGAAGACAAAGCCTGGGAGAATGAAAGAATTGACAAAATTGTCTGTGCAGAACTCCCTGATAAAGATGCCCACCCGAGGCTACATGAAATTGAAAATCCTGTATGATACATGGCCCATGTGGTCCATTAAATCCAAAGGCACCGTGTATGGAAAACGGCAAATGCACAAAAGAATTCCGAAAAGATTTCTATGCTGAGACCAACAGCAATGTCAATGGTTACCCAAAATATCAACGCCGAGATGATGGTAACTTTGTTGAACTTGGGGGAAACAAAGTGGATAACAGATGGGTAGTGCCATACAACCCATACCTGTCTCTGAAATACAACGCCCACATTGATTTGTAACTCAATTCAAAGCATTAAATACCTGTTCAAATACGTTTACAAGGGGCATGACTGTGCAAATATTCAATTCGTTACTGTTCCCACAGAACAGGAAGCTACTATTGAATGGGACGAAGTAAAAAATTACTTGGAGACCCAGTATGTAAGTGCACCTGAAGCATGCTGGAGGCTCAGGGAATACAAAATGCACCACCAAACTGATCATGTGGAAAGATTAAATGTCCACCTTGAGGACAAGCATACAATATGTTTTATACCAGGCAAGGAAGCTGAAGCTGTACAGCAAAAAGTATTTATATACTGAAATTCCCAAACACTATACCTGAGATGACAACAATTCTAAATGGAAATCACGTCTTAGAGGACATGAAACTACAATTGGCAGAATGTTTGCCGCAAGTCCCACGGATAGAGAAAAATGGTTCCTCCGAATTCTCCTTCTCAATATTAGAGGAGCAACATCTTTCGAGGACCTAAGAACGGTCGAAGGAAATCCTATCCCCTTTGCAACTTTCCAAGAAGCATGCATTGCAAGGGGATTAACTGATGATGACTCAGAATGGGATACTTGCCTAACAGAAGCTGCAACCCATCAAATGCCAGTAGAACTTAGGCAGTTGTTTGCATTTATTTTTATCATGTGTGAGCCGCCGGATGCAGCAGCATTATTCGACAGACATAAGGACAATCTTACAGAAGACTATAAGAGACGCTTTCCTGATGGAGAAAAAGCTCTCTATTTGACACTTAAAGAAATTGAATCTGTCCTTCGAACACATGGAAAGTCAATGGTAGATTTTGGCCTAGAACTTCCAAACGGCAGCTATGACAAGCCAATCCATTCTGGAAAATATTACGATTCAATTGCCGAAAAAACCATGTTCGAAGAAAAGTTTCAAATGCTCAATCCAGGGTAAAGAAGGGCTTTCGACAAAATCAGGGAAGCAATTGAAAACCCTAACTTACCCAAACGTCTATTCTTTATTGATGGACCTGGCGGAAGTGGTAAAACCTTCCTTTACAACACAATCATGCACTATGTGCGATGCAAAAATGAATTAGTCTTGCCATGTGCATTTACAGGCATAGCAGCAACTTTGCTTGAGGGAGCCAGAACTTCCCACAGTCGTTTCAAGCTGCCTATTCCAATAAATGAAACATCAACCTGTAATGTTCGACATGGGACTAATACGGCAAATGAACTGGAAAAGGCCAAAGTGATAATCTGGGATGAAGCTTCAGTGGCCCCAGCACATGGAGTAAATGCAGTTGACACACTGTATAAAGAACTCTTAGCTGAAGATCCAAAAGTTCCTTCTAAAAAACCATTTGGAGGTGCGGTCTTTCTTTTCGGTGGAGATTTTAGACAAATTCTCCCTGTTGTTCCACATGGCAGCAGAACCGAAATACTTTCTTCATGCATGAAGAATAGTAAGTGTTGGAAAAACATTCAGGTCCCAAAGTTAGACCAAAACATGCGTGCCAATGAGGACAATGTCCCATCAGAACACCGAGGCTTTTCCGATTGGCTTTTAAAACTTGGGAATGGAAAACTCCAAGAGCCTGGATTAGAGGAAGGCATCTTCGAAATTCCTCCAGTCTGCAATGAAAATGGATGTATTGTTGATGCTGTCTTTCCTGAGGTCATCCAATCAGGAGATGACAGCATTGCTAACCGTACAATCCTGACTCCAAAAAACCACGAGTCACTTGAACTTAATGAAAATGTCCTTAGACGAATTCAATCTGAACTGAAATGCTATACCAGCATAGATTCTATTCAGCAAGACAATGCAAATGCCGAGGAGGCAGCAAACTATCCAATGGAGTTTTTGAACAGCTTAACACCTGGAGGTATGCCTCCTCATAGACTTAACTTGAAAGTTGGTCCAGTAGTAATGTTGCTACGAAACCTTGACTCAACAAGAGGTCTTTGCAATGGCACCAGAATGGTCGTCAAGCAAATGATGTCAAAAGTCACTGACTGTGAAATCCTGACTGAATCTTTTAAAGGTACCAGGGTATTTATTCCAAGAGTTATTCTTGCACCCAGTGACCCTGACCTTCCCTTTACATTAAGACGAAAACAGTTTCCATTTAGACTTGCTTTTGATATGACCATCAACAAAAGTCAAGGACAAACACTGGATTCAGTTGGTATTTATTTCCCATCTCCAGTATTCAGTCATGGACAACTTTATGTTGCATTTTCAAGAACAAAGTTCTTTCAGCAAGTCAAGGTAAAAGTCTTAGGAACTGACCAACAAGGCAACTTAAAAAAAGACCACAGAGTTTATACCAAAAATGTGGTCTACAAAGAAGTTTTCGCCCAACAATTAAACTTCATAGCCAGCCGTGGCTTTATCAATATGTGCCAATAAAAATGCTCGCCACCCAGGCGTAGAACGGGTACTTCAGCTAGTACCATATAACATCCTTTACACACTTCAGGTTTTTTTAATTGAGCACCTTCAGGCTTTACAAACATGTATAATTTTTCATAATGGAGATACGGAATTTTGAATTTTCTCAACTGTAGTCTTGCAACAACAACAGTTTCGGTCAAATACTTACTAGTCAAATATTCCCAGCTTTATGGAAGAGACCATATTATATACAATCCATGTGTTCACTACTGTGGTGCCTGAAATAACTTCAAAAATAACCTTTTGGTACTGTTTTAGACATTTTTTGTACACTTCTATAGTATGAAGTCATTTGGTTGCTAAGATCAACTCCTTTCTTAGCCTTGCTGTAATCTATTACACACTTTGGTTTAAGAATTTCCTCCCCACTTCTAGTATATTTGTCAGTTTTAATTAAAACTGAAGTGTGACTTGGATAACTGGAATTCATAAGTACAGGATGTTTGTCTACCCAATTTTATTGCCAATATTTTTGGTACCAGTACTCCTATTACTCTTAAAAGTTCTGAAGAAGAATATTTTCATTTCCAATAAAACTTTCACATCTACGCTAAAAAAAAAAAATCAGCATATAGTATTTTTCCTTTCTTTAGGTTGTTGACTTTATCCAAAAGGTTAACTACAACTGACCCTTCTATAACTTAATCCTGTACTTATATGATCCCATACAGACAATGATTAGAAGTACAACCTACCCCTGAACCATACTTTTTATCTATAACTAGGTGTCGTCCAGGTTTTTGTCACTCTTATCTCTGTATTAAAAATCTTTTAAAACTCTTTTATCACTGTATAAAGTAAATTTACAATTTTTTATAGCCTGCTGGTGTTTTCTGCCTGTTCATTGTCTGCGAACTGTATAAATTTCAATAGTAAAACAAATCTATCCTTATGCCATGACTGATGAAAATGAAATCATTATGAAAAATTGGGTCTTCTTACCAGTATTTGATGACATAGGTGCTGACAGTAAACTTACTGGCATGATGCCAACAAATTTGTGAATTTCACCATTGCTTGTCTTGTACCAAGATTTTACTCTAGACTTTGCAGTTGCCCTTTCTGGAGTTGCTGAAGAGTGTAAGTATTAGTTTCTTGGACTATTACATATTTTGTTGTCTATCGACTTCAAAAATTTCCAGAGGACTCTTAGCAACATTGCTATTTACACTAAGAGTTGGTTTTACTGGAAACAAATTGAAAAGGAAAGTTTCCGTCGTAATATTAGACCAATTACTAGTGCTTAGACTTGCTACTTTTAGGTGTTGCAGATCCACTTGTACTGGGTGTCATATTCAAAGAAGCACATAAATTGGGTATTTCAGTCATTTCAGTGTCACTAAAATCCTTGCAAATCTTATTACTATTGTCACGTTTCCAACTGTTATCTTCTGAAGAAGATACCCTATATGTTTTGGCCTTGTCAGAATCATCACTGTTAAAGAGACAGGACAATTTGCGAAGAGTTGTCTTCAAAATACTGTGCAGATGGCTTATTATGTTTTGGGAGCTGAGATTCTGAAGTACCCTACTTGTTCCACATTATTTTTTAAAACTCTATATTGTTTCTTCAATAAACTGGTTGTCTCCTATTTGCTTAGTATTTCTTACTTCTTTTAGCTATTCATTATCTATACCTTAAAGTTCTTGACACTCTTCTTCAAGGTTTTTAGCAGCTAATTCTAATATTTGTTTAGCACAAGCCGACATTATTAATGTTGACTGTCAGGGACACTAACAAAAACCACAGGTATAATGTATAATACCACCCAAGATGTGAAAGGAGCTTTGTACACATGTCCATACAGTAACACAATTAAACAAATATTAGTGTGACAGTGGGTTATAAAACAAAGTGGGGGACATTAATGCGGGAACCAACATCTCACGGCTAGGAGTATATGCCACCAGCAGTATGTAACAGAGGGTATGTCATATTCTTTCTGTGCGGTACACATAGGTGGGATATGTATATAAAAATTCACCGACTTCCATAATCTGCACGGAAGATAATTTCTTCCAAAATTTCTATGTAACAGATGTCAAATAACCACTACATATCCCAGGTAACGTGTTAACACATTCGCTGGGGTGGTACACCAGCGTACCATGCAGTGTCTGGCTCTAGGAATGGATGGGTCGCCAGCGTACCACATGGCCAACAAAACATTCTCAAGTCAGCATAAGCTTAGTCATCATGGATAGTTGTTGCAATCACATTATCGTTCCTCAAGACAGTATTATTCTTTGTTTCGTGACTTTGGTATGTACTTACTGTGTTTCTGGTAGTTGTACGGGCACACTGCTTTAAATATTGTGCCTTTTTCATTGTGTTGTGTTACGTTGTGGTATATTTTAGTGTCACAGCAGTAGTTTCTTTTGTGTATACAGACAAAGCAGTATTCCTACTGCATACTACATGTGACTCATGTGTGGCGGCGCACACTCTTCCTTTGTAATTTTTTTTTTGTCAGTGTAAAGTGTCTATTGGTGCTTTATTATTAATGTTTCATTATTTTAGTGTCATTTACAGGTAGTTAGTTTTTAGTGTATTCAGTTATTTTAGGCCATACAATGGTGTCGAGTTCCGAGTTCTGACTTTGTCGAGCCTTCCACATCCAATGTCAATTATCATGATGACGATTCTTCTACCAATGAAGAAAGTGAGATTGAAATTAACCCTGTGTAGTCTCCTAGAACAGCAGGACTAAGACAAATACCTTTTACGGGGGAACCCGGGCTTAACTACAATTTTGTGCCTGACACAAGACCAATTGATTATTTCAATGTGTTGGTGGGCGAAAATATTGTAAAAAGATTACAACATTAGAAAGGTATTGTAAAAAGAAACAAATCGATACGCTGAAAAATTATGTCGGGTGTTACTGGAGGCCAGTTAGTATAATATAAAGAATTAATTGTTCACGAATTAAGAGGTTTTATCTGGTTGATATTACACATGGGAACAATAGTCACGAAGAGGTTGCAAGACTATTGGAAAAATCACAAACTATTTAATATTCAGTATTCTGGTGAACATATGAGCAGGGAATTGTTTCTAAATATTTTACATTGTCTCCATTTCAAGTGAAATAATGAAAGCAGTGCAGATGGGTTACAGAAAATCCGTCCATTGATTGACGGATTCAATAATATTATGAATTCTATATATTAACCTGATAAAGAACTTTCTCCCGACAAATCCATGATGCTCTGGCGAGGGCGTTTATTTATTCGCCAATGTATAATGGGAAAGCACCATACATTTCGTATAAAGTTGTATACTATGTCAGAGCCCAATTGGGTTAATTAACCACATATGCGGGGGACGTGATAATATTCTTAAGTTCTCTGGGAAAGACCATACTGTAAAAGTGGTTTTACACCTCATGGAGGGAAAACTAAACCGGGGGCATTCACTGTATATGGACAACTACTACAACAGCATGGTCCTCGCATCCACATTCCTAGCGAAAAAACATATACTGTACAGGGACATTGTGTGGAAACAGAAAATACAACCCAAACGAGGTGATCAGAAAACCACTGAAAAAAGGGGAAACCACAGCACAGTACTCTGATGGGATTATGGTTCGCAAGTGGAAGGACAAACAAGCCGTGACGTAGGCCTATATATATCAACAGAATCTGAAAATGAACTAGCCACTTTTGTAAACCCTAAATGTGACAGTCAACATACAAAACTGTTGCCACCTATCCAATAAACTGATACATGGAAGGTGTTGACCGTACAAACCAGTTTCTGTTGTATTACCCGTGTGACTGGAAGACTTTGTGCTGGTATGAAAAAGTCTTAGTGCACAATTTGCAAATTATGTTGGTCAATAGCTAAATTTTGTATATGTATACCAGTGGTAGATAAAAAATGTCCCTCAACAACTTTAGCTGGAAATTATTAAATTCCTTCTTCCAAAACAAATGCTAGCTTGGAACCCCACATAATCATGGGAACGAAGAGTGATACAGTTGCACATAGCCACATAAAAAGTGAAGAGTGTGATGCCCAGAACCGTCTAAAAAGAAAAAGAGAAGGTGTTGGGTCTGCTTTCATAAAGTTGTCCAAAACTGTCGCATGGCCTTATACTGTTCTGACTGCTCGGACAAACCTGACCTGGCCTATGCCCTGGGAACTGTTTCAAAGAGTACCACAAGGAATTGTAAACAATAAAATAAATAATAATAGACAATCAATAGTAATAATAAGATATTATTATTAGTATTAACAGTAATAGTAACACCAATAATGAACTAGTCCCATATGTTCGAATTTCGTGAGTGACCAAACTTGGTACATAAATGTGTCGTGGTAAAACATTTCAGAAATATAATACAATGCGAGGTGATAATGCAATATACACAAACAGTGAAATAGTTATAGACCTGACAAATAGAAACTGAACACTGACTTTGAGATGCGCAGTGGACAAACACCTTGTTCTGAGGCTAACAAAATTTTCATTAATTTCGCACATGTGCACAACAGTCTTATACAGTGTTTCATAGTGTGAAGATTGGCTGGATCAAGGATGGTGAGAACACTGGAAGCATGTATGTGACAGAGAGAGAATTAGTGTGTAAAGTGAGACAGTGAACTGTTATTTGCGTTGTCTCCCTTCCCTTCTCTCTAGACAACTTGGCTATATTTTTAACTGGGGTTAATTCATTCGCTGGGTCAGCGCAGTTCAGCGACGAAGAAATGCTGTCACGTTTCTACTAAAAAGTGTTTATAATGTAAGATAAGTAATTTTAGTCAGGCAGACACCCTCCAGGGGCAGATGGTACGTCGGCGGGGTACAGAAAATGACGTCACATTTTCGCCAAAATAATTGTTGGAAAATGTTAGCGACATCACCCCTGGATATTCAAGGCAAAAAAGTAAGTGTATCAACAAAAACATTTTTCAGCTCCTCTAGTCAAGTTTATAATTTAGGGCCCCACACTGAAAGTGTTCAGAAACAAAGTCGTGAACTTCTTGACGTACACTAAAAATTCACATTAACTACCGGTACCACATGTGAAGGAACGAACTTTCATTATATTGTAATATAACAAACTTACCCTTCTTCCTACAATGCTATTAATCAATGTACTTTTTCCAGCGTTGGGTGATCCTATTATTGCTGCTTTTACAAGTTTTGTGGAAGGTTCGCATATCACATTATTGCTATTTTCAACAACTACATGATTAGAATCGAAACCCGTGAGAGTTTTGTTGGTACTCTTAATCGAAGCTAAACTATCTCCAGAAAAGTTTACTCTTAGTAAAAGTGAAAACTGTGGTTTCACTAACTGTGAATTACATTTGATTAACCTACAAAAAGAAAGTGTCATTTTCACTGTCAATAAATTAGTTGTCAGCTATAAAAAAACCTAGCACAGAATTAGCATCGTTTACTACGGCGTATGTATAACTGCAAACCACTACTTCCTTAATTCGTTACTTCAAAGAAACAATACTTCGATAATCACTCTTCCCGTACATTTCAATTATTCGTACTCTGTGCCTGTGCCCCCATGCGACTGTGCAGTAGGGATGAGCTTCGATGGCCGATGTTCCAAAAACATCGATGGTTAACGTTCGATGTTTGATGTTTTTACCATCGATGGTTCAGTTGTGATGTTTTCGTACTATCGATGGTTTCGTTTCGATGTTTTCTTTTGAACACTTTTTTAATTTGTAATGAAGACTTTTTTTAAGTTGATTGTTAAATTTAGTTAATTTTAAATCAACAAATTTTTATTTTAGATATTAATGGCTATGTAGTTTGCTCCCTAACCTAGGTAAACGATAAATACCATGTACAGTAATATTAAACAGACATGAATCAGCGCGCAGGTTGTATTGGGGAGAAGACGCCAGCAGTGAAAGGCACGAGAGAGGAAAATGTTTATTAACGCAGTTGAAAATATTAGTCTACTCTCTGAATTGTCAATAAGACGCACATATGACAGGAGTAATCTATTTTGACACGGGTTGACTTTTTATACCCAAGTGCCGAAGTTACGCTTCTTTAATAATTAAAGATGAAAGATAATAGTTAAATTTACGTTTTTCTTTGTAAAAGTAGTAAAATTAGAAAACTGATATCGCTTATAATGAAATAAAGCAGTTACACTGCTTTGTAGATTCACAATTATTTTCGTTTTATTATATTTATAACTTTATTTATTTAGTTTTCTATTGTCTATGATTCTTAAGTGTTTTCAATTGTTTATTTTTAATTTTTAACGTTTTATGTATTTATTGTTTTTTACATTTCATTAGCTACATTTTTAATTATATTACCAAATAATTTACCAAACTAAATTTTACAGCCCTACCAACACACATGCACGCACGCACAGATATATGTAACTTACTTTTTACTAACTTACCTAACTTTTTACTAACCAATTATTCTTATAATTTGAAAATTCTTTCATTTTTTTTAATTGTTTTTAAGGTTTTTACCTTAAATTTGGTTACCTACGAAATTTGGTTGTAGGTTAAGTTTTGATTTCGATTACGACAGTAAACGTGGATATTTTGTAAGACGAAACAAGCGTCAGACACAACAGAAAGAGACAATGTAGACCTAAAAAGATTTCCATTATTTTGTAAACTGGCGTGTTGTGTCTGTTGCAATGTTTCTCGAAAGTCGAGGCAAGACATCAACAATCGTATATTTTGGAATGTGTACCTTTATGTACATACTACGATTCACGAAAAACGTAGTAATATATTATCCACATTGCTCTGGCACAGTGGCAGCGCTAACGAAACGGCCCCCCCCCCCGCGAAACTAATTAGGGGGCCCTATAAAAACGAAAAAATTTTGTATACATAATAGGGGAAAACACTCAAATGAGTTTCTATTTACGTGTGTTTCACAACAATGGTTTGTGAATACTTTCTCGTCTATCACAAAGCGTTTGCAATTTGCAAAGGACGTTTTATACCTGTACAAACTCTTAAAATTCATTGTTGCTAAACAGACAAAGTTCTATACAAACTATAAAAAAACAAAAATAAAAAGAATGATTTATTTTTACGTCAAAGATCTAAATTCAGACTATGAAACAATACCGCACACAGAGTGTTAAAAATTTATTATTTAAAAACGAATAACAAAGTAACATTCTAGCTTTTTTCAAACATTTAAATTAGTTTGTAACTGAATTTGTAAAATTCTTGAATATACTCTATACAAGTTCTACTTAAGTCTAATCCAATTCAAAACACTCGAACTCAAATAATGTACAATATTGTAACGCAGCAGAAATGCTAGCATTCATGTTACATAAAAGAAGATTCACAGAATAATAAACAAATTGATATTTAACCCCATAACAGAACAGAGATCCAATAATTACAATTATAATCATAGACAAAATTAAATAAGGATGCAAGGTAGTGTTGACTAGAATAAACGAACCTGTAAGATAAATAATAGCTAATGATATATGTTTAATGAAAAGCAAAACAAAAAAAATGAACAATGACTTAATTTATGGTAATAACAAATAAGAATTTTGTGTTAAGAAGTATTATTTTGTGACAAAAATGTTATGATAAAGTTTATGTGATGTTATATCAAATATGTGTTGAGTTAATGAAAAATAATGAAACAAGTTGTATTATTCAATGACTGTCGTAGAATGAAGTGTGAGGCAGTTAATCAATGTTCATAAATTCGAATTCTGTTGTATGTGATCAAGAGATCAAGATAAAATTGTTATTAGATATAGAAAAATAATTGTTTATATAAGTGCTAATAATTAAGATTTGATTGTATGTATGAATTTATATAAAAGGGACTATAGATGCATAACAGACATAACCACAGGTAGATCAGTTTACAATAAAAGGCCTAACATGCAAAAATTCTATATAAACACTAATAACAAAAAGATTAGGTGCATCAATTAATAATAATTAATAAATTCGCTATGAAGAGCTAGAAAAAAAAGAAAAACATTAAATTAATAATAATATTTAATAAAATTTATACAAATTATAATAATACCATAATGCCATAATATCGATTGGTAAAATATAATATCGAAGGTGGATTAAATATAATAAAAAAGAAAAAAAGCGGACTTATATCAAAAAATCAGTAGAATATGTGTATAAAGTAATAAACCAACTATCGGTAAAGTTACATCCCGATAGGACAGCAAATTGATAAAGAATAGATAAAAAATATATGAAAGAAACACTATATAGTCAAAACATGTGGAAGGCAGAAATTATTATATGTTGCTAGGGACGAAAAATAAGAACAAGAAGTTGTTGATTTTGGACAAGACAATAATTGCTTTGAATAAACTGAAAGTGATGAGATTAAAAACCCAAGAATAATCTACTTAATTGTAAGATTCGAAATTACCAGATACTATTATAAAAATACAAAATTCTAATGACAATATTTACGTCTACTACCAATACAGATAAACAAAAATAACACTACAATATGAAATGATAATAGAGAGTAAATAATTGAAGTCTACAAGAAAGAACTTGGACTGTCCCATATCCGAAGGGAATTGATGAGATATTAAAGAAATAGAAAGAATTAACAGTAACACAACTCATAATAATCACAACACCAGAAATTATAACCTTGCAAATACACGGAACAACACTAATTGCTTCAACCGAAGGAAGAACTTATTTGGATCCTGGCGGTGCAGAAGAAACATCAATCGAGCTGTAAATCAATCAAGAAGCTGTATTCCGAAGTGGACAGGACAAGAATTACTTTTATTAAACCGAAGACAGAAAACCGTACTGCATAACCATTCAAAACAGTAAATTTAGCGATCAACCGCCTACACGATTTGCTTCGTTCGAGTCTGGTAAATTATATTATATTAATCATACTAAATACACAACACATAAATATTGTAAATCTTGCATTCTTATCTATGTATTTTTAGTCTTCCCCACAGTTACAAGAACCTTCACACCCTGAAATAAATTAAATACAAATCAAAACATAATATATAACCAAATATAAATAAAGGATTAAAATAATCAACAATCGATACCTGAAGTCTATAGTCCAAGCATATGTTAATTAGCACATATCTTATTTAATGTGAATCAAGTAAACAAATAAAGAACCTTTATATATTTGTCAAATCTTGTTATTTGGAGTATGGTTAGTGAACTGGGAACAAAAAGTAACTGAATAAGTATAGAATAAATGGTTAATATAAACATCGAAATAACCTATAAGTTTCGTTGAGCCGATACTGCAGCGCTTATAGCGGAATTATCCGACACCAAAGAGGGAGCGTAAAATTACGAATTTAGACAGATCTCTCTTCAAGGTATAATAGGGTTGGATGAAATTGTAGAATAACGATTAAGTTGTTTAAGTTCTAGGCACACTAACACTGATAATTATTAAAGAGTTAAGTTAATATTAGTTAATTACATCCATATATTCCACAACTCCAAATATCTCCGAGATTTATATAATTAAAGTAATACAAAACAAATTGACAAATACAACAGTGGGGTTTTAAGGAGAGGAAACCCGTTTAAGTACAAATTGGCTTTCATCCCGTGGCTTGAACAGTAGCGGCTACACCCCGGTTTAAGTACAAATTGGCGCTCAACTTGTGTAGGGCTTAAGTTAAGTAACTATAAGTATAATAACATTACTTAACCAGAGCAGGCAACTGTGGGAGAGTAAACATGCATACCAGAGGTAGATGAAGGATTAGGGCAGGAGAAACGGAGAAGGAAATAGATGAACAAGAACAGGAAATAGAACTAATAACAGACAGTGAAATGGAACAACAGACAGACGAAATAACGGAAACTGAAATTATTACGGACAAGGAAAAGGAAATAATTGAAGAAGTTGCCCAAGGGGATCAACCAGATAAGCCTAACCAAAAGGAAGACTTGAGTATACAGGAAATGTTGAAACTACTATTAGAAAAATCGAAGAGACAGGAGGGAAACTCAAAGAGACTGGAGGAAAAATACGATAAAACCCATGAGGAAATTAAGGAAACCTCAAAACAAATGAACGAAAGATTAAACCAAATTCACGAAAGGTTAGATAGGAATGATGAGGGTTTAAAACAAATGAAGGAAGACATCTTACAAATACATGAAGAGAATTTAAGGCAAATTAATGAAAAAATTGAAAATCTTCATGTATCAATTAACCAGAAGGTGGACCAAAATAATGAGGAAAGAAAATTAGAAATAGCCAAAACAAATGAAGGACTAGAAAAAACTAACGAAAAATAGTACAGATTCGTGAAGAATTACAGAATAAAATTAATGACAAAAAAATTGAGAATAAAACATTGGTCGAAGAAATCCAACAGGAAACTGTCGGAAAATATGATTCAATTAAAAACGAAGTACATCAGGTACGGGAAGAGAATAAGGAAGGAATTACACAAATACAGACAGACATGGGCGAACGACTCGAAAGAGTCTATGGCAATTTAAATAGTATGGAAGGTCAAATCAATACCAATAAAAATAAAATAGAAGAAATTAGTAGACGTGAATTACAATTACAGGAAGAAGTAGATTCATGGCGGGATAGGACATGCCAACATAGTCATACAAATAACCATGAGAACCGAGAATCGATTAATTTTCGTAATTACAAGCGCAATCCTATGGAATTTTTAAAGAGATTGGAAGAGGTGATCATAAGAAATAGAGAGAATCGCTGGAGTATTATACGAAGCATGATTGATGAAACGTTTAAAGATACTTATGATAATTGGTGGACAGCGGTGCGTCCGGATATAATGGACATGACTGAGTTCAAAAAACAATTTAAGGAGAAGTATTGGTCTGAATCGACCCAGAACATGATTAGGAATAATTTGAGTAACGGTCGATACGAAACAAATGTAGGCCAGTCCCCTACTTCATACTTTTTAGGAAAAGTATGTATGGCGTGGAACTTAGAGCCCAGAATTCCCGAAGAATGTTTGGTGATACAACTATCCTATCATTACGAGGAAGGGATAAAAAATGCGCGTATGTGTAGTCAAATCAAAACGATTCCAGCCATGGCCAAATTCTTGGAGAATTATGAACACGAGAACCAATACCAAAGAAATAGAATACTAAATCATAAATATCAGAAGTATGATAATAACGCGCCACCAACCAATTCTCATAATAACGATCGCAATCGACCTGCGCAGAACGTTAATACTAATAGAACACAAAATGAAAACACGAATAATAACTCCAGAAACTATAATTATCGCGGCAATAACAATTACAATTATCGTGATAGTCGCAATAATAGAGGAGATGGTGACAGACGACCCAATAATTATAGACATAACGTCAATTATATCTACTCCAGACCTCAAGGTAATCAGCGACGATACTACCCAAGGAGTCACCGATATGACAACCAATATGACCAATCTCGGCATGAAGTCAACTACCCACATGATGGAAATTATAGGATAGCAGAACATAATACGGAGGATCGCACTGAAACAGTACAAAATCAACACAGTAATCAAAATGAAAATAAAGAAGAGGGAGTAAGCCCTCATTTAAACTAATAGAGGCAGTGAAAATTAATGAATACCCGTCACTGAACCGTAATCTTGGGGAACAACGACTAATAAATAAAATTAAGTGTAATCGTAAAATAACCATAATTAATAACCACTATTTAAAGAATATCAGGGAAGATTTGTTGGAAGAGGATCAGAAACATGTAAACAGTAATAGTAATAACGAAATCATATATATATCAGCAAAATTCTAAAAGACAGTAAGACCAACTTACAAAAATTATTTGAAATAACTATTATATATAAAACGAATTTAGTAAGAAAAAAATTTACTAAATCCAAAAATAAATATTATGAATAAATTCTAAAAATAATAAGAACAACTTATTACCAATTTTGAAGAGAAAATACTTTGAATTAAAAAGAATTTGAATTTGAATATTATGAATAAATTCTAAAAATAATAAGAACAACTTATTACCAGTCTTGAAGAAAATTACTTGGGATTTAAAAAGAATTTGAGTTGAATACTACCACTAAATTCTAAAAATAATAAGAACAACTTATTAAAGATTACAGAAGAAAGCGATAATTATTATTAATGTTTATAAAGAAATAGTGTGAATAACAAACCCCAAGATTACCGAAGAAAGCGATAATTATTATTAATGTTTATAAAGAAATAGTGTGAATAACAAACCCCAAGATTACCGAAGAAAGCGATAATTATTATTAATGTTTATAAAGAAATAGTGTGAATAACAAACCCCAAGATTACAGAAGAAAGCGATAATTATTATTAATGTTTATAAAGAAATATTGTGAATAATGAAGAATGGAACCCCAAGATAAAAGTTATTACCTCAAATCGACATATGCAAAATAAAGAAAAAAAAAAAAAATCATATGACCTAAAATATATACTACATTGCCACATGATGGAACAATTTCAGTAAACGATTGAATGTAACCAATATAATGTTAAAGAAGACAAGAAAGAAAGAGTATTTATGAACATAATTCATTGAAAAATAAACAGCCAAAATAGTGAAATACGATAAGAAGAAGAATAGTTGGGGCTAAGGAATGTATTTAGTCAAAAATACAATTATAATGATCATCACACAACAACTATTTAGAAAATATTGTGATCAGAGAAAAAAAAAAAAAAAAAAAAAACGAAGAAGGTACTTAACATTACAATCTCAACAAAAATGAAAACAAAAATGACTACAAATGATAACTGTCAAAGTCAATATCAACGAATATTTAAGGAATTAAAATGGAATTACGAAATATGAAGAATAGTAATGAAGAAAAATAAATGCAACAAAGAAAAAATCTTTTCCCAAATATTTATTATTAAATGATTAAAGAGATTATTAGGAGATTATTATTATATTTTATAGCTGACTGTAGATGAATTCCAGCAGTACTATATTAAAATGTGGTGTGGGCAGCAGAGTATGAAGCCAAACAGTGCCTCTCTGAACTGTACCAACGCATGTATTAGGGATTGTTAGGGAAATTAAATATTCAAGGAATATTAGAATAGTTGCAAGAATAAATTCAGTTTCCAAAGGAATGTGACGAAGAAAACAGAAAGAAGTGAGTTGACAGAAGAATAATTGAAAAATACAGTAATTATAAATAGAAGAGATGTAAAACTAATGTATCAGTGAATAGTGTAGCCAACTACCAACAAGTAAGGTTTACAGAAATAAAATGATCAAGAATGTTAATTAAAATGATGAAATGTTATTAAATAAAAAAAAGTATTAATACTAGTCTAATGAAGTTACATTGAGAATCCCATCGTCAACCATTAACCATGAAATGAAGAAAAGGCATGTGAAAAAGACAAGTTTATTTGACCTAAACTTCATTCAGGTAAACTAAACTTTTTTAGGAGGGGAAGCATATGTAACGCAACAGAAATGCTAGCATTCATGTTACATAAAAGAAGATTCACAGAATAATAAACAAATTGATATTTAACCCCATAATAGAACAGAGATCCAATAATTACAATTATAATCATAGACAAAATTAAATAAGGATGCAAGGTAGTGTTGACTAGAGTAAACGAACCTGTAAGATAAATAATAGCTAATGATATATGTTTAATGAAAAGCAAAACAAAAAAAATGAACAATGACTTAATTTATGGTAATAACAAATAAGAATTTTGTGTTAAGAAGTATTATTTTATGACAAAAATGTTATGATAAAGTTTATGTGATGTTATATCAAATATGTGTTGAGTTAATGAAAAATAATGAAACAAGTTGTATTATTCAATGACTGTCGTAGAATGAAGTGTGAGGCAGTTAATCAATGTTCATAAATTCGAATTCTGTTGTATGTGATCAAGAGATCAAGATAAAATTGTTATTAGATATAGAAAAATAATTGTTTATATAAGTGCTAATAATTAAGATTTGATTGTATGTATGAATTTATATAAAAGGGACTATAGATGCATAACAGACATAACCACAGGTAGATCAGTTTACAATAAAAGGCCTAACAGGCAAAAATACTATATAAACACTAATAACATAAAGATTAGGTGCATCAATTAATAATAATTAATAAATACGCTATGAAGAGCTAGAAAAAAAAAGAGAAACATTAAATTAATAATAATATTTAATAAAATTTATACAAATTATAATAATACCATAATGCCATAATATCGATTGGTAAAATATAATATCGAAGGTGGATTAAATATAATAAAAAAGAAAAAAAGCGGACTTATATCAAAAAATCAGTAGAATATGTGTATAAAGTAATAAACCAACTATCGGTAAAGTTACATCCCGATAGGACAGCAAATTGATAAAGAATAGATAAAAAATATATGAAAGAAACACTATATAGTCAAAACATGTGGAAGGCAGAAATTATTATATGTTGCTAGGGACGAAAAATAAGAACAAGAAGTTGTTGATTTTGGACAAGACAATAATTGCTTTGAATAAACTGAAAGTGATGAGATTAAAAACCCAAGAATAATCTACTTAATTGTAAGATTCGAAATTACCAGATACTATTATAAAAATACAAAATTCTAATGACAATATTTACGTCTACTACCAATACAGATAAACAAAAATAACACTACAATATGAAATGATAATAGAGAGTAAATAATTGAAGTCTACAAGAAAGAACTTGGACTGTCCCATATCCGAAGGGAATTGATGAGATATTAAAGAAATAGAAAGAATTAACAGTAACACAACTCATAATAATCACAACACCAGAAATTATAACCTTGCAAATACACGGAACAACACTAATTGCTTCAACCGAAGGAAGAACTTATTTGGATCCTGGCGGTGCAGAAGAAACATCAATCGAGCTGTAAATCAATCAAGAAGCTGTATTCCGAAGTGGACAGGACAAGAATTACTTTTATTAAACCGAAGACAGAAAACCGTACTGCATAACCATTCAAAACAGTAAATTTAGCGATCAACCGCCTACACGATTTGCTTCGTTCGAGTCTGGTAAATTATATTATATTAATCATACTAAATACACAACACATAAATATTGTAAATCTTGCATTCTTATCTATGTATTTTTAGTCTTCCCCACAGTTACAAGAACCTTCACACCCTGAAATAAATTAAATACAAATCAAAACATAATATATAACCAAATATAAATAAAGGATTAAAATAATCAACAATCGATACCTGAAGTCTATAGTCCAAGCATATGTTAATTAGCACATATCTTATTTAATGTGAATCAAGTAAACAAATAAAGAACCTTTATATATTTGTCAAATCTTGTTATTTGGAGTATGGTTAGTGAACTGGGAACAAAAAGTAACTGAATAAGTATAGAATAAATGGTTAATATAAACATCGAAATAACCTATAAGTTTCGTTGAGCCGATACTGCAGCGCTTATAGCGGAATTATCCGACACCAAAGAGGGAGCGTAAAATTACGAATTTAGACAGATCTCTCTTCAAGGTATAATAGGGTTGGATGAAATTGTAGAATAACGATTAAGTTGTTTAAGTTCTAGGCACACTAACACTGATAATTATTAAAGAGTTAAGTTAATATTAGTTAATTACATCCATATATTCCACAACTCCAAATATCTCCGAGATTTATATAATTAAAGTAATACAAAACAAATTGACAAATACAACAGTGGGGTTTTAAGGAGAGGAAACCCGTTTAAGTACAAATTGGCTTTCATCCCGTGGCTTGAACAGTAGCGGCTACACCCCGGTTTAAGTACAAATTGGCGCTCAACTTGTGTAGGGCTTAAGTTAAGTAACTATAAGTATAATAACATTACTTAACCAGAGCAGGCAACTGTGGGAGAGTAAACATGCATACCAGAGGTAGATGAAGGATTAGGGCAGGAGAAACGGAGAAGGAAATAGATGAACAAGAACAGGAAATAGAACTAATAACAGACAGTGAAATGGAACAACAGACAGACGAAATAACGGAAACTGAAATTATTACGGACAAGGAAAAGGAAATAATTGAAGAAGTTGCCCAAGGGGATCAACCAGATAAGCCTAACCAAAAGGAAGACTTGAGTATACAGGAAATGTTGAAACTACTATTAGAAAAATCGAAGAGACAGGAGGGAAACTCAAAGAGACTGGAGGAAAAATACGATAAAACCCATGAGGAAATTAAGGAAACCTCAAAACAAATGAACGAAAGATTAAACCAAATTCACGAAAGGTTAGATAGGAATGATGAGGGTTTAAAACAAATGAAGGAAGACATCTTACAAATACATGAAGAGAATTTAAGGCAAATTAATGAAAAAATTGAAAATCTTCATGTATCAATTAACCAGAAGGTGGACCAAAATAATGAGGAAAGAAAATTAGAAATAGCCAAAACAAATGAAGGACTAGAAAAAACTAACGAAAAATAGTACAGATTCGTGAAGAATTACAGAATAAAATTAATGACAAAAAAATTGAGAATAAAACATTGGTCGAAGAAATCCAACAGGAAACTGTCGGAAAATATGATTCAATTAAAAACGAAGTACATCAGGTACGGGAAGAGAATAAGGAAGGAATTACACAAATACAGACAGACATGGGCGAACGACTCGAAAGAGTCTATGGCAATTTAAATAGTATGGAAGGTCAAATCAATACCAATAAAAATAAAATAGAAGAAATTAGTAGACGTGAATTACAATTACAGGAAGAAGTAGATTCATGGCGGGATAGGACATGCCAACATAGTCATACAAATAACCATGAGAACCGAGAATCGATTAATTTTCGTAATTACAAGCGCAATCCTATGGAATTTTTAAAGAGATTGGAAGAGGTGATCATAAGAAATAGAGAGAATCGCTGGAGTATTATACGAAGCATGATTGATGAAACGTTTAAAGATACTTATGATAATTGGTGGACAGCGGTGCGTCCGGATATAATGGACATGACTGAGTTCAAAAAACAATTTAAGGAGAAGTATTGGTCTGAATCGACCCAGAACATGATTAGGAATAATTTGAGTAACGGTCGATACGAAACAAATGTAGGCCAGTCCCCTACTTCATACTTTTTAGGAAAAGTATGTATGGCGCGGAACTTAGAGCCCAGAATTCCCGAAGAATGTTTGGTGATACAACTATCCTATCATTACGAGGAAGGGATAAAAAATGCGCGTATGTGTAGTCAAATCAAAACGATTCCAGCCATGGCCAAATTCTTGGAGAATTATGAACACGAGAACCAATACCAAAGAAATAGAATACTAAATCATAAATATCAGAAGTATGATAATAACGCGCCACCAACCAATTCTCATAATAACGATCGCAATCGACCTGCGCAGAACGTTAATACTAATAGAACACAAAATGAAAACACGAATAATAACTCCAGAAACTATAATTATCGCGGCAATAACAATTACAATTATCGTGATAGTCGCAATAATAGAGGAGATGGTGACAGACGACCCAATAATTATAGACATAACGTCAATTATATCTACTCCAGACCTCAAGGTAATCAGCGACGATACTACCCAAGGAGTCACCGATATGACAACCAATATGACCAATCTCGGCATGAAGTCAACTACCCACATGATGGAAATTATAGGATAGCAGAACATAATACGGAGGATCGCACTGAAACAGTACAAAATCAACACAGTAATCAAAATGAAAATAAAGAAGAGGGAGTAAGCCCTCATTTAAACTAATAGAGGCAGTGAAAATTAATGAATACCCGTCACTGAACCGTAATCTTGGGGAACAACGACTAATAAATAAAATTAAGTGTAATCGTAAAATAACCATAATTAATAACCACTATTTAAAGAATATCAGGGAAGATTTGTTGGAAGAGGATCAGAAACATGTAAACAGTAATAGTAATAACGAAATCATATATATATCAGCAAAATTCTAAAAGACAGTAAGACCAACTTACAAAAATTATTTGAAATAACTATTATATATAAAACGAATTTAGTAAGAAAAAAATTTACTAAATCCAAAAATAAATATTATGAATAAATTCTAAAAATAATAAGAACAACTTATTACCAATTTTGAAGAGAAAATACTTTGAATTAAAAAGAATTTGAATTTGAATATTATGAATAAATTCTAAAAATAATAAGAACAACTTATTACCAGTCTTGAAGAAAATTACTTGGAATTTAAAAAGAATTTGAGTTGAATACTACCACTAAATTCTAAAAATAATAAGAACAACTTATTAAAGATTACAGAAGAAAGCGATAATTATTATTAATGTTTATAAAGAAATAGTGTGAATAACAAACCCCAAGATTACCGAAGAAAGCGATAATTATTATTAATGTTTATAAAGAAATAGTGTGAATAACAAACCCCAAGATTACCGAAGAAAGCGATAATTATTATTAATGTTTATAAAGAAATAGTGTGAATAACAAACCCCAAGATTACAGAAGAAAGCGATAATTATTATTAATGTTTATAAAGAAATATTGTGAATAATGAAGAATGGAACCCCAAGATAAAAGTTATTACCTCAAATCGACATATGCAAAATAAAGAAAAAAAAAAAAAAAATCATATGACCTAAAATATATACTACATTGCCACATGATGGAACAATTTCAGTAAACGATTGAATGTAACCAATATAATGTTAAAGAAGACAAGAAAGAAAGAGTATTTATGAACATAATTCATTGAAAAATAAACAGCCAAAATAGTGAAATACGATAAGAAGAAGAATAGTTGGGGCTAAGGAATGTATTTAGTCAAAAATACAATTATAATGATCATCACACAACAACTATTTAGAAAATATTGTGATCAGAGAAAAAAAAAAAAAAAAACGAAGAAGGTACTTAACATTACAATCTCAACAAAAATGACTACAAATGATAACTGTCAAAGTCAATATCAACGAATATTTAAGGAATTAAAATGGAATTACGAAATATGAAGAATAGTAATGAAGAAAAATAAATGCAACAAAGAAAAAATCTTTTCCCAAATATTTATTATTAAATGATTAAAGAGATTATTAGGAGATTATTATTATATTTTATAGCTGACTGTAGATGAATTCCAGCAGTACTATATTAAAATGTGGTGTGGGCAGCAGAGTATGAAGCCAAACAGTGCCTCTCTGAACTGTACCAACGCATGTGTTAGGGATTGTTAGGGAAATTAAATATTTAAGGAATATTAGAATAGTTGCAAGAATAAATTCAGTTTCCAAAGGAATGTGACGAAGAAAACAGAAAGAAGTGAGTTGACAGAAGAATAATTGAAAAATACAGTAATTATAAATAGAAGAGATGTAAAACTAATGTATCAGTGAATAGTGTAGCCAACTACCAACAAGTAAGGTTTACAGAAATAAAATGATCAAGAATGTTAATTAAAATGATGAAATGTTATTAAATAAAAAAAAGTATTAATACTAGTCTAATGAAGTTACATTGAGAATCCCATCGTCAACCATTAACCATGAAATGAAGAAAAGGCATGTGAAAAAGACAAGTTTATTTGACCTAAACTTCATTCAGGTAAACTAAACTTTTTTAGGAGGGGAAGCATATGTAACGCAACAGAAATGCTAGCATTCATGTTACATAAAAGAAGATTCACAGAATAATAAACAAATTGATATTTAACCCCATAATAGAACAGAGATCCAATAATTACAATTATAATCATAGACAAAATTAAATAAGGATGCAAGGTAGTATTGACTAGAGTAAACGAACCTGTAAGATAAATAATAGCTAATGATATATGTTTAATGAAAAGCAAAACAAAAAAAATGAACAATGACTTAATTTATGGTAATAACAAATAAGAATTTTGTGTTAAGAAGTATTATTTTATGACAAAAATGTTATGATAAAGTTTATGTGATGTTATATCAAATATGTGTTGAGTTAATGAAAAATAATGAAACAAGTTGTATTATTCAATGACTGTCGTAGAATGAAGTGTGAGGCAGTTAATCAATGTTCATAAATTCGAATTCTGTTGTATGTGATCAAGAGATCAAGATAAAATTGTTATTAGATATAGAAAAATAATTGTTTATATAAGTGCTAATAATTAAGATTTGATTGTATGTATGAATTTATATAAAAGGGACTATAGATGCATAACAGACATAACCACAGGTAGATCAGTTTACAATAAAAGGCCTAACAGGCAAAAATACTATATAAACACTAATAACATAAAGATTAGGTGCATCAATTAATAATAATTAATAAATACGCTATGAAGAGCTAGAAAAAAAAAGAAAAACATTAAATTAATAATAATATTTAATAAAATTTATACAAATTATAATAATACCATAATGCCATAATATCGATTGGTAAAATATAATATCGAAGGTGGATTAAATATAATAAAAAAGAAAAAAAGCGGACTTATATCAAAAAATCAGTAGAATATGTGTATAAAGTAATAAACCAACTATCGGTAAAGTTACATCCCGATAGGACAGCAAATTGATAAAGAATAGATAAAAAATATATGAAAGAAACACTATATAGTCAAAACATGTGGAAGGCAGAAATTATTATATGTTGCTAGGGACGAAAAATAAGAACAAGAAGTTGTTGATTTTGGACAAGACAATAATTGCTTTGAATAAACTGAAAGTGATGAGATTAAAAACCCAAGAATAATCTACTTAATTGTAAGATTCGAAATTACCAGATACTATTATAAAAATACAAAATTCTAATGACAATATTTACGTCTACTACCAATACAGATAAACAAAAATAACACTACAATATGAAATGATAATAGAGAGTAAATAATTGAAGTCTACAAGAAAGAACTTGGACTGTCCCATATCCGAAGGGAATTGATGAGATATTAAAGAAATAGAAAGAATTAACAGTAACACAACTCATAATAATCACAACACCAGAAATTATAACCTTGCAAATACACGGAACAACACTAATTGCTTCAACCGAAGGAAGAACTTATTTGGATCCTGGCGGTGCAGAAGAAACATCAATCGAGCTGTAAATCAATCAAGAAGCTGTATTCCGAAGTGGACAGGACAAGAATTACTTTTATTAAACCGAAGACAGAAAACCGTACTGCATAACCATTCAAAACAGTAAATTTAGCGATCAACCGCCTACACGATTTGCTTCGTTCGAGTCTGGTAAATTATATTATATTAATCATACTAAATACACAACACATAAATATTGTAAATCTTGCATTCTTATCTATGTATTTTTAGTCTTCCCCACAGTTACAAGAACCTTCACACCCTGAAATAAATTAAATACAAATCAAAACATAATATATAACCAAATATAAATAAAGGATTAAAATAATCAACAATCGATACCTGAAGTCTATAGTCCAAGCATATGTTAATTAGCACATATCTTATTTAATGTGAATCAAGTAAACAAATAAAGAACCTTTATATATTTGTCAAATCTTGTTATTTGGAGTATGGTTAGTGAACTGGGAACAAAAAGTAACTGAATAAGTATAGAATAAATGGTTAATATAAACATCGAAATAACCTATAAGTTTCGTTGAGCCGATACTGCAGCGCTTATAGCAGAATTATCCGACACCAAAGAGGGAGCGTAAAATTACGAATTTAGACAGATCTCTCTTCAAGGTATAATAGGGTTGGATGAAATTGTAGAATAACGATTAAGTTGTTTAAGTTCTAGGCACACTAACACTGATAATTATTAAAGAGTTAAGTTAATATTAGTTAATTACATCCATATATTCCACAACTCCAAATATCTCCGAGATTTATATAATTAAAGTAATACAAAACAAATTGACAAATACAACAGTGGGGTTTTAAGGAGAGGAAACCCGTTTAAGTACAAATTGGCTTTCATCCCGTGGCTTGAACAGTAGCGGCTACACCCCGGTTTAAGTACAAATTGGCGCTCAACTTGTGTAGGGCTTAAGTTAAGTAACTATAAGTATAATAACATTACTTAACCAGAGCAGGCAACTGTGGGAGAGTAAACATGCATACCAGAGGTAGATGAAGGATTAGGGCAGGAGAAACGGAGAAGGAAATAGATGAACAAGAACAGGAAATAGAACTAATAACAGACAGTGAAATGGAACAACAGACAGACGAAATAACGGAAACTGAAATTATTACGGACAAGGAAAAGGAAATAATTGAAGAAGTTGCCCAAGGGGATCAACCAGATAAGCCTAACCAAAAGGAAGACTTGAGTATACAGGAAATGTTGAAACTACTATTGGAAAAATCGAAGAGATAGGAGGGAAACTCAAAGAGACTGGAGGAAAAATACGATAAAACCCATGAGGAAATTAAGGAAACCTCAAAACAAATGAACGAAAGATTAAACCAAATTCACGAAAGGTTAGATAGGAATGATGAGGGTTTAAAACAAATGAAGGAAGACATCTTACAAATACATGAAGAGAATTTAAGGCAAATTAATGAAAAAATTGAAAATCTTCATGTATCAATTAACCAGAAGGTGGACCAAAATAATGAGGAAAGAAAATTAGAAATAGCCAAAACAAATGAAGGACTAGAAAAAACTAACGAAAAATAGTACAGATTCGTGAAGAATTACAGAATAAAATTAATGACAAAAAAATTGAGAATAAAACATTGGTCGAAGAAATCCAACAGGAAACTGTCGGAAAATATGATTCAATTAAAAACGAAGTACATCAGGTACGGGAAGAGAATAAGGAAGGAATTACACAAATACAGACAGACATGGGCGAACGATTCGAAAGAGTCTATGGCAATTTAAATAGTATGGAAGGTCAAATCAATACCAATAAAAATAAAATAGAAGAAATTAGTAGACGTGAATTACAATTACAGGAAGAAGTAGATTCATGGCGGGATAGGACATGCCAACATAGTCATACAAATAACCATGAGAACCGAGAATCGATTAATTTTCGTAATTACAAGCGCAATCCTATGGAATTTTTAAAGAGATTGGAAGAGGTGATCATAAGAAATAGAGAGAATCGCTGGAGTATTATACGAAGCATGATTGATGAAACGTTTAAAGATACTTATGATAATTGGTGGACAGCGGTGCGTCCGGATATAATGGACATGACTGAGTTCAAAAAACAATTTAAGGAGAAGTATTGGTCTGAATCGACCCAGAACATGATTAGGAATAATTTGAGTAACGGTCGATACGAAACAAATGTAGGCCAGTCCCCTACTTCATACTTTTTAGGAAAAGTATGTATGGCGCGGAACTTAGAGCCCAGAATTCCCGAAGAATGTTTGGTGATACAACTATCCTATCATTACGAGGAAGGGATAAAAAATGCGCGTATGTGTAGTCAAATCAAAACGATTCCAGCCATGGCCAAATTCTTGGAGAATTATGAACACGAGAACCAATACCAAAGAAATAGAATACTAAATCATAAATATCAGAAGTATGATAATAACGCGCCACCAACCAATTCTCATAATAACGATCGCAATCGACCTGCGCAGAACGTTAATACTAATAGAACACAAAATGAAAACACGAATAATAACTCCAGAAACTATAATTATCGCGGCAATAACAATTACAATTATCGTGATAGTCGCAATAATAGAGGAGATGGTGACAGACGACCCAATAATTATAGACATAACGTCAATTATATCTACTCCAGACCTCAAGGTAATCAGCGACGATACTACCCAAGGAGTCACCGATATGACAACCAATATGACCAATCTCGGCATGAAGTCAACTACCCACATGATGGAAATTATAGGATAGCAGAACATAATACGGAGGATCGCACTGAAACAGTACAAAATAAACACAGTAATCAAAATGAAAATAGAGAAGAGGGAGTAAGCCCTCATTTAAACTAATAGCGGCAGTGAAAATTAATGAATACCCGTCACTGAACCGTAATCTTGGGGAACAACGACTAATAAATAAAATTAAGTGTAATCGTAAAATAACCATAATTAATAACCACTATTTAAAGAATATCAGGGAAGATTTGTTGGAAGAGGATCAGAAACATGTAAACAGTAATAGTAATAACGAAATCATATATATATCAGCAAAATTCTAAAAGACAGTAAGACCAACTTACAAAAATTATTTGAAATAACTATTATATATAAAACGAATTTAGTAAGAAAAAAAATTTACTAAATCCAAAAATAAATATTATGAATAAATTCTAAAAATAATAAGAACAACTTATTACCAATTTTGAAGAGAAAATACTTTGAATTAAAAAGAATTTGAATTTGAATATTATGAATAAATTCTAAAAATAATAAGAACAACTTATTACCAGTCTTGAAGAAAATTACTTGGAATTTAAAAAGAATTTGAGTTGAATACTACCACTAAATTCTAAAAATAATAAGAACAACTTATTAAAGATTACAGAAGAAAGCGATAATTATTATTAATGTTTATAAAGAAATAGTGTGAATAACAAACCCCAAGATTACCGAAGAAAGCGATAATTATTATTAATGTTTATAAAGAAATAGTGTGAATAACAAACCCCAAGATTACAGAAGAAAGCGATAATTATTATTAATGTTTATAAAGAAATATTGTGAATAATGAAGAATGGAACCCCAAGATAAAAGTTATTACCTCAAATCGACATATGCAAAATAAAGAAAAAAAAAAAAATCATATGACCTAAAATATATACTACATTGCCACATGATGGAACAATTTCAGTAAACGATTGAATGTAACCAATATAATGTTAAAGAAGACAAGAAAGAAAGAGTATTTATGAACATAATTCATTGAAAAATAAACAGCCAAAATAGTGAAATACGATAAGAAGAAGAATAGTTGGGGCTAAGGAATGTATTTAGTCAAAAATACAATTATAATGATCATCACACAACAACTATTTAGAAAATATTGTGATCAGAGAAAAAAAAAAAAAAAAAAAAAAAAAACGAAGAAGGTACTTAACATTACAATCTCAACAAAAATGAAAACAAAAATGACTACAAATGATAACTGTCAAAGTCAATATCAACGAATGTTTAAGGAATTAAAATGGAATTACGAAATATGAAGAATAGTAATGAAGAAAAATAAATGCAACAAAGAAAAAATCTTTTCCCAAATATTTATTATTAAATGATTAAAGAGATTATTAGGAGATTATTATTATATTTTATAGCTGACTGTAGATGAATTCCAGCAGTACTATATTAAAATATGGTGTGGGCAGCAGAGTATGAAGCCAAACAGTGCCTCTCTGAACTGTACCAATGCATGTGTTAGGGATTGTTAGGGAAATTAAATATTTAAGGAATATTAGAATAGTTGCAAGAATAAATTCAGTTTCCAAAGGAATGTGACGAAGAAAACAGAAAGAAGTGAGTTGACAGAAGAATAATTGAAAAATACAGTAATTATAAATTATAACACACACAAAAATTTCGAAAAGTTTTATTTTATAATTTGCAGTAAGGAATGTCGCTGAAAGCAATAACGAAGGGTGTATGTGTGGAAAACATATTTTGTAAGGGACAATAGGGGAACGAACAAGCACCCTGTAGTGACGGACAGGTCATAAATTTCTTAGGCTGCTACAACGCCTACCCTGTGAACAGAGTTCAATGCTCCCGGTACGTAGAACACCAGTTTTTGTGAAAACACATTGATTCCATAGAAAACTACATACAATGTGTACAGAGCCATTAAAGGAGAAAAGGCTTAACAATGGTCAAGCATACATGTGTACGCCAGCTGTCAGGAGAAAGCGACGAAGGGTGGATTGATTTGAAGGACTCCAGCGGTCGATGACAGGGTTTTGACCTTACTTGGAAACGATAGCGCAGAGAGTACGTCCAAACTCAAGGATGGGGTGTTGCCTGGCAATTAAAAGAAAAAACCAACTTTCAAAGAAGGGTAGGCGAGGCCCTTGAACAACAATAGATAATAACGGCAGAGCGACGAAGTTAAGAAACAATGAAAATGGAAGAGAAACTCAGAGTTGTCACTGAAGATTTTAGAAAAAAACGACAGATACAATTTATTGCTGCGTTGTCTGGAAATGTCGACGACCTCAAAATACGAAGCAAGGGAAGAATCTGGTGGGGAACCAGAAGCCCTATCAGAGAACGCCTTTGACAAAATAGGTGGTATTTGGACTTGGAGGGAAAAATATGAAACCAATAAGGACACGGCGTCGTTGGAATCAGAAGTCTGGTGGGAGATTTGGTAAGGAAAATATAGGAAGGAGACAGGAACGCGCTCATGGAGTTCTAACTAAAATACGGACGCGAGAGGAGTTCTAACAAAATTTCGGACGCGATCGGAGTGAAGTCCGTGACGAGAGAAATTAGCATTTTATCGAACTTAGAATAATTCGATACACACTGTGAGAAGGTAGTTTTCGAACTTAGAACAAAAATTAATACAGTCATTACAAGCGAACGAACTATGAAGTAGAGTCACACTATTAGCCTACCAGTGAACATTAACTGAAACAAATAGTTATCAGACAATAATGTAATTTCAGTGTATAAAAACACTTTACAACAATAACTTTTAAGAACGATTAACAACACAAATTACATTCATGAACACTTAATAACCAGACATACCGCAACAAAGGTGCGTAATAATAATTCAGATTTGAAATAATTTACGATGTCGGTGTACAACGCTAACTTTTATTCATAAATTATAATCCGAATGCATGGAGTTGGTGAGTGAAGTGTCTGTGAGTGACATCGTGGAATTCATCCAGTGCCATCTATCATCTGGAGGAGTTATCTGCACGACTCTGGAACGAGCGACATGAGACCTTCATCAACATCACCGCAACTACCGAGTGATTGGATATTCGAATACCAAGTATAGTAAAACATGTCTTAATTAATTTAGATCCACTGTCTGTCATCTCAAAGAATCCACACACAATAAAATTCAATAAAGTAATCGCAAAGGAATTAAAGAAATCGATTCTAAAGTTTGTGTAGAAGTAAAATTATCATTGTTTATCAGTTTGGAGTAATGTTTATTTCCAAGTTCTAAATGAATCCGTAATTACAAAATATAGTAACAACTTAAGAGATATTCATATTAAGAATTTATAAGATGAAGCTAAACATTATAAGTTACTTAAGTACTAAACGCAATTGATGAATGATCATGAATATGCAACCATTAGATTGAGTTTGGATAACTAATTTTATTAATGTATTATTTTGATATTTACAATTTAATGAGTATTTGATAGTTACAATTTAATGAGTATTCAATTTTATTAATGTATTATTGTTTGATATTTACGATTTAGCCATGAGTATTAAATTTTGGTAATGTGTTAATTTTATATATTTACAAGTACTAATGAGTACGTAGAATTTTGTGCTATCTTAATATTTACAAGTAATAGCAAACTAATGTGAATAAATTTAAGAGTTATCAGTAGAAATGAGCATTTATTATTTTAACCCTGAGATAAAGAGAATACACAGTAATTAATGTTAAATTGGCGTCCACACGCGGGACATTAAATAGATAATAACAAAATTTATTGTTAAATTGGCGTCCATCGCTGGGCGTAAACGGGTACAACTCGTTTATTGTTAAATTGGCGCCGCACCGCACGGCTTGATAAAATAGTAAGCTAGGGCAGTGACAGACAGTGGCTAGCAATAAGTTTAAAATAAGTACATGTAAGTAGCTTAAGCTATATTATTATTGTCGTATATCGGTCTCTAAGTCTCTGAATGATAACCCGAAGTCAAGCTAAAATGGCATCTAGTGGAGAGAATTCAAATGAGTTTGATATCAATAACCAGATGGGCTATGAGCAGCCTGAGGACGGAAACGTAATGAATGAAGAAAGCTCAACAACCGGTGTAGGAACTAGGGCCGGGGGACCGCAATCACAGTCGCAGTCATCTGAAGCAAATTTTCAAATGTTAATGGCATGGATGAAACAACAATTTGAAGAATCGGAAAGGAAGAGAGAAGAAGAAACGAAAAAATTACATGAAGAATCAAAAATGCAACATGAAGAGACAATAAGGAAAATTGAAGAAACGAAAAACAGAATGAAGAAATAGGTAAACAACTCGCTGAGAAATTAGACAAAGAAATAGAGTTAATGAGAAGAGATTTACGAGGACAAAACCACCAGGTGGATACTGATTTACAAAAACAATCAGAAAAAATGGAAGAAAACAAATTAGATGGAAATACTATGGATCAAATTGACACCGAGTATCAATCTTTAACAACTAAAGCATTGTCTGAACATCATATCTCAAGATCAAAAGAAAGATCTACAATTATTAATGGTAGATATGAAGGTGATAAAGATACTTGTACTGTGTTTGTTGGCAACTTACCAAACACAATTACAAAAAAGAAAATTATCAAATATTTCAGAAAGTTTGGTACGATTGTAAACACGAGATTGCAATATGCTGCAGTATCTGATCCACGATTTCCCAAAAGACGTACTATCATTAAGAAAGAGTTTCATAAAGACAGAACAAATATCCATGCATATGTACGTTTTACTGATGAAAATAGTGCATATCGTGCTTTGGAAGCAAATGGTAATGTGTATGAGGGTTACCACCTGAGAATTGAGTTAGCTAACACGGAAGCTGAAGAAAAGCAGAGAATTAAAAAGAACAAATTGAATACTACAGTTAATATTACCAGTACTGATAGAAAATTTAGAAGTAGGACTGGGGAAGTACGTAAAAATTTTGAAACCAAACCTGAGATTAAGAAGATGAAAAACCGTTCTGATGAGTATCAAGGGCGAACTGCGTTAGCACGAAAGAAGAAAAGGATGAAATTTACTGGACTATTCAAGAATATTGTGAAGATTGGTATGAGAACGAAAGGAAGATTTCAAGCGATGGAGATGAGATGTCTTAGAAGTCTTGAAAACAAAACATCATTATGTGAGTACGCGGACAGGAAAACGAAAATAATTAAAACGCCACAAGCTGTCAAAGAACGTATTTGTCAGAGGGTTGAAAAGAAGAGACGACAAAAAAAAAAACCCAGCGCGTACATAAATAATGGTAATATGACCGGGGAAAGTTGTCGAAAAAGGATGAGGAGAACCACTTTCAACACTATCATAAAAGAAAGAGAGAGAGAGAGGTCATAAATTTCTTTAAATGTCAACGGCCCACTGCAGGGTAAGTGTGAAACGAAACTCACGAATCCAATACCCTTACTAATTACCAACAAAATGTGTTGTAACGGAACTCACTTAACAAAACGTACAACTATGCCTCCACAAATAGAAAATTAAAAGTAATAAAATGTAACGGATTAAAGAAAACAATCTTAAGAATATCCGAAAATTTAATAATTAAGTTAGATAATATTGGGTAAAATACCTTAGATAAGACTGGTTGTGTAAGATTACATTAACCGAAGAAAATAAATAGATATGAATATAATATGAATAAAATTAAATAAATGGTAAATAAAAACATTGCCGTGAAAGTACGGAATATTAATGAAGAAAATTAATAGCGAATTAAATAGTAAGATGAGTTATACGAAGGAGCAGAAGGAAATTGATCATTAAGGAATGAAGGTCACGAATGGATAAACAAATGAGAGGTATGCATACCCAGGAAATAAGTGATATGGATTGAAACAAAAGCACCACCAGGGCATGACAACATGATGAACCCGAAAAAAAAAAAAAAAAAAGGGATTTCCTCGACCAAAAGGCACCAGAAGGCTGAAGTAGCTGTGATTAAGGAATGCTTGGAATGGGATTATTAAGAAGATACCCAAAGCACCGATATCCAATCTCTGGGAACTGCAAGTAAAGGGGTACGGGGTTATATGGGGTTATGTAATAATGTCCAGATGCCTGGTAGGTAGATCGTTTGAAATTGCCTTGTATAAAATAGAAATATCATTCAGAAGCTTAGGGGGGGGCCTATCAAAAATGTAAAAGAATTATTAAAATTTGCTAGAACAATTAATGAAATGTCTTAGTAGTAACACGAGATAAAAGAAAATAGAAATAAGAAAGCAAGTGTATAAAATGAATTATTTTAATGATTAGTTGTCATAGTCAATAAATGTCATGTTAATGATTATGAATAAAACAATTAATGATAATAGATGTCAATAAGAGTGAAGAAGATAGAAGGGTAAATGTTTAAATGGTATATATGTGAAGACAATTAATAGAATTGTGAGAGAAATATTCAAGTTGTATGTATTTAAGATCATGTTTACGTAAGGACAACTTACAAGCTTAGTATAAGACTGTATAATATAATTGTGTTCCAAGATGTTAGTAAATAGAAAAGAAAAATGTTTTTTTTTTTTGAAAATGCTAGCGAGATACCAGAAAATATGGACTAACCAGAGACAGTAATAATAAAATAGGTTAGAAAACTATAGTGAATTAGGATATAGAAATACGTATTATTATTATTAATACCAATGTGCTGTTTATAATTTAGTGATGATAGAAAGTATGATGGTCACTAAGAATTCTATATATATGTGGTAAGTTTTTTTTTTTAAAGCCAATTAATTTGGAGATATTGATGCATATTTTAGTAAGTTGTGACATAAAAATTAGATGTATTAAAGGATACAAAGAAAATTAATCCTAAAGGCAAGAAATATTAATACCAGTATCGAATAATTTATGAAATTGAATTTTGTAGATATTGAAATATTATATGAAGAATAGTTAAGGAGAATTACAAATTTAATTTAAGATTTTGACTAAATATAAATTTGTAAATATAATACCATGTTAATTAGAGTGAAAGAAAAACGGATTCATTTAGGGCGTAGAAAGCGAAAGTACTTAGAGGGGATGGGGTGTGTTTACCATTATGTAACGAACCTTTTTCTGTTACGCTGAGACTAGGTCAACGACGAAATGTAAACAACACTATACTAGGTCCAATGAAGAACGAGCCACTACAAGGCAACACAAAGTACACATATTGGGAAGCAGATTTTGGCATTTAAACCTTACTGAAAGGGCGCAAAATTTTGGATCAATTTTGGATGTACAGAGTCCATCCAAATTGACAAAATTTGGGGACAATATAACACACACAAAAATTTCGAAAAGTTTTATTTTATAATTTGCAGTAAGGAATGTCGCTGAAAGCAATAACGAAGGGTGTATGTGTGGAAAACATATTTTGTAAGGGACAATAGGGGAACGAACAAGCACGCTGTAGTGACGGACAGGTCATAAATTTCTTAGGCTGCTACAACGCCTACCCTGTGAACAGAGTTCAATGCTCCCGGTACGTAGAACACCAGTTTTTGTGAAAACACATTGATTCCATAGAAAACTACATACAATGTGTACAGAGCCATTAAAGGAGAAAAGGCTTAACAATGGTCAAGCATACATGTGTACGCCAGCTGTCAGGAGAAAGCGACGAAGGGTGGATTGATTTGAAGGACTCCAGCGGTCGATGACAGGGTTTTGACCTTACTTGGAAACGATAGCGCAGAGAGTACGTCCAAACTCAAGGATGGGGTGTTGCCTGGCAATTAAAAGAAAAAACCAACTTTCAAAGAAGGGTAGGCGAGGCCCTTGAACAACAATAGATAATAACGGCAGAGCGACGAAGTTAAGAAACAATGAAAATGGAAGAGAAACTCAGAGTTGTCACTGAAGATTTTAGAAAAAAACGACAGATACAATTTATTGCTGCGTTGTCTGGAAATGTCGACGACCTCAAAATACGAAGCAAGGGAAGAATCTGGTGGGGAACCAGAAGCCCTATCAGAGAACGCCTTTGACAAAATAGGTGGTATTTGGACTTGGAGGGAAAAATATGAAACCAATAAGGACACGGCGTCGTTGGAATCAGAAGTCTGGTGGGAGATTTGGTAAGGAAAATATAGGAAGGAGACAGGAACGCGCTCATGGAGTTCTAACTAAAATACGGACGCGAGAGGAGTTCTAACAAAATTTCGGACGTGATCGGAGTAAAGTCCGTGACGAGAGAAATTAGCATTTTATCGAACTTAGAATAATTCGATACACACTGTGAGAAGGTAGTTTTCGAACTTAGAACAAAAATTAATACAGTCATTACAAGCGAACGAACTATGAAGTAGAGTCACACTATTAGCCTACCAGTGAACATTAACTGAAACAAATAGTTATCAGACAATAATGTAATTTCAGTGTATAAAAACACTTTACAACAATAACTTTTAAGAACGATTAACAACACAAATTACATTCATGAACACTTAATAACCAGACATACCGCAACAAAGGTGCGTAATAATAATTCAGATTTGAAATAATTTACGATGTCGGTGTACAACGCTAACTTTTATTCATAAATTATAATCCGAATGCGTGGAGTTGGTGAGTGAAGTGTCTGTGAGTGACATCGTGGAATTCATCCAGTGCCATCTATCATCTGGAGGAGTTATCTGCACGACTCTGGAACGAGCGACATGAGACCTTCATCAACATCACCGCAACTACCGAGTGATTGGATATTCGAATACCAAGTATAGTAAAACATGTCTTAATTAATTTAGATCCACTGTCTGTCATCTCAAAGAATCCACACACAATAAAATTCAATAAAGTAATCGCAAAGGAATTAAAGAAATCGATTCTAAAGTTTGTGTAGAAGTAAAATTATCATTGTTTATCAGTTTGGAGTAATGTTTATTTCCAAGTTCTAAATGAATCCGTAATTACAAAATATAGTAACAACTTAAGAGATATTCATATTAAGAATTTATAAGATGAAGCTAAACATTATAAGTTACTTAAGTACTAAACGCAATTGATGAATGATCATGAATATGCAACCATTAGATTGAGTTTGGATAACTAATTTTATTAATGTATTATTTTGATATTTACAATTTAATGAGTATTTGATAGTTACAATTTAATGAGTATTCAATTTTATTAATGTATTATTGTTTGATATTTACGATTTAGCCATGAGTATTAAATTTTGGTAATGTGTTAATTTTATATATTTACAAGTACTAATGAGTACGTAGAATTTTGTGCTATCTTAATATTTACAAGTAATAGCAAACTAATGTGAATAAATTTAAGAGTTATCAGTAGAAATGAGCATTTATTATTTTAACCCTGAGATAAAGAGAATACACAGTAATTAATGTTAAATTGGCGTCCACACGCGGGACATTAAATAGATAATAACAAAATTTATTGTTAAATTGGCGTCCATCGCTGGGCGTAAACGGGTACAACTCGTTTATTGTTAAAAAATAGAAGAGATGTAAAACTAGTGTATCAGTGAATAGTGTAGCCAACTACCAACAAGTAAGGTTTACAGAAATAAAATGATCAAGAATGTTAATTAAAATGATGAAATGTTATTAAATAAAAAAAAATATTAATACTAGTCTAATGAAGTTACATTGAGAATCCCATCGTCAACCATTAACCATGAAATGAAGAAAAGGCATGTGAAAAAGACAAGTTTATTTGACCTAAACTTCATTCAGGTAAACTAAACTTTTTTAGGAGGGAAGCATATGTAACGCAACAGAAATGCTAGCATTCATGTTACATAAAAGAAGATTCACAGAATAATAAACAAATTGATATTTAACCCCATAATAGAACAGAGATCCAATAATTACAATTATAATCATAGACAAAATTAAATAAGGATGCAAGGTAGTGTTGACTAGAATAAACGAACCTGTAAGATAAATAATAGCTAATGATATATGTTTAATGAAAAGCAAAACAAAAAAAATGAACAATGACTTAATTTATGGTAATAACAAATAAGAATTTTGTGTTAAGAAGTATTATTTTATGACAAAAATGTTATGATAAAGTTTATGTGATGTTATATCAAATATGTGTTGAGTTAATGAAAAATAATGAAACAAGTTGTATTATTCAATGACTGTCGTAGAATGAAGTGTGAGGCAGTTAATCAATGTTCGTAAATTCGAATTCTGTTGTATGTGATCAAGAGATCAAGATAAAATTGTTATTAGATATAGAAAAATAATTGTTTATATAAGTGCTAATAATTAAGATTTGATTGTATGTATGAATTTATATAAAAGACTATAGATGCATAACAGGCATAACCACAGGTAGATCAGTTTACAATAAAAGGCCTAACAGGCAAAAATACTATATAAACACTAATAACATAAAGATTAGGTGCATCAATTAATAATAATTAATAAATACGCTATGAAGAGCTAGAAAAAAAAAGAAAAACATTAAATTAATAATAATATTTAATAAAATTTATACAAATTATAATAATACCATAATGCCATAATATCGATTGGTAAAATATAATATCGAAGGTGGATTAAATATAATAAAAAAGAAAAAAAGCGGACTTATATCAAAAAATCAGTAGAATATGTGTATAAAGTAATAAACCAACTATCGGTAAAGTTACATCCCGATAGGACAGCAAATTGATAAAGAATAGATAAAAAATATATGAAAGAAACACTATATAGTCAAAACATGTGGAAGGCAGAAATTATTATATGTTGCTAGGGACGAAAAATAAGAACAAGAAGTTGTTGATTTTGGACAAGACAAGAATTGCTTTGAATAAACTGAAAGTGATGAGATTAAAAACCCAAGAATAATCTATTTAATTGTAATATTCGAAATTACCAGATACTATTATAAAAATACAAAATTCTAATGAAAATATTTACGTCTACTACCAATACAGATAAACAAAAATAACACTACAATATGAAATGATAATAGAGAGTAAATAATTGAAGTCTACAAGAAAGAACTTGGACTGTCCCATATCCGAAGGGAATTGATGAGATATTAAAGAAATAGAAAGAATTAACAGTAACACAACTCATAATAATCACAACACCAGAAATTATAACCTTGCAAATACACGGAACAACACTAATTGCTTCAACCGAAGGAAGAACTTATTTGGATCCTGGCGGTGCAGAAGAAACATCAATCGAGCTGTAAATCAATCAAGAAGCTGTATTCCGAAGTGGACAGGACAAGAATTACTTTTATTAAACCGAAGACAGAAAACCGTACTGCATAACCATTCAAAACAGTAAATTTAGCGATCAACCGCCTACACGATTTGCTTCGTTCGAGTCTGGTAAATTATATTATATTAATCATACTAAATACACAACACATAAATATTGTAAATCTTGCATTCTTATCTATGTATTTTTAGTCTTCCCCACAGTTACAAGAACCTTCACACCCTGAAATAAATTAAATACAAATCAAAACATAATATATAACCAAATATAAATAAAGGATTAAAATAATCAACAATCGATAACTGAAGTCTATAGTCCAAGCATATGTTAATTAGCACATATCTTATTTAATGTGAATCAAGTAAACAAATAAAGAACCTTTATATATTTGTCAAATCTTGTTATTTGGAGTATGGTTAGTGAACTGGGAACAAAAAGTAACTGAATAAGTATAGAATAAATGGTTAATATAAACATCGAAATAACCTATAAGTTTCGTTGAGCCGATACTGCAGCGCTTATAGCGGAATTATCCGACACCAAAGAGGGAGCGTAAAATTACGAATTTAGACAGATCTCTCTTCAAGGTATAATAGGGTTGGATGAAATTGTAGAATAACGATTAAGTTGTTTAAGTTCTAGGCACACTAACACTGATAATTATTAAAGAGTTAAGTTAATATTAGTTAATTACATCCATATATTCCACAACTCCAAATATCTCCGAGATTTATATAATTAAAGTAATACAAAACAAATTGACAAATACAACAGTGGGGTTTTAAGGAGAGGAAACCCGTTTAAGTACAAATTGGCTTTCATCCCGTGGCTTGAACAGTAGCGGCTACACCCCGGTTTAAGTACAATATTTACAGATGAGGATCAACCAAAGTTCACTGTTTTCCTAAGCCTAGTCTTCTTTTTTTAATAGCTAAGAACTTTTCAACCACTTCGTTGATATTAGTTTTCTGTGTCTCTTCATGCTCAGTGCTTAACGGTGCCAAGTCACTCAACCGAGTTTGGCCATGGTACTTCTTAAGTATGACTTAATTAATTTAAGTTTTGAAAAGCTTTACTAAGAAGAGATGAACAATCAAGACAACTTTGAAAAGCTTCTTTCTGCTGTAGCTGTTGTGACAGGTATGGTTAAATAAAGCTGCAAAGCTGTAGTTAAGTCTGGGAGGCAACTCATAAGGCAGCTGTTTTCTTCAACCAGTAAATTCATCATTTCTCGAATTCTTTTCTTGTATACAGTTTCTTTGGCCATCAGCTTTGAAGGATATTACTTGGTCAGGCAGTGATGTGGAAAGGTCACCAGGATACACATTTACCAGAGCCTTACTTTTCTCCACTATTGTCTCTTGTGAGAAGTTTACTAAATTCTGAGGCGTCAGGAATGAAAACCTATCATCAATGCAACGCAATCCTTCGAATCTCATTTGTAGCTGAGCTATTACAATATCTAGTGTTGCATTGAAAACTTTTACTTCAAATGATTTCACTGGGTCGTCAATTCTGTGGTCAACTGATGATTCAACAAAGAACCGTTTTACAACTCGTTTACGCTTATTTTTCATGTTACAAGTTATGTCCCATACTGGGCCAACTGGGGCCCCCCCGCGCCGCGGGGTCTGCGGGGGCCTTATCGCCGCCACTGCTCTGGCATCTTAATTTGTTTGAATAAGTAACATTAATAACAGCCTCGTACGCGAAATGATTGTGTGTGTCTTTGTGTTTAAAAAACAAGCAGATGTAAACTATCCGTAAAGAACCGGAGAGACAATATTAATGTATTATTATTATTATAACCTGGTGTAGGCTAGACATTACAGTATCTGTTTATTCAGGTGCAGTCATGTAGAGCGATTCTGTCAGCTTGAGACTAAACTATAACGATTAGTCACTCTTATTTGAATAGCAGTATGATACAATATGTGGATATTACAAAATGCTTATTACATCATTGTGTATGGGTGGTCATAATTATTGTTTGTGACAGAAGGAAGGAACTATAATTTTTGACAAGACCTCTTATAAACTTTATTGAAAGCAATTATAATTGCGGTTGCAATGAAACACCAGATTTGACGTCATATCGTACGCAAAAACAAAACTCTAGAAATGCGACATAGCACTGAAACGAGACTAGGAAAAAATTCGGAAGATTTACACCAAATTTCGTATTTTATGGAACATTAAAAAAAAATCGGAATGACTTCCGAAATTTCGGAAGACCTGGCAACACTGCGCACTAGACACTAGATGCCGGCTCACTGAGGCAGCAAAACAACTGACAGGTATGTAAACAAGCTGGTGAGTCATCAACAAGTCGGTGCCTGAGCCGTGGTCGGACCAGCCGGGGGTCGGACTAGAGAGGTTTTACTGTACCTGTATAATTTGTTATAAAAAATAAATTGAATCTAAAAGTATTAACAGTGTTACTTTACACTGTGATTTTATTAAGCTTTTACTGTTTAAAAGAAAAGAGAATTTATAGGCCTATCTCTCTTTGGGAATACTAATTTAAACTTTCACTGGGAGTAAACAAACCTGACATAGATTTACAGAGGTTTCTGTTTTTGTTAAAGGGTGGTTTTATGTATGTTTGTTCAAAACACTTTATAATAATAAATAATAATTAACAGATTTAGTTAATTATGAATGTGAGTTAAATTATTTTAACGTCACCTCGCCTTTACCTAACCTATTATCAACGAGTTTGTCAACGGTCCTGGAAATTCTGATACGGGGAAGTTAGATGTATTTAAATTATTTTCTTGGGTACAGTGTTGAGGTTTCCACATTCTGCCTGTCAAAATGTGGTGGTCACCCAAGGGCTTTTGGTTTTTCAGAATCTTCCGTAAGTGAGTAAAGTATCGGGGTATAGGCCTATTATTTTTCTCTTTAATTATTTTTATTTATTATTCATCCCCAATTATTTGAACTATTACAAACATGTAAAAAGCATAGATTTTTATTTGAATTGCAACATTGGCATAAAAACATCGATGTTTTCATACCAATGTTTTTTAACATCGATGTACTCTTCACGACGTTAACATCGATGGTTTTCTGCCGATGCTCATCCCTACTGTGCAGTGCTGCTGTCGACTACACAACACAACTGCATACTGTATTACACAACAAAGTATACATGACCAACATAAGGAAATTTGTAGGTGATCTAGCTGTAGTCATTTATATACATATAATAACATTTAATTTCTACTCAAATATTATACAACTCTGACTGAAAATCAACTGGCAGTTTTGTTATTATTTTATTTATATATTATTTTCAAAGTCTGTGTTAATTCACTAACTGAATTTACTGGTCGCTGTTTATTTAAAAAAAGTACCTGTTTTGGTTTTGAGTATCGGGTGCAAGTATACATTACTCTAGTTACATTGCATTGTATGCCGCGCGCGTGCTAGTGGCTGTTGTGGTTAGTATTTTCCATTTTCGAAGTATGTGAAAATATGCTGTTGTATAAACCCACGGGCTGATGCATGAAACATTGGTAAACTCTGTAAACACAAGTTCGAATTATCTGTAACAAATTTTGGTTATGATGTGTTGAAACATTTGGTATAGGCCTATAGTGATTTGAATATTTCTAGTAGCACACAATAGAATGCGCGTGTTATGTATTGTGTTAGAATGCGAAGTTTGCAACTTGTGAAGTTTAGTAACTTATTTACTACAATAGATGTGTGTGTATGTTTGGAATTTAAATGTTGCCTTATTAGCAAAATTAAATCGCTATGTCCGAAAATAGTGGAATTGGTACAGTGACAAATGTGCAAAGTGAAACAAACGCGTGCGGTTCGTCATCAACGGCTTCCACTCAAAAACCAGGAAATGGTAAGATGAAATTTTTAAAATAAAAAAATTACCAAAATTATTTACATACAGACACTTTTTCATGTTTTTGGCTGTTTGTGAGTAGGAAAATGAAAGTACTTACTGTAATGTTTTTGTATATATATCTGTATAATTAGCTACTACCAAATGTAAGTTGAAGTGTCTTAGTTTTACCAGACGAATGTGTACATATGTTTACTCGTTTTTAATTTTTTGCAGTATCTTTTAACTGTGTGCATTGTTGTGACTTGTTACAACGTTATTGTAGAATGCGCAGTATTATGTATTCTGTTGTGTAATGTATTGTTACCAAGGTATTTTATTTTTTTACGTTCTGTGTTTGTTTACTTATTTACATCTTTCACACTAACCTATAAGTAGTAGACCTGTTTCCTAAAACAAAAGCAAAGACATATTACAGATAGGGAAACAGTACGATTCCTGTGAACATATATTATCGTCTGTAGTTTAAAATTATTACTACAAAAAAAAGATTTTTCAGGGATGCGTATTTTTTAATCGTGTACACAGATTTTGTGTCCAATATATTGGATAACAATTTTTCCTCTTCTTTTTTTTTAAATCTTGCATCTGTGTAGTGCGGTAAATAAGTAGAGAATTGGTATTTTGTGTGGGCAATAGTTCACTCAAGCTAAACTGACTTTAACAGCTACAAAATTATTGTGCGTTCCTCCCAAATAACCATTTTTTGCATCTGACTGTAAATTGTGAGTCTGAACATACGTTAGCAACAATTTCGAGCTCTTTTCATAAATACATTTCACATTAAATGCTACCAAAACCTACCGTACAACGTGTACTGTATTCATTTACTAAGATTCAATCTATGGTCTTAACAAAATATATTTTCAGCACAAGTTTCATTATTGCCAGGGCTACAAAAAACGTGGGTACAGAACAGAACCGTATTTCACATGCAATACGTGCCTATATAGAAAATGAGAAAGGCTATGCAAAGCTGATAGGCTATAGCCTATCATTTTGTTTAAAAGTTTGCTTGATTTTCAGAGTAAAGATATGCACAAAAAACTAAATAAAAAGCCAGTTTTATGAATTTCAAAAATTTGTTACTCTAGAAAAAAAAGGAAAATAGTGTTACACTAGCACACTTTCTGTAGAGCCCACAGTATGTACATAAGAAGTATCACTAAGTGCATTTTCTTTTCCAAGCCTTTAATATTTCCATGTCTGCTAAGAGGCAGGTAGTTTAAGAAAAAGGTAGCTTGCGTGTGTGTGTGTGTTGCGTGCTCTTTAGCTGTGAAGTTGCATGTTGTCTAGTTGCTTGTACCACTGTACCAACAGCTGTCTTTTCAAACATAGAAGAGCCTTGACTTTGTATATTTTATAATGTATGGGATAACAAAAGATTAAATACACCATTGTAACCCTCAATTAATTCTCTATCCAACCATATAGTGTTACATTTTTGGGGGCTTTCATTACTTTAGAGTGGAGTAAAATATGAAAAAGTCGCAGTTTTTTCTGCCTTCTGACACGAGCATCATCTTTGTAGTGCTATCATTAATTAACCAAATTATATGTTCATTGTTAACGATTGATTTTGTAATAAATGGAACCATTTATTGTTTTGTTCTATATAATGAGATCCAACATTTGTTGCTTGATACTTTTGGTTGCCAACAAATTCTGGTGACATGTAAAACCTATTTAAGGAATAAAAATGACCACAATTTATGTTTGTACTGTAAAACATGTGTCAGTGTCTCATATGCAGGCAGGCAGGCAGGCACACACACACACACACACACACACACACACACACACACACACACACACACACACACACACACACACACACACACACACACACACACACACACACACACACACACACACTTTTTTTTAAGGTACTCAGAATGTAGAGTTTTACATTGTCCCAAAGGTGGACCCAGCCTGTGAAAATAAATACTTGCGATAACATTGCATGTAATAGTCACTTGGAGGTCGATGTAGTGATAATCATAACAAGCGAATAACTGTTGAAGGGCTACATATATATTAATATTAGTGTAGATTATTCTATTGTCAGAAATTCATATTATTGAAAAATGTTTACAAAATGGTAGTTTGAGATGTTGATATTGGATCTGCAAGCCTAAGAATCTCTGAAAAGTATATGCAACAATTCTGAAATGCCGTTACCAAGTGCAGAGTAATGAATTTAAAACTTAATTGTTACCTGCAATGATATTTGGCTATACCATTTTGATTCTGAATCACAAAGCTAAAGTTTAGAATTAACAACATAGTTACTATTGTGGGAAAAGTAAAGGCATCAGCAGTCGTCAGTAGTTTTTTTTAGCAAAATTTTATTTTCTTCAGTGTTCTTTGTTTTGATTACTTTTATCATTTTGCTGGCCTCCTAAGTATCTTTCTCTGGTTGGTCTTTCATTCCCTATTCACTTACTACTTCAAGCCCTAAAGCTGTTTTTAATACCTTCTGACACAAACATCAGCTTTATAGAGCTAGCGTTAATAAATCAAACATCAGAAAAAATTCTATTAGAATGTGATTTGTACATATGTTACAAAAACATGTCTTCTGAGAAGATCCACATGTTTTATCTTGACTACGTGTATTCTTTTTACTCCATTTTTTAAAAATCTTGGCTACATTGTTTTTGAAAAGTGACTAGTTTACAGTTATTAAAACACACAACACACTCAGGTAATACAACATGCACAAAAATATAAGGCCTATTTTGAACGACAATGCCAGCAGGCATCAAATTACAATTCAATTTGTATCCTTATTGCAGAAAGATTTAATCAGAGATAAGTGCAAAATTCATCACTAACAACCTTTTTTTTTTGTCTATTACAGAAGAACACATTGCATATGCCTGACTCGCTAGACATGCCAGGCCTGAATATCTAATAACATGTTAATAACGTATCGAATAACATTATCTAAATACTGTAACATAAACAAATGCATTTATCAAGTTTATACATTTTTTTGATAATGCTTTTCATGTTTTTTTATTTCCGCATGAATTGTATATCTCGTGAACCAATATGTTTTGTGATAGAACATAGAATGTTATTTTTTGTAAATGTTGAACATCCTTTTATATTTTCATGAACATTTACTATTGATATATGGCTATTCTTTCCACAATACTTAGACAAAGTTGATGCTTGTGCTAGAAGAGCAAAACAGCAGTGACTTCTGACATGTTTCACTCACCTATAAGTTAACAGAAAATGCAAAAAATATGAAAGTCACAGTCGAGTAGAAAAATATGCGAAGATTTCAATGGTACATTTACTTTATTTTTATCTCAGATATTGTGAAAATTATAAAGTTCTAAAGCTAGAGCTTTTCTTTCTTCGAACATAGTAGGCCTATAGTTGGTTTTATGTTACCATTTTAGTTCTTTTGGGACAAACAGTCCATAAAAGAACATTCTTTTTTCAAAACTTTTTGTATTTCTTTTAGTCCATTCCAAAGATGACAATTCTTTTGGAGGATTTTTTATATCACATATGTTGTACTTTGGAAAAGTCAGTGAGTAATGTATTTGAAAAAGTTTCCTTATCTGGAGCTGTCCAGTATCCCTGATGTTTTTGTTTTTTAACATTGTTGGGGAGCATAGGGAGAGTTACAGGTTTCCATAACTCACTGTTGTAGACAGTTGGAGGAAAGACCATGCCTTGGAAGAATGGAACCCTAGAGTTCATGTGGGGGGGGGGGTGCACAGTCAGAGCTAGTGCCAGCAGTAATCTATGGTGATATGTTATAGTGAAAGATAACCTGGACCATTGATGGTTTGAACCATTGATAATTCGTTGGGTAATATCAACTTTAGTTCGATGAGGGTCTGTGGCAGAGTTATATATTTGAGTAGGCTTGCCAGTAAGGTTGAACTCATTTACAGTAAGGCTTCTGTAACAAGTTAAAATATTCATAAATGGCAAAAGATTGGTTGCATTTTTCTTTGAGGCTTTTTAATAGATAAGCATGTTCTTTATTAAATACCAAGAACTAATATTGGGAATACTATTCTTGATTATAGTACAGAACTATGTAGTTCATGAATGGAGTTTAAATTTTATTTTGCCACACATTCTTGAATTAATTTGATGAAGCCTCTTCTGGTCATACCTCTATTAGACGTACTTCACTTAATCTTCTGTAAGGACCTTCAAAAACTAGTACCAATCATCGTAGTCTTCGACTTTCATACAGTGGTGATGAATATTGGAGTAAAAACTAGTTGGAAGATCTTCTTATGACTGTTTATATCTTCCGTTGATTCTAAAATATTTCTTGATCATACCTATTGTTTTGTTTTTGTTTAATGTATATTCACACTATTTTTTTAGTTCATTTATCACTTTTTTCGTGTCTGTAGGAGTTTTTAGCTATACAAACTTATAGTTTAGTAGTCCCAGTTACCTCATTTTCTGAGATTCCAATTACTATGAGTTTAGCCTATAGCTTAGTTTATTAAAACTACACTTTTAAATGTTTTTTTGTCCTTGTAGATCAATTTCATGCATACGATTTGTCTGTTGAAAATAAACTAATTTATTTCTCTCTTATATTTTGTTTTGTATGAATATCTAATACTAGGGTGGTCTGAAAAGTTCTCGGCCTCGGTCATAGACATCAACTCTATGAGCAAGATTTTTTTTCTTAGGTTGGTATGCTTGTCACAACAATTCATGTGAAATTGTGAGTCAATCTATCACGTAGTTTTTTGTATACAGCTATTTGAAGTAGCGTAATTGTGTATATTTTGTACAATGGATAAAATTGAATATCGTGCAGTGATAAAAAATTTTTTGTTAAAGAAGGGTTGATGCCGAATGAAATTCATTCGAGTTCACAAAAGTTTATGGGGAATCTTCTCCTTCATTTTCGACAATTAAGAAATGGGCTGCCGAGTTTAAACATGGCCGTACCAGCCTTGACGATGATCCACGTAAGGGACGCCCAAAAAGTGCAACAACATCAAAAATCATCGAACAAATACACGATTTAGTATTGGATGACCGACGGGTTAAAGTGCGTGAAATTGCTGAGGCTGTGGGCATTTCAAAAGAATGTGAAGGTTATGTTTTGCATGAAGAATTGCATATGAAAAAGCTTTGCGCAAGATGGGTGCCGCGCATGCTCACAGCAGATCAAAAACGCATTCGCATGAAAATCTGTGAACAATGCTTGGAGCGTTTTTACAAAAATAAAACTGATTTTGTGCATCGGTTTATTACTATGGATGAAACGTGGATTCACCATTACACACCAGAATCTAAACAGCAGTAAACAGTGGACAGAAGCTGGCTGTTCAGCGCCAGAGAAAGCAAAGTCAGTCCCATCAGCTGGAAAGGTCATGGCATTGGTGTTTTGGGATGCTAAAGGCATTTTGTTAATCGATTACCTCGAAAAGGGTTGAATAATAACCGGAGAGTGTTATTCTAATCTTTTAACCAAACTAGACAAAAAAATTCGTGAGAAAAGACCCGGTTTAGAGAAGAAAAAAAATCATCTTTCATCACGACAATGCACCCGCCCACAAAAGTGTTTTGACAATGAAAAAATTGAGAGATCTGCACTATGAATTGCTGGAGCATCCACCCTATTCTCCAGATCTGGCTCCCCGACTTTCATCTCTTTCTGAAACTCAAGCACTTCCTCGCAGGAGAGCGATTTTCTTCTAATGAAGATGTGGTTGCAGCTGTACAGGGATATTTTGCGGACCTTCCAGAGAATCACTACAGAGATGGGATAATGGCATTAGAGCATCGCTGGAACAAGTGTATTAGTCTTAAGGGAGATTATGTTGAAAAATCAAAACCATTTTGAAATTATAAATTTGTTTTTTCATTGTTAGGCCAAGAACTTTTCAGACCACCTACATCATATAAAATTTTGTTGATGAATTCGGAGTTGGCAAAGTGAACTTTATATCCGGAAGAGTAAGGTAGGAAAATTGGGAACAGGTACAAGTTATTACTCCTTATGATAGACGTAGTATAATAATTCACAATAGGAGATTGTTATTTGAATTATAAAACCTTTAAGAAGTTTTTCAAATTACATTATAATTGAAAAGTCTCTAAGACAAGGTAAATAGAAGCAGATTTTTAGTGCAAAAAAAGTTCAGATTTAAATTTTACATCAATATGAATCTAAAATTTTAAATTGAATAAAGTGGAATTAATCACACACATACTTTTTATACAAAATTCAACCAAAACAATTTTATGTCAAGGCATGGAATTTAGCACTTTTGAGAGTTATGGGATGTTGCCTGTTGGCTTATCACCAGACAGTTTGAAGAAGCTTACAGAAGAGATCTGTTTAATTTATTGAAACTCTTTGAATACTGCACATATGGAGAGATAATAAATCCTCAAAAACCGTATTTGAATTTTACCCTACATGTTAATATTACCGAAAATCAGTAAAGTTCCTCATGTTATTGATCAAAGTAAAATTTGGTTAGGCTAAAAAAATGTTACTCGGCTCTCATCGTTGTCCTTGATTATGGAAAAGCAGTATGCGACTGATTAGGTTTAGTCCAACTACAATGTGAAGTGGTGTGGATACTAACATATTTTAAGTTTTTAAATTTTTAGTATCAAATAAAAATTTTACAAATTTTGGGGTACCATGTGAGTTTTTTATTCAGGTATAATTTATAGGCAGCATATCATACAATGTACTTGTCAAATCAAATGCCCTACAGCAGTATCATGCAATGTACAGTATATGTACAGGCAATTGTGAACAGATTGTAATAATTTTACCATGTGAGACATGTTAATATGGAGTGATTGTGTCTGTAATGTATATGTCAGTGGTGTTTGGTGGTGTATTTACATACCTGTACCCATTTGCACATTCATTTGAGACTATTGTCTGTATGGAGAAGCTGACACATACTAGTGCAGATAAAAAAAGTCTTACTTCTTAAGAAAGTGATATATAAAAATGGAAACAACCATGCACATTAGCGTGGAACGAAAATGGCCTTTTTTTAATTATTTTTTTTTTTAGTTTTGTAATAGTGGGGAAAAGTTGCCTTTTAGGTTCAAAAAGAAGAAAAAAAAATTTGGTTGCTATACTACAACATCTTGAGGTGCCGCAAAGAGCTTAAAGTTTGTAAAAAAATTTAAAAAATTGACAAATTATAAACTTTGATAAATTATTCTTTATGGTTTTCTCGTACATATAATGTTACAAAAGATAGTTGTAAATACATATATACGCATTAGAATTGGAAAAAATTATTAATTACAAAATATAATAATAATAAAAAAATAATTTTTAATGTCAAAAAGTTTGTATTTTTGCTAATTTTGAAACTTTTGCGAACATTTTGGTTGTTACAAATAGTAGTAAATAAGGTTAAAATAAAAGCTCGTAAAATCAATTATATATTTTTTTTATTAGAGCACACGTAAAGAAATATCATAATACACTTTTAAAGACATTGAAAGTTCATTTTTTATGATTTAGAAAACCCTTAATAATTACAAATGTTACAGCTGCAAAATGTTTGTTTCTACTTCATTGACACATTAAACTGTTTTTTTGTATCAAATTTTGGCATGTTCTCACGTGAGTCAATTTTTGCTCTTATATATCCTTCTCTTGCGATTGAACCACAGACATTTTGAGCCGATTCGGTCACCAGTTTCACAGCTCTTTCCACTGCTTGCGTGTGACAAGGAAGCTAGGGAAAGTCGATAAGCGGGTCCACTTTACTATTTGGTTGAGCTTTTTTGAGAGAGTCAATGGAAACATGTTTTACCAAGGGGGGTTCAGTTACGTCATTTTCAGCCCATGAGATCATGTCGATGTAATCCTTTGCGTCAAAGTTTATCTTTGGAACTTTAAACTTCTTGACTCCGCCTCTACTTTCTGTTCTTGCTTTTAAAACACGTCATATACCAAGTTCTCTTACATTTTTGCGCTCATCACATAGCATGGACAAAAGGAGATTTTCTGCAGCAGCAAAGTACCCATTTCTTTGAATAACCGGGTCTAGAACGTTCTTGAAATCATCAGAGAGATAGCGTGTATATGAGATAAGCTTAAACAGATGTTTGGAACCATAAGTACATGAAAGTTTTAACTTAATGTTAAACCGCACAGGTGCATACACTTTCACAATGTACTCAGCCAGAGTCTTAAGGTTTTCAGTTGGATTTTCAGTTGCCACATACAATCTAAGTATACGGTTTGCTAATGTAAGCCACCTGGAGTGAGCAAGTTTTCCAGGGTTTCTTAAAGATAAATCTAGTGAGCAATTTCCACTTGATACAGCGATACACATATCCAATAAATACTTCTGATCTGTACTTAAATCATTTATGTTCTCCAAAAGAGGAAGGTTATTTTCAATTGGCAAGAAAGTAACCACAGGAAGATTAGCACAGTTTTCCAGCTGCTGACCTATTTCGCCTTTAAACTCATTGGGTCCCTTCGTTTTACCATCTAATGACAAAAAAGATGTCGCGAAGGTAGCTCATTTCCTGTTTTTATCTTTCTATTCATATTAAAACGCCTATTTGAAACTTTTTATTGCATAATCGAGACACGTAAAATTCTTTGAAAAAGTTACAAAAAGTGTGTTTTTATAAAACTTTACCACTCTTGCGGCACCTCAAGACATAATCCAAAAAGTTAAAAAAAATTGTATGTCTTTTTTGATATAAAAACTGATTTTTTGACAGTATTTGAAATAAAAAAAAATGTTTGACAACTTCTTAAAAAAAATTAAAAATGTAGCGAAAATTGCAATTTTATGAAAATGTATCGTCCTTGCGGCACCTCAAGATGTGATCCAATATTTTTCATATTTTTTTTTTATCTTATCTACACCAAAAGGCAACTTTTCCGCGCTATTACAAATTAAAAATCCAAACTTGATTTTTTCGTTCCACCCTAATGCACATGTTCTAAAAATACAGATTATAACAGTAGATAAGAGATCTAAAATGATCTTAAGGTTGTGTTCAGGTGACTAACTGGTACCAAGAAAGAGTATTAAAATTTGTATTTTTGGGAAATTGTTAGTTATTGCTATGCTAGCTACAGTCTGTTAAAGCTTTTCCAGAGTTGACTGCAGGTTTTTTGATATATTTTTCAAGTGAGAATTTGTATGAAGAAGATAAAAACATTACCAACTGTTTTCAACAAAAATGTATGTAAAAAGTTAAAAGTATAATTCTTTATTATGATTATATGCAGATTTTTGAAGTTAATTTATATTTATCAAATTTCAGTTACAACTGAAAATTTTTTTTTCTGCTGGTGTTACTACCAAGTATAGGTTTTAGCTTCTTCAACAAATTTTCTCGATTCACCCCTCTCATTATATAGATTTCTCCATCTTCTTATCCCCATATTCCTCAGATCCTCCTCAGCATCCTCAGTCCATCTCTTCCTTGGCCGCCCTCTTGATCTACTCCTACATCTCTTCCTTTGTCTGATCATTTTTTATGCTGATCATTTTGAGACCTTTTAAGGCATGGTTCTGTTCAGTAATAATAAAATAACAATTTTTACAGATTGATTTAGTCTAGTATTCTCTATAAAATATTAATTTTTCTGTTCCATCATTTAATTCTTAGTTGTAGAATTGGTTTTACTTTAACATTATATGGTTTAACAATAGTAATAATAATTATAAACATCAATTTGTTATAAAAACCTAGTATTGCTATCTAGGCCTCATCATGTCCATGCTCATTGGGACCTTAATAACTTTTTCAAACTAAAATTACTTAATTCTACTTTTACAATATATTTTATACTTCACTACAAGCTTTTTTCCTTGTACTGTCCATTATAAACTTCCACATTAGCTGTATGAAATGTTTGTCCAAGCTGACAACTTATTATTTACATTATGCCTGGTCAATCCTTGACATTTCTCATTATTACCTTCTTACTCCACTCACATACATTATTTTATAATCTATACTATATCATTTAACAGGCTTTATTTACATAAATTGTTATCATTTTTCCTACCCAGTACATGTAGGCTTTTGTCTCATCAGTTTCTTACTATTTACATTATTACTTAGTTCCTAAACATCAATAGTTAATTATAATTGACTTATTTATTATTCTGTTTGTTGTTTATACTTTTTATCATGAAACTATTTATCTTACTTTCTTGTTTATTTCTTTGTCTTTCTTTAACGTAGAAATATGGTGCATAACCTAACTTACATCACTTTTATATACAATTAAAACTGTTATTATTCACTTGTTTTATACTAATCCTTCTCTGAATTGTTTTGGTGACTTGAGTGTCTCTCTCTCTCTCTCTCTCTCTCTCTCTCTCTCTCTCTCTCTCTCTCTCTCTCTCTCTCTCTCTCTCTCTCTCTCTCTCTCTCTCTCTCTCTCTCTCTCCCTCCCTCTCTCCCTCTCCCTCTCCCTCTCCCTCTCCCTCTCCCTCTCCCTCTCCCCTATGGCGCTACAGCCCAATAGGAGAGAGAGGCCCTGGCCTCCACCAATCTCCGCCTCCAATCCACTCTATCCACTGCAACCCTCCTCCAGTTTCTTATCCCCATGTCTCTCGCGTCCTCTGCAACGCCATCTTCCCACCTCTTCCTCGGTCTACCTCTAGGTCTCGTTCCCTCCCATGTACCCAGCAAAGCCCTCTTAGGGTTCCTGCCATCCTCCATTCTCATAACATGTCCGGCCCAACGCAATCTTTGAATTCTTATAAATTTTGAGACTGGTATCTCTTTATATATTTGATACAGTTCGTTGTTGTATCTCAGTCTCCATGAGCCATTTTCTTGTATTGGGCCTATAATGCGTCTGATGATTTTCCTTTCAAAGGTGTCCAAAGGGTTGGATGATGTGATGGTAGCTCCCAATGGAGCCATGAGCCTCTCTCCAGCCAAGACCGTACTGCGTGGTGAAGAGCCACATTCTACTAGAGGTGATCCCGTTGACGCAGAACAGTACGGATCTAGACCGGAAGGTCGATAAACATTCCTGGTGGAGGGCAGCAGTATCCATCAGTACCGAGGTAGGGCGTATAGGAAATGATCCTGGACCGGCCTATGTCTTGGATTATTGCAGGCGGTAGTCAAAATTTGACCCATCCGGCTGTAGTGCTGCGACTGAGGGGGTAGGTGGGACTCCATAGCTGTAGTGAAAGCAACCCATCTAGAGGAGAAAACCTTGATCACAATCCTGGCCCTCCAGGTTGGAGTTTGGGCTATGGGCTAACAACCCATTCCCGGAAAACCGGATGTTACAAAACTACCAAATAAGCCTTGGAAAGGACGGTATTATCGGAAACGACTCAGGCAACAGAATATGAGTCACACTCAGATATGATTATTCTCTGACTCTTTAGTTCTTTTACTTCAAATTTTATCTAGTTTATTTTTTTTCCTGATTGGTAAACCATTTAAGTTCTGCTGTATAGGCTTTCACCTATTTTTTACATTACATATGCAGTTTACTAGAGTTATTTATTATTAAGTTCCAGATAATCATATTTGGTATTTTGGTCTTAATGTTTTATTTCATATTCATCTTAAATTTACTATTTAACACATATTTTACATTATACAGGTTCCTTACTTAATTATTATTCTGTTCTTCATTATTACGATAAGACAATTATTTAGGTTAGGGTATATTCTTTATGTAGAGGAAACATCACGTTACAATATGTGATGGAGTTGAAACAGTTTGTTTTGCGTCAAAAAAATAATTGCATTATTACTTATTGTTTTCCTTAATGACAACGAGAAAATTATAATATCCCAGAACATAATTTATACAAATTACAATTGAAATTACTCATAATGTAATTACAAATAAATAAATTACTCATAATTACAAATACCATTACAGTCAGTATGTACATTATTTGCTTGAGTATGTACCCTCACTATTTCAACAGAGGGTGTCCGCAAATAATGAGATATGTCCTTTGCTTGTCAGTTACATTCTTACTGCTGATATATTAAATGTCCATGACTTTAGATTAAATATCCATGATGTTAGGTTAATGATACTAGATTTGACAGTGGTTGAACCATTGTATAATATGAATAACAATAATAGAACATGGTTGTTGAAGAGTACAATTTTGTTATTGAAAAAGAACCACTTCAGTTTTTTAGTGAAAATTCTTTAGAAGCACATGTCGGAGTTTAAAAATTGTTTTGATAAATAATGATGGATAACATTAATTTTTGCATGATTTTTTTATGTTCCAGAAAGACTATTGTCTTGATATATTTTAGCTTAATGAATATTATTTTATTGTGATGTACGGTACTTATGATGTGAAACATTAACTGAGAATTGAGGCTCTGTGATAGGTATGATACGCAGTACTTCCTAGCAGAAAAGATCAGTTATGTCTAAGGATTAAGCAGTGAGCTTGCCTCAATTGCCCATACAAAGGCCATTTCATACCATTTGATAGGAGCTGTTCTAAACATCTTTACATATCTAAGTGAGGTGGGAACAAAAACCACTGTAGAAAAATAAGTGAATGGTTAAGAATTTCACCTACCTAATAATTAGAAAGAAATTGTTCAGATCTATTTATTACAAGATAGATGTAAGGTACCAGAAAATTAATTTTTAATATTTGGAAACCAATTCTCAATATGAATAGACAGAGGGATGGCTAAAAATGGCCAATGATTAGATGAAACCATGAATATCATGAACCCCATGAATCCCATTTGGAGTATACAAGTTTTTGTATACCTGACATCATCATTCCAGTTAATTTGGGAAGGCCCTTATACTGTAAAGACAAACAAAGTATGTGGTATGTAGGATACAACAGGAAGGTCCAGAGGTCACATAAGATTATGCTCCACAAACCTAGTCATATTGGTGATTATTAGAAAAGAGTACTTTTTTTTTAATATGATAATCAGACAATTTTGTTGAGCAGAAAGTGGAATATAATAACTTTGTGGGGTCAACAAATACATCTGTTTGTGGGTTTCTGTGTTCCAACTAAGTGAATTGTGAATGTCAAGTTAGGCATTGCATAGTACAAACTCTAGTAGGCATGGTGTATGTCTTGATCATGAAAGAAGATCAGATGTGGAAAGTTTTTGCTTGACTAGTAATAGTATTTACCCACATCAGGAAACTTGAGATACAAATATTATATTGCAATGACCAACTTGTAAGAACCGAGTTCTCTCCAACTGTATGAATGTTATAGCAGTGTATGTATGCAACATACGAGGGTAAGTCAAAAAGTAAAGGCAAATTTTTAAAAAGGAACTTTTTATTGTGAAAACAAGATGACAAGTAACATCATTTCTCTACATAATCTCCCTCAACTTCTGTGCACTTGGTCCATCTCTTGACAAGCTTCGTAATTCCGTCCTGGAAGAAGATTTGTGGCATCGTGCACAGCCACTCGCGCACCGCCTCCACAACCTCGTCATCCGACGAAAACTTGGATTCACGCAGGTGCTCCTTCATCGGACCAAAAAGGTGAAAATCACTTGGAGCTAGGTCAGGACTGTATGGCGGATGCTCCAGAAGCTCAAAACCAAGATCTTGAGTGCACTGGATCGTTTTCCCCGCAGTATGAGGACGGGCATTGTCCTGAAGCAAAAGCACACCTTTTGAAAGTTTTCCTCGCCTCTTTGTTTTGATTTTGGGTTTCAGATCTCGCAGTAGCTCACAGTAGCTGTCACTATTCACTGTTTGACCTTTAGGAGTGTAATGAATTAGAAGTGGACCTTTCATATCCCAAAACACTGTCATCATCAACTTTCCTGCAGAAACTTGTCTTTTGAACTTTTTTGCTGTAGGCGAGGATGGATGTTTCCACACCATACTCTGCCGCTTACTCTGTGGTTTGAAGTGATGGACCCACGTCTCATCAACGGTTACTATGCGACTGAGAAACTCTTCTCCTTCCTCTTCTAAACGCCTTAAATGTGATTTCAAAATTTCCAAACGTTTCTGTTTGTGCTGGTCTGTCAGTCGATGTGGTACCCAACGAGCACACACTTTGCGATAATTTAGTGATTCGTGAATGATTGCAACTGCTGAACCGTGGCTAATGTTCAACGTATGCGCAATATCATCAATTTTGACATGACAATCATCATGAATCATTTGCTCAACTGTCTCGATGTTCTTGTCCGTCTTCGAAGTGGATGGCCTACCTGAACGCTCTTCATCGCAGATAGATACACGACCATTTTTAAAGCGATTTATCCACTCATAAATTTTGCGTTCACTAAGACAGCTCTCACCGTACTGCTGCTGCATTCTGCGAATAATCTCCGCAGGTTTAGTCCCTTCAGAGTGCAGAAAACGTACCACTCCCCTCATTTCTTCCTTGGTGCACACAGACAACGGGGCACTCATAATAAAATGCCCTGAAATCACTACGAATGGAGCTGAGCGCTGAAACAACACAGCTAAAGAACAAAAAAACTTTGAGGTTATGATATGTCATTGTTCAGTCAGTGCTGCCATCCATTGCAGCAGGGAAAATAAAATTTGCCTTTACTTTTTGACTTACCCTGTATGTTGTGATTAATTAGTCATTAAAAAAAAAAAAAATTAACTACTGTTTCTTTAATGTGGAAAGGTGGTAAACCGTAAGTATGTGTATTGTATGTGTAATTATTATATTATGAAGAACAGATGTTGAATGGACTGTAAGTTGGTTTAAACTATTGAAAAAAATTTATGATTGCGTTAGATTGTCCAGGATTCATAACTATAGGCCTATGTATATGAATTGTCTGAAGACATGTTTGAAATTGTGAATTTATATTTGACAATACTTAAGGCTAGTTGCATGTTTGTAAAGTGAATGTTTTTTAAAAACAATATTTGATACACTAATACACATTTGACTGTGGATACTATTATGTAATGTATATTTTAAATTAATTCAGTAAATTTCTCTTTATGTTATATTACGTCTTCCATTGTTGGTGTTAAACATCATAGCTTTCAGTAATGGAACAAAAATATCTATTAATTAAAAAAAAATAATTCAAGAAGTGTTGAATAATATACTTTCCAAGACTTAATTTCCAGGAAAGTATGGCACAGTAAATTAAATTATATTTAGTTAATCAACGGACACGTCATGGACAACAAAATCCATAAATTATATTATTTAATCAAGTGTGGTAATTTTACGTACACCACTTAATGATGATGGTAGGTTTACTATTATAAAACTAATAGGAAACATTTTTTTAAGTGGTTTCCAGTATGAGCAAATTTTTGTAAATCATCAAGTAGGATGCTCTACTATTTCACTCTCTTAGTCTACTCAACCAGTGGAAATCAGTACTTATGGCAATTTTTTTGTTGCAGTTATATTTAAATGAAATATATAGACTGGTTGGTCATATTTCTTTCCTGTGCTTTACAGAACAGCTAGCAGCCAACTGTGCTTCTGCTTCATGGCTTTGGTAGAATAAAAACAAATTTTATTTTTGTCTTCAGAATCCTGTTGTCTTACATGTAATACATATATAATCTGCAATAGTTGAATATTTGCATTAATTAAAATGCAAGTAGATGTTTTTAAATTTAATAATTTGGAATGTACTGAGTGTACACAGTATGGTATAATTTGAAATATAATTTACCATCACATAATTGAGTTTTAAATGAAGTTTTGGCTAAACTAGATATCCATAGGTATCTCCTGCATAAAATAATTCTGAAATCTGATAATGGAAGTAACATAAATGATTGCCAACACTGATGGAGAATCAGGCAAACAACAGTCACATAACGTAACTCCACATAATGAACAACTTCATTGAAATGACTACCTTGGAGAGTCCATTTGTCAGTAACTGAGCAGCCTAGTCTTTTTTGAACAATATATGGCTAAAGGAATCTGGATGTAATGTACACTAGATTCTGCAGGGCAAATCGTTTTTGTGAGTACCTGTATCTTCCATAACTTGTGGTTACCTGATTCGGTCACTGAAGTGATAGGATAATGTTTATGGTACCTTTATTTTTTATCACCTAGAATTATTTTTGTCATAAGATGGCTATAAAAAAGTTTGTGTAGCCAAATTGTTGCTTTAAAAATCAGTTCAGTGATAATCAATATTTGCTTTCAAATTTCAATACAAATATTCAATCATCACACATCCATAATTTACGCAAAAGTGGAAAATTGTATAAAATGGCTCAATAATATAAAAATAATCAAGCCGAACCATTGCTACATATTTAAATGGTCAGAACTGTTACCTTCAGCCATTATAGTGTTACTATTATCATTACCATTACAAAGAAGTTACTTTTATTGAAGTTTATTTGGTTAATTTTACAGTGTAAAATTAACTATAGGCAACTTGTTTACTTTTTATGAAACACGTGTGTTATGAACAAATTATTTGTAACTGATTATTTGACAGTTACTTCAACCGCACATAAAACAAAAGACAACTTTTAGTTTATTATTTTGCCAAACATTATGCCACTGACTTGTTATAATATTATTATATACACACCACCAAAATCAGTAAAATTCCATTTTTAAATTAACGAATAAGGCCTTTTCGAAATATTAAAATTTCATCATCAGTTCATACACTGTAATGTTCCTGTTATGATGTTTTTCTTTAAATGTATAACTGTCGTTAACTGTGTCTACTACCTCTTACTGTACTTCATTTTGAACTTTCCACTGCCATCATTATTGGGTGAAACCAAGCCAGATATGTATTGAAATAATTGATCATTTTCAAATATTGTCTGTTGATTCATCAATTTGTCATATTTTTTATGAAGGTATATATATAATTTTTCTAACTGTATAATGTCATTTTTATTATTGTTTATTTCCACTATTTCGATATTGTTGGTTATATTTGTTATACTATGATTCATACTAATAAGGTGATCTGCTATGTTGGAGATTCCCGTTTTATTATTATTAAAAGCTCTGAAATGTTCCATAAATCTCTGTTTGAAATTTCTGTGTTCTTCCGATGTACAGAATAAATTGTAATATACAGAATAAAATGTAATAACTGTGACTACATATACATCGGAAGAACACATAGAAATTTCAAACAGAGATTTATGGAACATTTCAGAGCTTTTAATAATAAAAAAACGGGAATCTCCAACATAGCAGATCACCTTATTAGTATGAATCATAGTATAACAAATATAACCAACAATATGGAAATAGTGGAAATAAACAATAATAAAAATGACATTATACAGTTAGAAAAATTATATATATACCTTCATAAAAAATATGACAAATTGATGAATCAACAGACAATATTTGAAAATGATCAATTATTTCAATACATATCTGGCTTGGTTTCACCCAATAATGATGGCAGTGGAAAGTTCAAAATGAAGTACAGTAAGAGGTAGTAGACACAGTTAACAACAGTTATACATTTAAAGAAAAACATCATAACAGGAACATTACAGTGTATGAACTGATGATGAAATTTTAATATTTTGAAAAGGCCTTATTCGTTAATTTAAAAATGGAATTTTACTGATTTTGGTGGTGTGTATATAATAACTTTTAGTTTATTAGATTTTCATTAAATATAAGTTACTAATAATTGTGTTGTGTGTGTAATATACATACCATCTCATTTCATTTTGTAGGATTTATGTCATGAAATTCTGTGAGTGATTGATTGATGATTCTTAATAGATGCCTGAAATTATTATGAATTCATGATTAACTGATTCCTTGATCATGGATTCCTTCGTACTTCCCAATTATATGGTCAGTTTATAGGTAAACCTAATTCTTGTTTAGTATGATGTTCCTTGTTGAACTCTATTGAAGAAGCAGAAGAGTACCATTTCAGTATATTTTTAGTCTTGATGGTTGTGAAATATACAACTGAGTGGTCAGAATAGAACATAAAATGTACGATTTATTAAGTTGAAAACACTTTAAATTTTAAAATACAGAAGTACAGTATATATTAAATCATACTTTGTTATATTTTTAAATACAGAAAATATTAAAATATTGATGGATTTAACAACAAATTTGCAATTTTAAACTATCTTTTTGTAATTATCTTGTTGATTCATCCTCGTCGTTCACTTTATAAATATTATTATATATAAACTTTCACAATTGAACTTACTTTCATTTATCTTTCCCAAATGTTTCGAGGTGATGTTCCTCTTCCTCAGTGGGATTAAATACTGAATGTCATTTTAACAGTATAACGGTTATGGACTGGTGTGTGTGGTGGGGGTTGATGGTGGGAGGGAATTGGCGCTGAGGTTCAAATTGTGTGTTTGGATCAATGTATCGAATAGTGTATGTGATCTATAATGTAATTGTTCATTTAATATGTTGTTTGGTTGTAGTGCATGATGTCTGTATATTAATTTACCTAAAAGTAGAAAACTAAACACAGCTGAACAATTTGAAATATACAGACATCATGCACTACAACCAAACAACATATTAAATGAACAATTACATTATAGATCACATACACTATTCGATACATTGATCCAAACACACAATTTGAACCTCAGCGCCAATTCCCTCCCACCATCAACCCCCACCACACACACCAGTCCATAACCGTTATACTGTTAAAATGACATTCAGTATTTAATCCCACTGAGGAAGAGGAACATCACCTCGAAACGTTTGGGAAAGATAAATGAAAGTAAGTTCAATTGTGAAAGTTTATATATATATATAATAATATCTTTTTGTAGTATTTTCATTTGTGATATAGTGTAAATGGTATAGTGTAAAGCATATCCATCATTTCCATGTTCTCATATATATATATATATATATATATATATATATATATATTACATTTAATATTTATAATTAAATTTACCTCAAGATGTTATTTTTCCTTATTTGGAACATGTTTCGGGTACCATCTTGTACCCATCCTCAGCCTTCCGGTTTTTTTGTCTGGTGAAGTACATATGTGTTGTTGGTTGACTATTATTATTGTGGCTTCCTGTTGGCTTCTGGTATTTCAAATTGGCTTTATTGTGTGTGATTGTGGTGCATGTGTTAGTTTTTTGTGTATTTTCAATGTTGAGTGATTTGAATATTGTGTCATGTTTTGTATTGATTTGTATTTGTTCAGGTATTAGTTTGTTTTCTGTTTTATGTTTGTATATTTGTAAATTTTTCCAAATGTTCATTATGGTGCCTTTGTGTGGTATATGTTTTATTAGTGTTACATTGGTTATGTCTGGGAATTCATGTCCTGTGTTTATAGCATGTGTAATATTTAGCCACACATGCAATAAACACAGGACATGAATTCCCAGACATAACCAATGTAACACTAATAAAACATATTCCACACAAAAGCACCATAATGAACATTTGGGAAAATTTACAAATGTACAAACATAAAACAGAAAACAAACTAATACCTGAATAAATACAAATCAATACAAAACATGACACAATATTCAAAGCACTCAACATTGAAAATACACAAAAAACTAACACATGCACCACAATCACACACAATAAAGCCAATTTGAAATACCAGAAGCCAACAGGAAGCCACAATAATAATAGTCAACCAACAACACATATGTACTTCACCAGACAAAAAAAACCGGAAGGCTGAGGATGGGTACAAGATGGTACCCGAAACATGTTTCAAATAAGGAAAAATAACATCTTGAGGTAAATTTAAGTATAAATATTAAATGTATTATATACATCAAGAAACGGACTGTAGCAGAAAGTGACTAATATATATATATATATATATATATATATGTTTGTATACACTAATACAAAATTTACAGTGTATACCTTAATCTAGGCATATATAACTTCTTGGATTTCGTTGTCCATGACGTGTCCATTACTTAACTAAATATCACTATAGTACTGACGACTCGGAACACTGAGTTTTTTATAAGTAAAAACGTAATAGATGAAATAGACTACAAAGACGAACTAAACACGATAAAATATCTAGCAGAATCTAACGGTTATGACAGAACAATAGTCAGTAAACTCCTACACAAAACACAAAACAAACAACAGACAAAGACAGAAAACAACAAATTCATAACACTAACATACATCAACAAACAAACAGAAAAAATTGCCCACAAATTCAAAAAAGCAGGATACAGAATCGCTTACAAAACTACTAACAAAACAGAACACACACTATCAAAACGCATGCCCAAAGCACAATACAAATTCAATCTACCCGGTGTATACAAGATAAATTGTTCAAATTGCAATAAATTCTACATAGGCCAGACAGGACGTAGCTTCAAACAGAGATACATTGAACACACAAAAGCACTCCACACCACTACAGAATCTACCTTTGCAAACCACCTCATTGAAGCAAACCACACATATAAAAACATCGACAATAACATGAACATTCTACATGTACTCGCAAAAGGCCGAAAACTAGACACTCTAGAACAATTAGAAATATACAAACACACAAAAACAAATAAAAACGACATCCTAAACGAACAGACACAATTCAAATCGCACGCATTATTCGAACACATCTCCCCCCCCCACACACACACACACACACACACACACACACACACACACACACACACACACACACACACACACACACACACACACACACACACACACACACACACACACACAGCTTTGATCTTTCGAAAAACTATCCCGTCGCCAACAACAAGACGAACAGCGCTACCTACGACAGCCTCTGATGAAGCTTTCTATAGGTGAAAGCCGGTTTAGGCTGTAAGGTAAAACTTTACGTTTTTACTTATAAAAAACTCAGTGTTCCGAGTCGTCAATACTATAGTGATATTTAGCATATATAACATTTACATTAAGTACCATATATTAGTATTCTTTATTTTTATCACATTTTGAACTTGCAATAAATTTAATAACATCTTTGTATTAACATATTTTTAATCTAACAGTGTGTTATGTTATTAAAATAAAATTTAGTTTGATATTAAGCATGTTGTGGTATATTAGTGAGACCATTTGTTTTGTGAAGTTAGAATGTACATAATATTGCATGCTAGCATGTGTTGTGTGGTCTTTCTTCAGTAGATAGATTCTTCATAGTAAAGATCCAACAAAGGATTTTTTTGTTATTTCAGGGATGTCGAAGGCGCTGCTCATTGATGAGTACTCAGCCAGTGACATCCCACAACCAGTCAGTGTGCTCTTCTCAACATTGGACAACTCAACCATCGCAGATCTCACTGTTGTAGTACTTTACGTATTGACAATTGAATGCGGTTTTATAGTGCTTGGAGCTGAACCTCAACCAGGAGATGAAAGCTGCCAATTTAATGTGAAGAGAATTAGATCTCTAAGTTGTTTGCCAACAGGATGGAAGGACAGTGAAGGAATTTACCGTCTATCATTCATTTTGCAACCATTTCCTACTGAAATTTGCAAACTCGTTTGTATTCCAGTCAATGACAAACTAATTACCAATATGGTTTTGTCTGGATCTTTTACAGAATCGTACTCCATTATTGTTGAAACTACAGATTTTTTTGGAAAAATTACAAATTCGTCTCCACAGTTAAAGAAATTAAAGACTCTGAGTAAGATATATAAAGATGAATTGTCATGGCGTATGAGATCATACATTTTAAATATGAAAGGGGTAGTAAATGGGAGTATTTTGGGCTTACCAGTTGAAATTTTGATAAAAATTATGTGTATGTTGGATGATAAAAGCTTTGTTAGGCTAATATCCACTTGTAGCTACTTATATAATACATTTGAAAATGTAGATCAAATCTGGCACACACTTTACATAAAGAAATATGGAGCACATGAAATACAAAATAGAAGCAACACTTGGAAGATGGAGTATCAATCAAGACAAAAAGAATGTAGAGAAAGACAAAAAAAAGTGGAAAGTTGGCATAGAGTGACTTATGAGACTTTTTGATATTCACTTCGAAAAATTATTATTGTGTCTGTTTCTTTACACATATTTTTGTTTATAATTTGCTTCATATTGAAATATTGAAGCCTCAATTTCTATCTATCAGCATATCAAGATTATAAAATGGATTTGTTTATTATAGCTCTTTGTTTTACAAATGCTTGTTTTCCTGTTATTTTAATAATAAAATACTAATAAACTTTAATTTTATGATGTTCCCAATTCTATTGATTTACTGTTCTGTAAAAATATAAATGTATTCATAGTGGTATTTAAAATATTAATTAATTGTTAACATAAAAACATGTTTTTATTTGTTGAAAAGATAGTACACAGTGGACCATTTTTAACTTCAAAAACATTGTTAAAGATAACATTCACTTTTTCATTTTTTATTATAATTGTTCTGTGAAGGCTTTTTTATTTCTGCAAAGTGAAGTACTCCAGACTAAAACTTTTTCCAATGTGACACTGTCAGTATTATCAGTGCCAACCAGACTGTTCGATTCTAATGCACATTCCAAATGTTTAATGTTTGAACTAATATAGTGTTGTAACTGGAGATTTTCAGTGTGTCCTGATTCATATATGTGTCATGAATCGTAAAATATTAAAGCAGTCTATTACAGAAGACATTCAATAGATATGCGCAATCCTATAAGTGTTTGTTAAGCACAACTGTTCTGGTTCTTAACCATTCTTTCAGATGTTCTTATTTTACCTCATGATTTTACCTCCTATTTCTACCTTATAGAACACATAGCTAAAATATCCAACTGAAGTTAAATATGTGTGAATTTAATGTGTTGTCTAATCATTATTGTCTTCTGAAGTATAAGAGATATGAGTTAGTAATGTTCACAGTAACACACAAAGTACTATTATAAAAAATTAGTTCACAGTTACATGAAATATTTAATAAGGATGAAGTTTATATGTATAAATGATGAAGTTCATTAAAAGCAGTACAGTAACACTTACTTATAACCAGCATTTCATATAAGGGGTTTGTATCTGCCAACTGTACTCAAACTACAAACTGGTTGCTATTATCAAATAGTAAGCACCACAGTCCAAGTTGGTCAGGCTTGTTGTTGTCATAAAGACTAGAAGCACATATGACATATACCCACAAATAGATAGCATCTTGATCAATTTTCCCAATTGAAAAGCAGATTAAAACGATTTGGGTCTCTAGATCAGCTCTGTTAACTATAGGCAGAAAGCACATATTTATTCAAAGTTATCGAATTAGTTGTATAAAAGTACTCTACAGTGTCTCACTGTGTACTTCTTGCATAATGTATATGTTGATGTACAGAATTTCATATTAACAAATTGTGTAAAAAATGTGATAGATTTATGAGTATATCATAAAAAAAAGTAGTACTAAGAATTGATTAGTTATTCATATTCTATACACAGGAAACTGTATTAATCCAAATGTTTGGATTTTGTGCGGGTACATAATTATTTACAGGAAAGTTAAGTATATATCCTAGTAAGAATTAGTTTTCTAATTATATGTGGTATAGAAAAACAAGTACTATATTTACAACAAATGTTGAAGTTAACAAGTTATCAGTATCTGTTGTTTTCAATACTGGAGATAATAATATAATTTGCTTGCAAGAGGCCTTTTTAGGAATAATAAAACACACAGTCTCTATACAGAAAGCCGCTTGTGTACTGAGCTTATGTGTATTTGTAAGTGTATATTTCAGTATGATATGACCAAAGATATTCATCATATTTTTCCTAGAGTAAATGATTTTTTATGAGATGCATGTATTAAGAACTTATGTATTTTAGTATAAGCTTCATTCAATTAATGAAAATATTTTATTTTTACAACTTTTACATAACTCTACCAACTAATTATACCATATTTATTTAGAATAATGTGTCAGGTGATAGTGATGGGTGAATGATTCAGTGGCTCAATACGGCCGGTAGAAAAATAATACAAAGGCAATGGATTTGCTTATTTTTAATTGCATAGACAAGTGTGTAGTGTGGATCACACTAAGTATTTAATAGATTATTATCAGCATAATCTGTATTAATTTTGTTCATTGAATTTTGTAATGTTAACACATAGAAAATATGCTGCCTAACATAGCTTTAGATTCTGTAATAACTAAATTTGTTAATGCATGTGTACATTTTAAATGTAAATTCACACTACACGTATTATCTGTAAGATTACTTTGTGTACATTATCCATGTATAATAAATGGTGGTGGTGGAGCACTGTCTGTTACATTCCTAAGGTATCATGTAAAGTCTTCCCACTGCAAGTTCTGTACTAATGTTATCTGTTGTATTTATATTAACATCAAAAATATATAAATTTAACACAAAGAATATAATATTTTCAAATTTACTTGTGCCTTTCTAACTTCCTAACCTGTGAGTAGACAGATTATTACATTCATTTCATGCTGCATCCTGTTTACTGAATATTTTACAATATAGTATATAAATATTTGAAGCATACTTTATCATTATTTTCTGATTCAGTTTGACAATTCTGTAGTGGTATCTATTTTTATAATCTGAAGTGGATAAGAGGTATATGTATTGCAACACTTAGTAGATTAACTGTTCAAATGAAAAATGAATTTTATATTAAGACTGGCAGACTGTTTTTGAACATGAGATAAGGCTTACATACATTGATTGTATAGGATATATTTATTGTGTAGTTTTACAAATTTGTTTTCTATAAAATTTTTTTGTAAAGTGTACGTACATGTATGTGTGTGTACATTGAGTGAGACAGAGGGTCATAGAGATTATTGAAACTTCTTTTTATTCAATTGAATTCCAGCCATGTGCAGTAAAACCATTGTAGGCGGTGGCGAGCATACTGTTGACTGTACAATATTGATTTCAGTAACTGAGTTTGAAATTACACTTGTTTTCTAATCTCAATACTGATCTATTAATACAGAAAAAGTAGGCCATGATTCATGATCACATGAACAGGCAAAATGTGAATAGAGGTTTTGTGATGCTTATACTTAAGGATCTTGTAAATCTAAATAGTTACTTTGTTCTGGGGTTCGAATGATTAGTAAAAACCATACACATAGTTGATTTTCTTTTTATGTACAATACGATAAATTACACTAAACCGCTATAACTGGGTCAGTTCAGTCGTAGTTTCATGAAATAATCAAATTTAAAGGAAAGTTGTATACTATTATAAAACAAATAAAAGTGATTTTTAAAGTAAAAAAATTGTATGTAGAATTGTTCGTTAAGAGTTGGCATTGTGTCAAAGAACCTCCACACAAATTTTGGTTGATCATCTAATTTTGTTGCCTTTATTTCCTGTTTTTACTGTACTAATACATCTTGCTCCCCCCTCCCATAGTAATGAATTATTATATTTACTATAATAACTGATTGGGCAGGTTGAGCTGTAATCTCTCAGAATTATTTTCATGAAAATAGTTTGTTTTTAGAATAAAATTAAGATTCGCAGTCTTGGTACTTTTACAGTACAGGTACTAGCAAAATGTTATTAACCAAATTAATGTCAGATCTTTCACAGATTCTAAAATGTGTATTTTTAGTGCTACATTGGTATCTGTAACCACTGAGATGCCACTCGCAGAATGGGGACAATGTTTTTGCATTGTGTTTTATTAAATATGGGTCTGAGGATGACATAATAGACTGGACAAAACACTTCACATTTATAAAACTTGACTGTTACCAGAAAGAGCATTAAAATGAAGTTGTTTTTCACTAGACAAGCTGGAGAATGACACCTGCAGAGTTTATGGTTTTCAGCTCATTACAAGTATTCAAATATTTATATACTGCTTATGTTTTAAGCATTGGAAAATTCAATGTACAAATGTTTACTTATATTGTTTTTAAGGTTACTGATAATAATTTTGATTAAAATAAAAAATGAAATATGTCAAAACTTTTCTGTAATGCTGCAAGGGAATTAAATGCAAACCTTCATTTGAGGTTTGAATTGAATGTTAGGTGTTTTGGTAAATTAAATCTGAATTCTAAATATTAGGTGGCAAACCTATTATTTCTCTTTAAATGCTATTTAAACATTCTGTTCCATTGTAACCAGACAGTAGACAGTTGAAGTTCTTACACAATTGGACAGAAATATTTAGAAAATTTTAAAACAAAAACTAGCATCTTGGGCCTCTATTACACTACACAGTATTCAAGGCTACGTGAAACTAGTTGCAGGATAGTAGAAGCAGGCTGCAACTTCTGTGCAATCAGTTGGATAGTAAGCATGTTGTCTATACTACTGTAAAGATGTAAAAGTTTTTTTTGTTTCATTGTCCAGACCTCAGAAACTACTGATCCGATGAAAAAAATTCTTTCACCACTGTGTTCCTTGAAGTTTGAGGATGGTTTCAGACATAAATTTGAACCGATAGCTTTAATAATTTTAAAGAACATAACCTTAAAACGGTCCCATGCCATGAGATTTGTGTGTAGTGAAATTTTTGGTATGCAACAAACTTTCATTCTGTAAGAGACACCAATATGTTGTCAGCGAGTGAAAGGGTACCCCTGGTTAAGAGGGGCAAAATGCCCCTTGAAACCATTCATTTTTTTGACTATGTAGGTTTATTACAATTGTAAAAACATTACATTACACAAAGTTCTTAGGTTCCCATCTACCCCCTCTACAGAGGGAGAGTGAAAAATTGACTTTTTTCAATCTTTATTTTTTATCTCAATTTTTATGAAACGTACAGTTTCTAAAAAATTTGATCACATTTTTGGCATCAAAAACAATGAACTAAAAAATTACGGTCCCCATGGGATCATGGGATTGTTTATAAAAAAATTCGAAAAGTTAAAAAATGCTATATCTCAAGTCCCAAAAGAGCTACAGGCATATTTTTTGTTTTAAAAAGTGTATTTTAACAATCTTTGTATACTCAAATTTTTTCAGATTTTTTCAAGTGGTGGGCCAACCTCAAAAACGCAAAAAATACATTTTTCGGCTATTTTTAGGGGGTTTTGTTAGCCTGAAAGTAGCTAGTACTCTAAATAATATTAAAAATGTAAAATTATATTATTTTCTTTCATTATATATAATATAAGGTCATTTTTTTAAATAAATAAATTGGAATTCGTGAATTTTTGTTATTTTTAAGCTTAGCTACAATTTAGTAATATTACTCTTATGTGTGCACACATATACATATACACACTGTGTGTGTGTGTGTGTGTGTGTGTGTGTGTGTGTGTGTGTGTGTGTGTGTGTGTGTGTGTGTTTATATTTGATATTTGCAATTCTTATATTTAACTCATTTAAAGCTTGTTTTTTTGCATTAAATTAGAAAAGTATGCAACATACTTTAGTTTCAAATAAGGATTTTTTTACGCTTAATAAAGATTTTTTTATTTACTCCGTGCATTCTTAAATACATCAATTATTACTATAGCAACCATTTTACAGACACAAGAATTTCAATTAACAACTCTGGTTGTACCATGGCTAGGCTAGATGGAACAACAGGTCATGGGCCTGATGCTTCAGAGAAGAAGAAGAAGTAAATATTGTGATGAAGAATTAAGACGATATTTCTGAAAAATTAAGACTCCTTATTTATTTGTTGTTTATCAAAAAAGACAAACTGTTTGTTTCTTACATATAATAAAGTAATTCATTTTTTAAGACATTCAAAAAGTATTATCCTATTAATTTTGAAAAAAAATATTGGCAAAACTTTTAAGTTGACAGTTTGTATGCCAGTAATGAGAATTACTCAGAACTACAATTGTAGAAAGTTAGATCTTTAAATAGTTTAAAAATGTAAGGCAGACTTATATTTATTACATTCAACAAAATAATCAATATTTAAAACTAATATTAAGTTGTAAAAAAGTTATAATCTTCATCACTATCTTCCTCAATAACTGGTTGCACTTCCTCAAAATGAAATAATTTTGTAAGAACTTCTGCAGGCCGTATAATTTTTGACAAATATCTGCCATATGATAAGTAATAAATAACAGCAGCGATATGTGAACAACATCCAATTGTTCTATTACCATTTGCACAGTTACAACAATAACGCTTGATTCCATCCATTTCACTACTATTTGGGTTATAATGTAAATAGCATGTATACGTTTTGCTGTTTATATGTCTTGTCCTCACTTCAAATCGAACAATCTCAGGTTTAATTTTTAACGTACTCGCAGGGAATGAACCATTTTCATCTATAATTTCTGCTAAGTAAGATACAGATTGGGAAAGCTGATAAGATCCTGTGAAAAAAACTTTTAATTCGTCTAATGACATTTCTGGGAAATCGAGCAATTCCTCTGAAGATAACAACTGAAACGGTGTTACTTTTCTATTCCAGTTATTATTTTCAACTTCTACAGCCAATGTATTTACATCATTTTTGGTAGCATTCATCTGACTGATAATTTCGTCAAGTAGTCCTTTATCTGAATTTAATCGTTTTCCAAAACGATTTTGAAGGAAGCAGGCTATTCGACAGTGTAAACTGGCATCAGGAAGAAGAGAATTATGCACCTGATGATGCAAAAGCTTATATTTCTGTCCAATTATTCCATGTACAGCCTCAATGACCCATCGAAGTTTTGTAACTAATCTGGATTCATTAGATTCTTTTGCTGTTAACTGATTACGTTTACCTTTCAAAGCAGGCATCAGTACAACAAAACCTTTTTCTTTTAATGTACTTACTATGTCTCTAAAGCCTCTATCTAAAATGAAAATATCACCTTTTAGAATAGTGCTTAGTCTGTTTTCAACTGATAATAAATAGTCTAAATTTTGGGCATCGTTCTTTGTAGCAAGAAAGGGTCCAGGAACATCAATAATATATCCACCTGTTGTAGTTATAGTCAAAGGCTTACACAAGGAGGTTTTTTTTTACCGCTGTAAGATTTGCGCTGATAAGTGTTATTGGCACTCTTCTGATGACGTATGTAGGAAGCATCACAAATAATAGCCAGACGATTACTTAAAGTATGGAGTTTTTGTGCAGCTGCAGCAGTGTGATTTTTGATGAGATATTCCCTAGAAGTAGAGTGAAGACCGAAATGTTTAGGTAACACGTCCCTTTTGAAACATTGTAAAACAGATTGAATGAATTCGGAAATCATCTTCTCATCTTCAACACCAAGTATAGCAGAAACTATTTTATCAGATTTGCCAGTTCTTAATTTGCATAAGAATGCAACAACAGCTTGAGTTACATTGCGATTATCAGAATTTCTCATAGATGACCATCATATTTCGAAGTGAAATGATATTTTCCCAAGATTGTCCTGTAAGAGCATAAACACATTCCTCTGAAATAGAAAAATCGGCAATCTTATCAAATAACTGAGAATCAACTTTAACAGACAGAACGTCCATAAACTTTGAAAGTTCTGTAATTTCTACTAGGCTGATGTTTGAATAAATACAAATTTTTCCTACTTCACTCTCATAAAATCGATTTTTTATTGTATGGATAAAACAACATCTGTTGTGTTTTGGAATAAAGATTCTTCTCTTTACGAATACTTGTATCCTTGCTTCAAAAGTAACATCATGAAGATCACTTTTTGATTGACAAATAAAACAATATCCGTGACTTGAAACCGAACGTGCAAATGGCATTTCTACTACTTCAATAGTTTGTGGTGTAGCTTCTGATGTATACGAAGGATCATCATTTGAAGTCTGTGAAGAAGTCATAGAAGCTTGCGAAAAGAGGTAGAAGAGAGTACACTCAGAAGGTGTAGTCGATAATATATCTTGGCTCGATATTTCTCTGCCCTCCCCATGTTCATTTTGATCCTCTTGATGTCGTATGCTTGGTAGTTCTGCGATTGGTATAGGCGCCTCCTCTTGAACTTTAACATTTTCTAAGTGAGATTCTTCTTGTCGCCTAATTATACACTTTTGAAGCCTTAACTTAGTATGACATTTTGAGCACATCTTATCACCAACTTGAACGAAAACTCCAAAATCATCCATTATTTTCTTTGCATCTTCACGAGTATCCACTGATTTGCCCACTCCAATAATTTTTCGAATAAAAATATTACAGTGAACACATTTGGAATTATCTCGCTTTGCTGTTTTACACAGAGGTTCTGCATTTGAATCTGCCATGGTTCGACTGCATGAAATAATAGAAATAATATTTGTTAATAAATGTGTAGTTTAATTCTATTTCAACACTTTTTAATTAAAACCAAGGCTTGTTAACAATATGGATTCAAAAACTACATAAACTGTAAAGTATACTTATGAATATTTATCAGTAAAAAGTTGTTTTCATATGTTACTTTTAACATATAGTGTCTTACACAAAGTACTATTTTTTATTCTTTTGTAATTAAACTTTCACATAAAAATACATTACGTTTAATTATGCCTATTTAGATAGGAAGCAAAATTGAGGTTAAAAATATATGTATGTTTTTAATATTGGTATTTCCAAACGTACTAAAATCATTACCAAATAATTAAGAATGTTTTTTTTTTACAAACGTATGTTTTACTAACGTCTACAATAGTTCATTCACTATATGAATGTTCAAATATTTTTTTGTACAGTAGTAATCATATGTACTTACAAGTAATGATTTTGGCTGTAGTTCTTTGAGCAAAACTCTTCTTAAAGTTTTTCTGTATGCGTCCACATTCAACAAATATACTTTATCTACTTCTTAAATAAACGATTTTAGTATATTTAGTTGTTTAAAAAGAATATAAAAAAACTATTGCAATTCACATAAATGAAGGTTCGAGAATAAATAACTTCATCACAATATTTTCTTCTTCTTCTTCTTCTTCTTCTTCTTCTTCTTCTTCTTCTTCTTCTTCTTCTTCTTCTTCTTCTTCTTCTTCTTCTTCTTCTTCTTCCTCTTCTTCCTCTTCTTCCTCTTCTTCCTCTTCTTCCTCTTCTTCCTCTTCTTCCTCTTCTTCCTCTTCTTCCTCTTCTTCCTCTTCTTCCTCTTCTTCCTCTTCTTCTTCTTCTTCTTCTTCTTCTTCTTCTTCTTCTTCTTCTTCTCTGAAGCATCAGGCCCATGACCTGTTGTGCCATCTAGCCTAGCGGTGGTACAACCAGAGTTGTTAAATGAAATTCTTGTTTCTGTAAAATGGTTGCTATAGTAATAATTGATGTATTTAAGAATGCACGGAGTAAATAAAAATCTCTTGTGCACAAGAGAGTAATATTACTAAATTGTAGCTCATTTAAATATAAAAATAAGCTTAAAAATAACAAAAATTCACGAATTCCAATTTATTTATTTAAAAAAATGACCTTATATTATATATAATGAAAGAAAATAATATAATTTTACATTTTTAATATTATTTAGAGTACTAGCTACTTTCAGGCTAACAAAACCCCCTAAAAATAGCCGAAAAATGCATTTTTTTGCGTTTTTGAGGTTGGCCCACCACTCGAAAAAATCTGAAAAAATTTGAGTATACAAAGATTGTTAAAATACACTTTTTTAAACAAAAAATATGCCTGTAGCTCTTTTGGGACTTGAGATATAGCATTTTTTAACTTTTTCGAATTTTTTTAGAAACAATCCCATGATCCTATGGGGACCATAATTTTTTATTTTATTGTTTTTGATGCCAAAAATGTGATCAAATTTTTTGGAAACTACGTTTCATAAAAATTGAGAAAAAAAATAAAGACTGAAAAAAGTCAATTTTTCACCCTCCCTCTGTTAAGTAGATGGGAACCTAAGAACCTTGTGTAATCTAATGTTTTTACAATTGTAATAAACCTACATAGTCAAAAAAATGAATGGTTTCAAGGGGCATTTTGCCACGGGTACCCTTTACACAAAACAGCAAATTTTATTTCAATACAATTCTCCTTTTTACTTCCGTGTTCCATAAGGAAATGGGGAAAAAAATCATGTTCCAGATAACGGCTGATTCTGATTGTACTACCCTCAAAACATGAAGAAAAGTCATTTTTTGAAAAGTTTCTGTGTGTGTGTGTGTGTCTGTGTGTAGAATTTTTTCTATGGCAAACGATAACAGCCGCAAGTTCAAACAAAATCAAATAATTTTGTGCATACAGCCCTGAATTGTAGAGTACTCAAGGTATATTGTTTTTGGTGAAGATCGGATAAGGGAAAGGGGTAGTTTACCTGCAACGTTTTATGTTTTAACAAGGGTAATTTTTTCTATGACAAACGATAACTGCCGTAAAGTCAAACAATCAAGTAGTTTTTTGCATACATTCCTGAATTGTAGAGTGCTCACGACCTATTGATTTTAGTGAGGATCAGTTAAGAGAAAGGGGTAGTTTACCTGCAACGTTTTATGTGGTAACAAGGGTAATTTTTTCTATGACGAACTATAACTGGCGTAAATTTAAACAGAATCAAATAATTTTTTGCATACTTTCCTGAATTATAGAGAATTCAAGGCCTATTGATTTTGGTGAAGATCGGTCACAAGGAAAGGGCAGTTTACCTGCAACGTTTTATGTTTTAACAAGAGCAAAGTACTTAATTTTGATAAAGTATCCTGATAAGAAGATCATAATAATCCACTGTAGAAACGTAGATGATATATCTTTAAATGAAGAGGCTAATTGAACGGGGTGGGGGTAATTTTCTATAAATGAAAATTATAGTTGAAGGGGGAGGGGATAATTTTTTAGATGTGTATTATGTTATCGGCAACAAAGAAGTAGTTTGTTGTTAAAATTACTTCCCGGGCTATTTGGCCGTAGTCCAATGTTTTCTGCTAAACCAGACGTTTCGGCAGTGCCATCGACTTCCATCATCAGTGAAAATCGAGTGCGATAACGAGTGGTGGTATACGTTAGTGAGGTTAAGGCTGAAGCAGTAAGTAGAAAGAAGTAGTTTCTATGAAAATATTTCATTTCAAAAATGGTTTTAAATATAAATCTTAGAACATGGACACTTTTCAAACTAAAAATTGTAGTAGAGAAAATTAGAAAAATGAAGCAGTATAGAATTATTCATCAGAAGAGTACAAAATATGTAAGGAAAATTGCACTGTACTTTACTCAAAATTAAAAAGATTGGATACCAAGGAGTAGGTATAGTAAGAGTAGTAGAATAAAGTAAAGTATGTATGATATTTTCAATAGTGGTGGCTGGTGGTGTCAAGAAGGGGGTTGCACGTTTTCATGAACGTAGTGTAACTGTCACTTTTTATATTCCTCTTTATGTTATCATAATTATGAGTGTAAAACTCTGATATTGGTTATTACAAAATATTTTTAGTATACACAATTTTTATAAAAATATCAGATTTTATCAGTAAAATAAATTTGAACAATTTTTAAATGTTATAGCCCTGAGTGCTAATTGCAAATATATATTTGCAATCATGAAAAATACAAATTTCATAGTTGCATATCTCACAGTTATAACCTTTAGTATCTATGTACAGGTGTTTGTCAGGTTGTAGTTAAAATTATGTAATACTGCCAGAGGTGACTAATAATTAACTGTTATTTTATATCTTGATTCAGAATTTACACTTGTGCAAAGAACACAGTAAGCTCTACTAGTTCGTAAACACTAACTGCACATTAGCATATAAGCAAAGACAGACGGTCACTGGTGAATGATCTTATACAGCATGCTTACCAGAATGTTGCAGAACTACTTGCAAACCAAGCAAAGATTTTTTGTGCATGTTACGTTTACTGTCTCATTACGGTGGAAAGCACACATCGATTTGTCTGGATCTTGCAAACCTCGTTACCTAACACGTAGGTTATGATGAACAACTTGGTTGGTTACAATTTACGCGCAAAAATGTTTTACAAAACCTATAGGTCTATAATTTTTTCTCAGAATACTGTAGTTTGAAATGTTATGTATTTTATAAATAATGCATATTATTAAGAAGCCACTTTTTTCTGGAGGTTGTGCAATCTTGCAACCCTATCACCAGTCGTCTCTAAATACAGTTCAGCTTACAACCTCGGCATATACAAAAATCCCTGTAGTCTAGGTTAGTGATGTGGCTTGTGGTACATGAGATTGAAATAATATGTGGTGCACTTGAAAAAAAAATAATATAAGAGAAAGTCATAACTATAAGACCAGATGTGCAAGATTGATGAAGCAGAAGTGTTGTGAATTAGTAGTAATTTAAAGAATTATAAAAAAAATTCTTTGAAATGATTTCACCCAGAGTGTAAGAAAGTGTAATGGCAGGTTTATGAAAATGATATTATGTTAACTAGATTTAATAGATGATTTTCATATTTAAAAATTATAATAATTATTACTCAAATAATTAAGTCCTAGCTTTTACATTTACATATGTTTCCATAGATCTGTTAGCATACATCTAATACTTTTTACAAATATTTGTAACTGGTAAAAATATATAAAGTTTATTTCACTATCAAATTATTAGAGATACATTATTAGAGAGTTTGTATTATAAATAAAATTCCTCATAACTTGATCCTCACGCAGAGTTTTTCGACTTTTGGTGTCCCAAAGTTAAACATTTTTTATAGTGAATGTTGCATTCAAATTGGGTTAAAATTCGCTTTAGTCTGACACCCAGCTAGATTTTTACAATTTTGTTAAATTTCAGATCTTTTTGGGTCACTGATGTCTAAAATTTTGAAATTTCCAAAACTGAACACTAATCAGATTTTGGCTCAAATTCTCTTTAATGTGATATCTCACATGGATTTTTCCAATTTTATGAAAACTTGGGCTTTCTCACTTTTTTGCCTCTCCCTATTTTTGTGGAGTGACCTCAAAAACAATAGGATAAAAGTATAGGCATGCGTATGTTATTGTGAGACTACTACAAACAGACAAATGCCAAACAGTCTAGTTAAAACTGAAATCTGATCCTCTCAATAACAATATGCCATGTGTTTATACCACCCCCTTAGCTATATCCAGCTCATAGGCCACATTTGAGTGGTTAGGCATGGTCAGCACTATGGTTTGGTTATGCGTTATTACTTCAAGAATGTTATCATCCTAGAAACTAAACAAATCTCGGTAGACACTGATAGTTATTTTCAGCAGGTTAATCAACTTGCAACTACTGCCTCATTATTTTACGAGGTGTGATCAAAAAGTTAATGCAGTTTATCCCAATGTGATCTTTCCTCCTCTCAACAGTGGTAATTTCTATGAAAGGACTTTTCGCAACTGTTGAAGATAGAAAAAAATCGCTAAGCTAGCTCAAGGCTGTACCAAAAAGCGTATGCTTGAAATATTTTGAAGACTGCAAAACGGCTGGCTAAATCATGTTACGTTCGACTGAGATTACTTCAAAGGGGGCAGTAAAAGTGTCAGTGAATGAAGGCATAATTTTTAAAGCGAACAAGAACTGCATGAACTTTTTGATCAAACCTTGTATAGTGGCCAGCAAACTTGGCGAAAGCAGTATGGGCAGTGCCCAGTTTTTGTCAGCGCAAAGGTACATCTCACTGAGTGCTTAAGTGTTGATGCATTTCCAAAAATATTTATAGTCAAACATATACATCTATATTAGATTTAATTATTTGTATTTAGTTTGGGATTGTGTCGTGTGCTAAATAATCTAATTATAATTCAAACTTTATTTAATATTCCCTGTGGTTGGTTTTCTGATATTCCATTTTCTTGGATCAATATTTGATTTACTTAAAAATATTGCTGCTTTTATAGTATAATTTTTTTTATTACGCAATCAGGACAAATGCCTCCTATATAGCGAATGTTAGGTATAAAGATTGTGCATAGCCAGGTAAGTGATTCCTAATATGTGTTACGTTTATGGAAGCTGAAAAAATGACTGAGGTGGAAAGTGAGCAAGTATTCCATTAAAACAGGTCTAAAAACGAGTAGTATCAGCAACAGGAGTTTCTGAAAGAACAACCCGCCATATTAGAAATGAGACTGTAACAAATAGAAAATGAAATCAAATTTTACAACACTAGGTAAAGAAAAAAAGAGGATGTTTTTACGGGCACTCTCGAATCCACTAGAAACAGTGTCCTGGAACACAGTACGCTGACTGATACGGTCTGGAATAGCCTCGATTGTTGACGGATGATAAGTGTCACATAATTGTCTTTCGTCTAAAAGTAGCTGCAATATTAACACGCACACATTACATCTGGGCTCTGCTGGGATAGCCGAGTACTTGTAGAGCGTTCTGTGTTATGTAAAACTGCCCCCTCATTAAGCCTGTTCGTCCCGAACTGGCAAACCATCTCTGAAGTAATACTTGGCCATGCAATCTAGGAAGATGACCTTGAACTTTCGCTGTCCTTCCTGTTGAATCCAATAGACAACATCGTTGATTCTCTTTCTGACAGTGTAAGGTCCTTAATGGTTGGTCTGAAGTTTAGGTGAGCGACCACGACAGTGGTTTGGGTTGAACATCCAATGTAGGTGGCCGACTTGGCAGCTTCAAAATGGAGAGCGTCAATAAGAGCATCCGAGGTATTCTGATGCTGTGCCATTCTTAACATTCGTTATAATTCTCTATCTCTGATACCATCAATAAATGTAATTAGAGAAATTCACTTCCAGAAGTCCTCCGATGTTTCAAGATAGCCAGTCTCGTCAGTTGGTTGACATTTGCTTTGTACTCGTGGAGTCTTTCCCTGGAACGCTGTCACCTCGGTTTAAGTTGCACATCGCACAGATGCTGGTCATCATATTGTAATTCCAGAGCTTTTGTTAATTCGGCATATATGTTCAGGCTGTCAGGTGGCACATTCTGTATTGGTTCTGCAGCAGGTCTTTTTAAAGGAAGAATTAGTGATATCCGTTTCTCTTCTGTCCATTTTATTTTAAGCGAGTGGCAGCTTCAAATCGGCGAAGATAAGTTGCCCAGTGAGTGCTTTCATCAAACGTTGGGGCTTTTGCATAAACTGGACCCATTACTGATAATGGCACTGTTTTGTTACTCTTAGTTTTTGGATCTTCTTCGGTGTGTATTAATGATCTTTCTTTATCAACTATTTCTTTCACTGAACGATCGACTTCCTTTTTAATTTGTTTTATTGAATTTGTAGAATCTTCTAAACTTGATATACTTGTTTTCATAGTTGACACAGATTTTTCTATTTCAGTAATTCTGTCAATTTGTTTGTTCAGCTCACCTCACAACAGGATGAATTTTGCAGTAGTATCCACTTGTACGAACGCCTTAATGTCCTCTGCTTGATGACCAAAGTCTTCTTTTTGCTGTCTCTCTGGTTTGCCATTTTCACGCTTACGTTTTTCTTCATGTGATCTTACTGCTTCATCTGCTTCCCATCAGCACCTTTTCTCTGCTTCTTCTCTTTCCTGTCTTTGTTCTTCTTTTTGTTGTTCATGTGTTTGCTGTAGCATTGGTTGTAATGCTTCTGTCATCTGACTAGTATCCATTGTTTATCGATTAATTACAAATTACACTAGTCTTGTACAAGGCATCCACTGTTAACAGTTCTGTCCCACTTCTGACCCACTGTTATGACGGTCTCAATGGTCATCGTATGGTACAGTGGAAAACAAAATTACAGACACCAATTAAGTCACTAATCACCAGCTTTAGTTAATCACAAATAACAGTTTGTAATCAACAAGTTATTCAGCAAGATTATACTTGTACATTAATTCAAATAAAATTTGTCCACACACAATAACACTTCACCACAATACTTCGAACCTCACTCGAATAAATTGCCACTTAACCTGAAACTGACTGTCACTGAATGCTTTAATTTTTATCCCGCTGAGATGCCAGAATAATCTGCACTTTGGATGACATGTAATCAAGCGCTTTCGAATCCACTAGAAACAGTGTCCTTGAACACAGTGTGCTGACCTATATGGCTGGAATAGCCTCGATTGTTGACGCAGTATAAGTGTCACGTAGTTATCTTTCATCTCAAAGTAGCAGCAATGTGTACGCATACACACATTACAGCTGGGGCTCTGCTGGGATAGCCGAGATACTTGTACATTGTTCCATATTACATAACACTATGCTACAAGTTCTCTTATATTATTTTCTGTAATTGTGAAATTTTCTTTTCTTGAGATACTGTTGATAAGATAATGTTTAGCAATGTTTACATAAAATATTTATAATACAAGATTATAAATTGTAAATTATGAATTTGATTATTCCTCTTTCGCATACATTTTTTAATGAAAGAAGTAAAAAAAAAAATAATTTATTTTATAAATAGTAAAATACAGGTAACAGATTTTGCCTATATTCACTATTGTAACTGGTATGTTACTATTCAAAATGGTCACAATAATTGTGTATTTTCTTGTTTAAAACTAAATGCCTTAAAATAACTCTTGAGATCAGTAGTTCCCAAAGTTTTTGTCCAAACTAATGACTTTCATGTTGTGTAGCAGATCTGTTTTTCAGCCGAACTGACTAGAGCGCCACATCAACGCAGAACTGATCGCGCTGTTTTAGTTCATGTATAAGCACTGTATCTGGCTTATAAGTACTGTCTCTCGCGTATAAACACTGTATCTAAGCATAACGTTTTTCCGTGTAGCTGGTTTTACGCCTAAGTAGCTGGATTTCGACACGTGTGGCTGGAAAGATAGAGCCGAGGTTGGCAAAGTTAAGAAATAAATGTGACGTCGAGAGTGACTCAATATTGAAATTATCAGACATTAAACCTAATATTGCAGAGTAATTGTTCAAAAGCAGCTTCATTGTTCACATTAAACTATGTTTGATATACCGTAATTAATATTATAATTTTGCAAGTTAAGAAAATTTTGATTTTAATACATTTTAATTAAAATATAAAAATGTATCATATTTACTGTTTGTTTTATTTTATAACTCAGATGGGGTCCGTGAAATTTTTAATTTTTTGGGGGGGTCCGCGGACTGAAAAGTTTACCACTGCTTTACATAGTATCTTAGATTTGTTTTGTCCTTATAAAACACTCTTAATGAAAGTTTGGACTTGTTTTTAATACTGTTTAGTGTTTTAAAATGAGAAGTGATAAAAAAGAAAGTTTTTAGACTGGAGGAAAACTGTATACTATTAAATGACTGGATAATGGGGGATGTCATCCAAAAACAAAGTTGTTAGAATTAAGAGTTGGAAAAAGCACAATGTTAGGCAAGGGAAGAGAATAATAATCTACAGAAATATTGAGCATACTAAAACACATTTAAATTCTGTGTATAAGTAGAGCTTAGTATACAAACCAGTATGTAGAATTTAATTGATGTAACATAATGTATAACCATCCAACAATATAGTTTATATAGTCATAGTCCAGATTGTCTAGATTTTTTGGTATGTGAATCAGTCCTTGCTAAACAGAAAACTGGATAATTGGTAGCCGACTGTAATTTGCTTACCAGTATTAATGTTAAGTACTAATTTTTGTTTTCTTTTCTAATTCTAAAAAGCATGTGTAAAATGTTTATATTTCTTGCTATTATGACAATATTGCCCACTTGTGTGCTCCCACCAGTTTTTATTCTGGAGAATATAGTACTATCAAGGTCAAATCTGTTTATTGTGCGGCAAAGCAAGAAAGCAAGATTGAAGACAGTGCATCTCCTTCCTTGACACCAGACAAAATTCCAAAGCCTCGACTGTACTTGCTCTGTTGTTCTTTTAAAGCTGTGTAAAGTCATCCCAGTAAGACCTTACTATATGCTAATAACAAATTTCATTTGTATTCTTAGGTACTGAAGTGCGTGGAAAGCCATGTCATATTGATTTGTCAAAAGCTTGCTTAAAATGGAGAGCGGGTGGCATTAGTGCTATTCTCAAAGCATTTTCTGAGTTCCTTCAGTGTAATGAAGATTGAGTCAGCTGTACTCTTTCCTGCCCAGAATCCAAGTTGATCTATCTCTCTCTCCCTCATTCACTCTTGTACATCCCCTGCACATATGTTTATTAGTGTTAAGCCTGTTAAAAGTATTTTTGTAAAATTTTATGTTTATTTATGAATAAAGTTATATTGTTATAATTTTTTACATGCTGCCTTTGTCACATTCTTAAGAATGGGATATATAAGATCTATTTTCCATATCACACGAGTTACTCGCCACCATTAATTCAAAAATTACGTGATCCCCTGTTAGAGGTAATTCCACGATGTTTTAAAATTAAAACTCTCCAGATTAGAGGTGTGAAATAAGACATGCTCTTGGAAACTTAATAGAGTGAGGCTTGGAAGAAAACAAAGAGTTGGTGAAGGGAGGCTGGACAGTAAAAATGAAAAAAGTCTGATGAAGCAATATACTAAACAGCACAGGACCCTACAGTTACCATCCACATATACTTACTAGGTATGATCCTCCCTTGAGGTAATCACTGGGAGTTACATAAATTAAAACTGTTATAAAATCTAAATGACATTAATTATTGTAATAAGTGTTTATATAGTTTGAAAGTAAGGAGTCTGATTCCTACTTTTCATAGGGAATATCCTACTGTCCAAATTCAGATAATTACTCAACAATTAATAATTATAAATAATATAAATTATACAACACAAATAAATTATATGAAATATAAAGTATATACAAATGAAAGTAAATACGCACTTCAGGTATACAGTATTAATTTATTAAGTGAATGTCCTTGAATCCCTATTTCTATCCTTGAAAATTTAGTGGTCTCTGGGTGTAGAACTGTTTGGACGTTCGTTCAGATTTTTTATTCACGCATGTGACACTTGCCTTTAAAAGTGGAGTTAAGCTGCCAGAGCCACACAACCATATTTCTGGGTTTATATTACTTCTGCTAAAATTGCATATTTAATAAGAAAACATGCGTATCCATCTATGTAGCATAGGATAACAGTGATCACAGAAATCAATTATGAATGGTAATGAATGAGTACTGTATAAAAAATATTTGTAATTATTTACTGAAAGAATATTGGTTTTCAGACAAATTTATTAATTTTTCAACTGCAAACGAGATGCATCGCATTTTGCCAGTGATTGAATACTTTTGTAAATAAAATATGAAACTTGCACTTTAAAAGTCATTAATTTAATTGTGCGTATTGTAGAAAAGATAAATGTAAGCCAAACATAAGGAAAATAGGTGCATGTTAATTTGCCACATTTTTTGGTGAATTATTTCTTAATTTTTAAAAGTTTAAAAAATGTCTTTTTACTAAACAATTTTTAATATTAGGTTAATTGAACATGAATGTATCTAAGAGTCAGGTAAGGAGGTGTAATTTGAAGATCATGTAGACGTAGTTATACATTTCCGGTTGTAACAGACTACAGATGTAAAAACTGCCTTTTACCAATAATAATTAGAAAGTATATGGATTATTTAAATGAATGTTTGAAACGCTCTTTTGGTTGTTTTAATAAATAAATGAAATCCAGGCATTTAGAAGCAATAATAATAAAAAGTTTCAGAAAGTATTGAATAATAAATAATATTCTTATTAACAAAAATTATATTAAAATTAAATTATAATTAATTATGATATAATTACTTTTATATAGCATAAACCATAAATTTTAGATTAAATTCTATTTTTAAGTAAATTACACCATTTTATATAATAGTATTTCAACAGTTTTTGTTATACTTCCATCATGAGATATCTAAATGTAAGTTATTTGTAACTAACAATGTGATGGTAAAAATGTATTTTAATTTATATATTTGATGTTCACAGTTTTATAAAACTGTTGATATACTATATAATACGATATAACTTAAATAAAAAGTGTACCAGTATTCTCTTTGAAAAGATTGTTATGTATTACTCAATAATAAAATAATGGAAGAATAATGATGAGAAACTTTAAAAATAAAATTTCTGAAATATAGTCTTTACATAATAAATTTTTTTAAAGACTGTTAGAAAAATAACTACATAATGGTATATGACAAAACTATTAACATGTTAAATAATGGTAATCATTTTTGACAATTTTAATATTTTGTAACCAAAATTAGCCTAACTTATTGTGTTCACAATTTATTTTAAACTTTATGCAAAGTATTTTTACGGTAGATGCTCCATTTTAAAATAAATTATGAACATATAGTATACAAATTTATAATTTTTTTAAAGGAATGGATAATGCCCCAACTTAAAAGTTCAGTTAATTTCTATAAATTCATTCTGAAGGCTTCTAATACATATTTGTATATAACTGTGCCACACAAGGGAATATGTATTAACAGTATTAAAATTATATTCACAATGAAATGTGTCAATAAATGTGATTAACATATTTAATTATAATGTTGTCAACAAAAACTGTTGAGAACAACTGGACAGGCTGTCAAAACAGTCATGTCAAGACCAAACCTGTTCCTGGAATAAACAGCAATAGTGAAATAATGAATCAATGTTAACATTGTATAATTGAAGTAACATTACTAGTTTGGCATCTGTCTGGGAAGTAGTACTGGTAACCAAGTAAACGATACAATGTACATAAATTTAATGTATACATAAATGGAAGTAATAAAACAGTCAAAAACCATTGTTTATAAAAAAAATATAAATTATAAACAAAGATGCATAGGTAATACCATCTGAGACATATAAACAAGTTAAATAAATAATGTAAACAATAGATAGCAGCAGAATATGATTGTACAAACTAACAAAAAACAAGAATTACAAATAAGTACAAATATATCTTTATACATGTAATAATATCACAATAATTAATATATCAGTAAATGGACTATAGCAAGATATATATAGCTATGTGTTTGCACTAATGCAACTAACATCAGTGCATTCTCAGTTTTACGGATTTTTATTGTCACAGTTTCCAAGTGACTATTATTAAAACAATTTGGCTAATAATGCCCCAACCAATTTATGCAAGATTTAAGTTCAGGATCTTGGAGGAGAAATGGCGAATAAAAAAAATAGATTTTTTTTTACAGAATCCTATTTTCTGACATGTTAAGAAAATGGTAATACCACTATCACATATATATATTCACCCGTAGTATTTTGTAAATAGCATTGAAATGTATGGACTGCATAAGACAAGCTGAGAGCTTAGTGCTGTAATATTAGAGGTGTAAGAGCGAATATATTTTATATTATTATTTTTTTATTTTAATTATCATTAATTATTTAAAAATAAAAGTGTAAACTAATCAGAATCTATATTTTTTAATACTGAAATACATACTCGCCCTTTCTGTCCTGAGAGTATTCACAAACTTTAAACGTGAATTCTGAACACCATGATTTTCATGTTCGCCCTTTCTACTCCCAGCTCCTGAATGGTATATTATTAGTTAACAACATATTATCATCAGTGGTCTCAGGTGGCCTAATTTTGTGTGAGGTCTTATTTTAATAAAAATAATAGTAAAGTCCTGTGTGTATATTTTTCAGAAAGTCACCCCACACTTAGCTCTGACTACAACACCATTACACTAGCGAACGCTTGCTTCATACATGCCAGTCACTGGTCATTTCTTTGGTATATTGATAGCATAAATACCACATAAGCATGAAATTTGTGTTTTGTATTAAACAATTAATGTCGTAGATTTTATTGTAATGATAAAATATTGTGTCTTAGAGACATCCCGGTTCATAATAATTATTTGTAATAGACATACAGTAGTATTTGTTACATTATGTTTTTATATGTTAACTAGCTGTTACCCGCGGCTTCGCACACTAATATTGAACTTTTATAAGTATTTTAATATAATTTTTATTGTCTATATCTATATGGCTTTCTGTCAGCTCGTATAACAATTTTGTACTCATTAGTCAAATTCCCTCCAAAGCTTGTACTATTTCAACACTTATACTTGTCAAAATTTCCAACACTTGTAGTATTTTAACGTGTACTAAATTATTATGTTGGTGCTAAAGCCTTTGGAGATTTAAAAGTACCCGTTTATAAAGCCTTTGGAGATATTTATAAAGTACCTGTTAAATCAAAAACGCTAAATTCTTTATTTTAAGTGTTACTGTATTAGAAGCATTGTATAACACATTAAATGTTATGTTTTCCTCAACCATGGCTTTTATTTATTTCAGCAGTAAACTAAAAACCAAAAATCGTTGTCACCTAACCTCACAAATGACAACAACATGTATTTTCGTTGTGCATTAAGTGTACAATTAGTACACTTCTTCTTTTCCACATCGAAATATATCGATACAATCGCATATTATATAAAACATCAAAAATATACTGCAGGAATGGATAGATGTACAGTTCCGATGCCGCTAAATAGGTTTTGTTTATTTAATTGTTACTATGGTAATTAATTCTGGTCTCCATGGTGTTGTTGACATCTTTAGTAGTAGTATTTAATATATTTCATTACTTATTCTTTGCATCATCAGAAATACATATAAACATAAATTTTATAATCGTTTAAGACAATTACAAAATATATATAGACGTATCTGTATACAAAATTACAAAACATATCGATACAATCGCATAGTAAAAACATAAAAAACTGCAGAACTGGATAAAGGTTCAGTACCGATGCCACTAAATATCATTTGTTTATTTACTTGTTACTATGGTAATTAATTCTGGTCTCCATTGTGTTGATGACATCTTTATACGTGTCAATGAAAAGGCATAATTAAAAGGGCCTAAATCGTGTGAAAGGGGTAGTATTTGAATTCATGATTTAGTCAATAATGTTTTATAAAATCCTGCTGAATACTGATATAATGTTTACACATCGAAGGGTGTCACTGATTTCAACTGGCCTAGATTTGTATGGTTTTACACTTCAATAATAGTAGTAAAAACAACAGTAATCACTAACCTAAAAAGGAAAATGACATACACTTATGAAATCAGAGACACGCAGGAGTAGAATACATCTTTCTTCTACTGTCACTTGTAAGGTACCATGAAATATATCTTATCATATGTTTATTTTAATCACACACACATGTGAGCATGCACGCACACAATGATATAAATCTAGTCAATATTGAAATATTTTTCGTTGTAATATTTTTACTGTTTCAATTAGTGTAAAATCCTACCCTTTATAAAGATATACCGAGATTGGTGGAATACAAGCCAGAATGTATTATGCTGCATTGAGCAATGTGCATAAAATGTGCATCGTTATTCTACTTAAAATGTAACTTACATGTTACTATGTAAGCATTAGTAAAGTTGGAATACATCTGTTGAAAGTAAATAACATATATTAGCTCCTGTATAAAGCAGTGTTTAAGGAAACTGTAATAGGCTCACTTGTAGTTGTGGTTGCTAATTCAAGACAAGTAAAACTGAACCAAGACTCTAAGAGTTTAACTTAATTTGCAGCATTTGACACAGTTACATAAACCCATAGAAGTAAATTATACCCAGACATTAAGTAAATCAAGTCAGTAGTGTAGTATTATTGATCTGAAAGCTTGTCTTTAAGGTCACATGTTTACTGGACTGTTTAATTTATTGGTGTAGAGGGATGTGCTGGTGAAGAGGTGACACCTAGTAAAGACACAGTTACTGTGAAAAGTGACAGAACTTCACCTGTGGCACAGAGCTCTCAACGTACAGCAACGCACCGTCACTGTAATGGAGACATAGGTAAGTGCAAGTATTGTAGTAATGTCCCTGTTGGGATTGACACCACTGATAGGCTACTCTTTATCACCATCAAAACTTCGATGAATTTATTTTTGTACTAGATCTTCAATAACATATTGATAACATCATAATTAATAACTGTATTGTTATTAACTTAACTAAACAAGTTTTCACATTGAAACCTGCACTTTATTTTAAACATTCTTTATTAAGGAGAAGAAATTGAGAGACTTCATGTTACTCATTGTATAATTCATTTTTTAAGTTACACAAAGTGTTTTGAGTATTTGTGTTTATACCTGATGGTGCCTTTAATGTGATTCAATTAAAATGACTATAAACGAAATGTGTTCTTTTGTACTTGTATACATACGAAGTGTTTAATATTTATATACTTAATTGAAAGCGTAGTATCTTGTAAACTATAACAAGCTTTATTTTTACATTACATTATTAATAAAGCAAGAAAAACAAATGGCAGGTACCATCAACCATCAAGTAGGCAGGTATTGTATAATTATGACAGTCAGTGTTCTGAAGGAAACGTGTTTTTTTTAAAGTATGAAAGAAAGTATAAATATAAAAAAACTAAATTTCTAAATTATGGGAAGGCCATGTGGACTTTGCAGTATTGTATTGCAACTTATATTTGACGGTACAATTTATCATTAGATTCTAGGGAGAGGCTTTGTAGGATGTTTCGAATTACTATAAAGACAAAAATGGTAAATATCAGAAGGATGAGTAGGCATGCAGCGCGACGTTTGGACCATGTCAGTGTGCATTTAAACAGCTTGTATCTGAAACTAGTACCACTATATCAGCGAAAAAATTAATATCTGTTACTTGAAAGGTGTTCTGCGGTAGTAAGCATATCGTTACTTACTTACTTCTTCCTGCAGGCGTCCAGCTTCAACTGTAGCCGATAGCCCGATGTCCATGGTAGATCATAGAAGCGATAGCCCAGTACTTCTTATTGTTCATGATTTCTTGCCATCCCGACACTTGCATCCTTAAGATATCCCTTGCGGCAATCGGGTAATGACATTTTATAAGTATATGTTCAAGGTTCTCCTCTCCGTCTTCACACAATAAGCATTGTGGCGTATCCGTGAGATTGAACCTAAAGAGATATTCTTGGGTAACGATATGGCCGGTACGTGCCCTCGCAGCAAAAGCAGCTATCGGACGCGCTACTCCCTTGTAGATGTCTTCCTTGGCCGGCACAGGTTGTATTTGGTATAAGCTGCGACCTGTGGTTGCTGATTTCCAACTGTCCTCCCAAGAGCTCCTGAAGTGTCGGTCACCCGAGCTTCTGCACTGCAGCAGGGAGAACTTCTTTAGGTTAGTTGGATACATTGTGCACGCTTCCCTTGCGATCCCATCTGCTATTTCATTTCCGGGGACTCCACAGTGGGATGGAACCCATTGAAGGGTGATCATTTTTCCTTCGTTGTGTAGCTGGAGGAATAGTTTCCTTATTTCATTAATACGAAAGAAGTACGCACTCGTGCCAGATTTTGATAGCGCTTCTAATGATGATTTGGAGTCAGTCAAGATACAGATGAGCTTTTGCTCAATGGAAAGACAGCAGGTTAATGCCGCGTTTATAGCCAATAATTCGGCGTCCATACTGGACTGTGCGTTAGCTGGAATATAGTACCGTTCGCCATTACTCTGGTTAAAATACCCTGCACCTGACTTCCCGCTTTCGATGTCCACCGATCCATCTGTGAAGATCTTCGTATGATTTTTATACTGCTCGTCAATCATCTCTAGTGTTTCTGCTCTAAGTATATCTGGATGACTCATTTTGCCGAATTTGTGTGGAAGATCCACGATCGCTTTTATTCCCGGCCAGCTACGTGGCGGTTCATCATACACAGGTGGAATTTGCTCCGGCACATTATACGATAACGTTGTCGACAGTATGTTCATTTGATAGTTGAACGAATTTTTAATGCTTATCTGATTGGCACACAAGTTGTATAATGGGTGAGTTATTGGTAATGTATTGACTTTCAAAAGTTTTGTCCACATTTGTCTTCTAATGTACATTTCGATCGGCTCAACACCTAAGTCAACTTGCATAGCAGCTATCGCGGTGGTTTTTGTACAACCCAGGCAAAGACGTAGTGCCGCTGATTGGATCGCCTGAATTTTGTTTATGTGGGTTTTTGCAGCTGAACCCCAAACTTCACAACAGTAAACAGCCTTCGACCTCACGAATGCAAGATAAAACATTTTCAGCGTTGAAGTGTCAGCGCCCCAGTTGCGACTGGCTACCGCTTTCAATGCGTTCAATCTTGAGGTACATGCCTTTATTACATATTCCACGTGTGCTGACCACCGAAGTTTTGGATCAAGAACCAACCCCAACAGTTTTGGATTTCTGTTATGCTGAAGTATTTCGTCTTGAAGGGTAAGGAGAGGCACATAGTTTGCGAGCTTATTACGTCTGGTGAAAAATGCACATTCAGTTTTCTGGGTTGAAATCTTTAAAGACCATTTTTGACACCACCTGCTTATAACATTGAGGGCTAGCTGAATGGATTCCGTTGCTTTCTCGTGGTTTGTATCCGTCGCCCAAATGGTTTTATCATCCGCAAAAGTAACACTGTGTACATCAGGTGGAAGTTCATTTGAGATATCTTGTAAGGCAATGTTGAAAAGCGACGGACAGATTATTCCGCCCTGTGGTATTCCATTCTCTATTCTGTGGCTCGAAGAGTTTGTGTCATTTACTACAGTTTCTATTTGGCGGTTTTCAAGAAATTTTACTATGAACTATAATCTTCCCCTAATCCCAATTTTCATACACTGTAGGATGACTGTGGCATGTGGTATTTTGTCGAACGCGGCTTCAAAGTCAATCATGACCGCAACCGTGGACTTCTTGCATTCAAAGCCTTCGTAAACTTTATTTGTGAAGTATAGCAGGGCGTCCGTGGTACTTCGTTGAGGCCGAAATCCAAACTGATATTTGTCCAAAAGGTTTTGAGACTCCAACCTCCAAGTCAACCTTTTGTTGACTAGGCACTCCATTAATTTCCCAAAACAAGAAGTTAATGAGATGGGTCTGTAGGAGGCCAATTTCGATTCGTCCTTTCCAGGTTTTAATAAGGGAATAACACTGGCCGTTTTCCATTTTTGAGGGATTTCGCCTGTCTTCCAGATATCGTTAAATAGGTCCAAGATCTTCGTCAACATTTTGGGGGAACAGTTACTCAACATTTCGTTGTGGATGTTGTCCGAACCTGGAGCTGAGCGTTTAAGCTTTCCCACACTATCTGTTAGCTCCGCCAGTGTGAAAGGGACGTCATCGGGGTCCGCGCACCTATAGAGATGTTCCATTCGGCAAGACAGGAATTGCTCATCTCGGCTTAACTGTTTTGGCCATGAAATCTTGCGACCCGACCTATCCGAGAGGAATTTGCTGAAGGCTTCCGCTTTTAAGTCATCGTCCAGGAGGAGATTCCCGTTTGGTTGTAACAAAGCATATCGTTTAGTTATAACAAAATATTGTTAGACAAAAATAATAATGTAAAAATGTCTAGGCTCTGATGTTGACATGTATACTTCAAAATGCCATTGTCAGATTTTAGCTACTGACTACAAACACTTCTAAGAATGTAGTCGATAATGGAGATAGTAATCGTTAACAAAATCACAACAGTTTGGATGTTCATAAGATTCCCAAATAGAACTTATGAGTGAATCTTAAGGCTTTTCTCATCATAGCACTGAAGCTAGAAGAGTATCTCAGTAAGTTCAATAAAGCAGTGCAAGTCATTTGTCTTGTCACCCAGCACAAGTGGGGTAGTCAGGATTTTTCCATGGTGACAGGTGATTGATGAGAAACTGGAAGAGATGTGGTGATAGTTGTAAGAGATTTACCAGTTACAGCCTCCTTTGCATGGCATATGCAGGCCTCTAACGAGGTGTTACTGCCTGCCTTGTAAGACTCCATTGGCTATCTACCTGTTTGTGGGGAGGGGGTTGTAACCCCAGTAAGCCGGCTTGGCTATGCCTCTGTCCAGCACAGATAGAATTCTTTTGTCATATAGGATTATAGAAAACTTGTAGGAATAATATTGGTCTTGAGTGGGATAGAGGTATTATCTACTCAAGATAGTGACTCAGAAAGTAGATTGTACGATAGAAAAATGAATTTTATATTTTATATTTAAAGTATTATAGTACAACTGTGTAAAATATGCGCTGTGAATAACTGCTTGATCACATGTGATTCTTATTAACTGACTACTGACACGTAATACATAAATAGTACATAAAAACCACAATATCAGATTTGTAAGACTGAAGGACTTCTATGCAGAAGTTGAAAGAACAAGTAGAAAAATGTAACTGGCAGCTCTTAGGCTAGTCTCTTAGACCAACTTCTTATGAGAGATGTATGCAAACGGTCACAGGCTATAAAGCCCCACTACTGACACTTTCAGGCTACCACAGCTTTACTAAAAGTCGTGTGTGTGTGTGTGTGTGTGTGTAGAGAGAGAGAGGCCTATATTATTAATAATTAAAAACACTTAACAAGAATATATTTTATTTTGTAAATTACATACGTTTCGATAGTAATCCAACGTATGCTATATGTCATTATCAGTGCTTTGGAAATTGTGTCGAACTCAAACATCGAAAATACTAAAAAAACTTAATATAAACACCACAATCACACACAATAATACCAATTTAAAAATACCAAAAACCAACAGGAAACTATAACCAACTAAAACACAAGTACTCAACAAGATACAAAATTAAGATGGCTGAGGATGGAAACAATAGGATTCCCGAAACAAGTTCCAAATAAGGGAAAAAACATCTTGAGGTAAAGAAATTATAAATATTAAATAAATTATATATGCATAAAGAAATAGACTCTAGCGAAGCGCGCGCGTGTGTGTGTGTGAACAAAAAAACCAGCACCAAATTGGTTGTCTTCACTTTTTTTCTTAAAAAATTTTCACTAGATCAAAAAGTGTTTCAAAATTCACTGTATTTTAATTTCGAAATGAAATGAAGCTAGGTATGTTTTTGTGCATGTAGTAAACTTTAGGCGTAATTCTTATTAGGTTACGATTTGGGCAGTTCGCGTATTTTATTATGTAAAAAATTAAAAACCCACAATACGTGGTGGGTAATAATTTTGGATAGTGCTCGAATTCATATATTGCAAATATGGTTTGTATGTTTAAAATTAATTACTAAGTAATGCGGAAGTATTCTAAAACTTATGTAACAAAATGTATAATGACGGGATATATAATTTAAAGATTCAGTAACAGCGTATGACGGGATGTAAGTAATGGGAGATGGCTTAATTGGTATTTTCCTGCTTCACACCGACATCGAGGATTACGTAACATCGCGGCATTAACTGTTTTACTTTTACTGAAAATATTTCAGCATCATCGTTATTGCCAGTATTTGTTTTCTTTAGTGAAACTTAAAGCCTGTTATGTGAACTCCATTATCACAAATATGTTGGGTTGTATCTATTTTGCATTTATAGATATCAGTTACAAATAAATAAAGTTTTCGATGTTTTTTTTTTCAGTGAGTAATTAAAATACAAACGAACCTATACATACGCGCGTGCGTGTATGCTTTGCTGTGCTTCAGATAGCGGGGCGTCTGTGCGCCCGTGGTTTGATTGGAGGGTTCGGGACGTGCCCGATGACTACCAAATAAAAACAGCGCTGATCTGTCTGCAAGTGTACCTAGACTGGGAGAGCACGCCAATGCGATTATTCGCCGGAATTTAGAAGAATAATTTTTTTATGCTTTTGTAGCACTGCCTCTGGTGGCGATTCGGACAGTAGATGCCAGCTGTCTCGAACACAGCAGATGGACGCATTTGATGCGTCGGTCGCCCATCGCGAGGTAGACAGCCTTCGTACCGGTAGCAGAAGGTTGACAGTGCCAAGCAGCGTACCTAGAGACATGCGTGGTGAAGGAATTCCCTGAAGAAAGGGTGTAAACAGAGAGGAATGGAAGTAGCTGAGGGCAAGTGGGTTGTCGGTACCAGACAGGCCGTGTACCTGCTTGTCCCCTTCACTTCAAGAAAGGATATTTTTATGACCACTAAAAAGGTGCATCTATTGTTAAGAGGGTTTTACAGTAGACTCGTTGCCCCGTCCAGAGGATTAAGTGGCATTTTATTCCGTCGCATGGAACTTTATTAGTTGTTTGGGAAAAATTTAATTTATTATTACATATTCATAACAGTGCAAGAATTATATTATATTATGTAATATAATAATAATACCGTTATTTACTATTACTACTACTACTACTACTCCTACTAATACCACTAAAAATAAAAATTATTATTATTATAAATTATGATTATTATTTATTCATAGGCCTTAAAATATATTCTAAAGATCATGATAGTTTAAACTATCGAAATATTGTAAAATATTAAAAAAATGTATAATATATTCTTGTAAGAAAGGTATTATTTATTATTGATTATATATATATATATATTACAACGATACAACGTTATTACAAATTTAATATAATTTAAATTTGTGGAGCCCCACGATCTTGGAGCGCCATTTGCTACAACGATACAACGTTATTAGATGTACGTGCGTCGTGCCACACGTTGACGGGTGATAAAATTATAACAGTACAAATAACATGTATGTGTAGTTGGGGTTCAGGTGTAATTATAATAAGAGTAACTCTTTTTAAGAATCGTAATAATATGTTTCATTTATTACTTTAAACAAACATAAAAAATAATAATATAAAAATAGTGATCAATACGCCATATGATATCCATTATCTATGGTTTCAAAGTGTCTTTACTTGCCGTGTTATCATCACAAACATATATCTTATATTCTAGATATTATATTATAAATTGTATTTAAAAACTTTTCTTCATTATATTAAGATTTCTTGCGTACTCAGTCTAAATGTGTGCTTTCTTTAAAAATTGTTAATACATTCTTATTCTGTATTTTCTTTATACCTTTCTACGGCTTTAAAATCATTTTAACACAATTAATTCATTATTTTCAATGACTCTACGTTATGTGCTTTTACTAAGAAAAAGTTAAATAAATTAATTACTTGTCATTTTCCCAGCAATGATTTAACTTATCGTTTCATTGACTGTACGTTCATTAAAGAAAAATAATTAAATTTTCTGATTACACATGAATTACATTGATTTTTATCTCTATCTACATACTTATTATTTACTCTTACAAAAATGTTTTTTTTGTTTTTCTTATTTTTTTTATTAAAGTCTTTTAATGTCTTTCTCTTTGATAATTATGTATTGGTTTTTCGTCACCTTAAATTCCGCAGAGTTGTCCCATGTCCTCCAGTGATTCCTTCGGTTCGATCCTCCTGGATGTCCTCTTGTCCTCACTGCTCGTCCTCCCGTCTCTCGTCCTTCATGGTACATTGGCTGCTGTAGACTATGATGACATGTTGCTCTGGATCTGTAGCTGTTATTATAGAAACGTCTCTAGTCCTCTGCATCTCGTTCCTCTGCTAGTCGTGCTCTCGTACTCTGTCAGGAGTTGATGTTCTTAGCTGTCGACTGCTTGTAGACGTCCGACGATTTCTTCGTTACGGTACTTTTTTAATTATTGTTTTCATTAATACTTTAAATTGAAACATTACCGTAATACTTTATAAGTTAAGCTACAAAAGCATACTGATGTTAGATTTATCGTCTAACTTTGTCCAAAGTAGTTTAAAAAAATTCGCGTCTCGGACGGGCATAGCGTACCGCCGCGACTGTGGTTTGTTAGAAGAGAGAGTTCGTCTCTCCTGGGCTTCTATTTATATCCACCCAGAAAACTGCACCTGTCGATTCAGGAATCAGCCTGTCGACATTTGAAACATGGTATGATAGCCCCCACTCTCGTCTCATTTCACATAATTGCACTTTTTCGCCAATCGCACTGTTTAACGCAGATTTCACGGCGATAAAATATTGTCTAATTTAATGACTTATGAGATGTGCAATTATCATGATGCTCACACCACTAGTGTAATTATGATGCTTTAAAAATCGCACTGATTGTCCGAATTACGTAAAATTCGCACTGCACTTGTGTCTGATTTTTACACATTTTTAGAAGTTTTTACCTTCTCACTAACATTTATGGTTTGATTAAAAATAAATATTTTCTTAATTTAGCATTGACTTGGAGGGGTGAGATTGCAACTTTCAGGATCAGACATGCTTCACGCACACACATTATTTACTTGTATACACACATTTAGTGGTAATCGCGTGATGTTTACCTGTTGGTTCCTGCTTGAAAGCCAGCTTCCAATCTCACACCTGCTCGTCTATTATATATTATTGAAATTAACTATGCGCATTACAGCCTTTGCTTGTATTGTCCCAATATATATATGTGTGTGTGTGTGTGTAAGATAACAATTATCATCATCATCTTCACGGATTAAACCAAGTTTGTTCCGGTCTCAAACAGGCAAAGATTAGAGCTGGTCATTCCACCGCTTCCTCGGACGTCCCACACCTCTCCGTCCCCTCGGCTTATAGTTCCAGAGTTGTTTGGGGATGCGGCAGTCATCCTTCGGCAAAGATGTTCCACCAATTCAGCCGATACTTGGCGATCCTGTCGAGTATACTCACAAATTCAGTTCCTGGCGTATATCTGTGTTTCTTCTATGATTATGGAGAGCATACCCTGCCACGTGCCTGAGAAATCTCATTTCTGCCGCTTGGATGCGATTGGCCTGGCTTTTCGTTAAAGTCTAATTCTCAGACCCATAACGAAGTGTGGGAAGGCCCATCACCTTGTAGAATTTGAGACGTGTTCCTTTACTTGTTGACTTAAGGGTTCGCCTAATAGTCCCGCATATAAGGTTGAACTTATGCATCTTATTCGCAACGTCGCTGCATGCATTATAAGACACACTGTAGCCAAGGTATTCAAAATTGCTAACTTGTTCCAGGACAGTACCATCTATAACAATTTTTGCCCGTTCGGGATCAGTTTCACAAAAAGCCATCACCTTGGTCTTACGTGTGGATATCTGCAATCCAGAGACTTTGCAGATTCGATTTAACAAATGTATCCCCATCTGCAATCTGTTTTCAGAGTCCTATAGAATAGCCTGATCGTCCGAAACAACAAAGTGTCAATTGTAGAGTTACCCATTATACAATGTTACATCTTCCAATTTTGTATGACATCCTCAATATATAAATTAAAATATAATTAATTCATTATCGACTAGGAACACAAAAGTTTTTTATGGGTAAGGTCTGAAGAAGCTTTTTAAAAGCGAAAACTGGTTCAGGCTATAAGGTAAAACTTTTACGTTTTTACCCATAAAAAAATCTTTGTGTTCCGAGTCGGCAGTGAATTAATTATATTTAGTTAAGTAACGGACACGTCATGGACAACGAAATCCAGGAATAAATTAAAAAGAGAAGGCGATAACGGACACCCTTGTCATACTCCACAATTGATCAGGCCAACTCTAGGAGCTGTTCTCGGTTTCCCTGCTTGTATTAAGATTTTATTCTCCACATAAAGACTCTGTATTGCCCTGATTAGATGTTGTGGGATCCCTTTCCTTGTCATTACTGCCCATAGTTTGCTTCAATACACTCTGCCAAATGCCTTCTCGAAGTCGATGAAAGCTATGTATGTGGGCAGCTGATACTCTCTCCGCTTTTCAATGAGCTGGGCTATTGTAAATATACAGTACAATCTAAACATGTTCTGCCCTTCCTAAAACCGTTCTGGGCCTCTGAAAGCATGGTCTCCATTATTGTATTCTGAACTTTGTATGCCGCAGTGACACGAACATTCATACCTACTCAGAACATCGAGAGCCATTGGTCAAAAATGAAACGAGACATAAGGCGACGAGTAGGAAGGATGTCGGTGAGTTCCTTTGAATCATATCTAGTAGAGTATGTTTGGAGGAATATGCATTCTACAGATAAAGAACTGTTCGAAGATTTTTTAAAGGCAATAAAGTATTTTTACTCTTAAAGTAGCTGTTCCATGCACCTTAAATATAAATCAGTTTTAATAAGGTAATCGCGTGTAGTAAGTAAACTGTATCAAGTGTACTACTGAACAAACGATTTCTGTTAATTGTAGCAGTAAGCGAATTACATTATCAGATTATATAAAACGTATTATTGATTAAGCAATCTGTCTTAATTGTAGGCCTACTACGTAAACTGTACCATTAGAGACTATATGATTCGCTTACCAATTTGTATTAACTGTAATATGGAGTTGTAGTATTTATTTTATGTCCTCCAGGTTGGGGGTTGGATCGGAGAATTCACATAGCCCATCTGTAAAAGTTTTATGTGAGGAAACCTGTCAGTTTCTTTCGCCAGCCAGTTTTTACTAATATGAATGTGACGACTAATAATTTTTTCCCCGTAGGGGCCCGATCGGATCCGGGGGGGGGGGCAGTCCTCACAACTTCATGTTACTGCCAAACAAAGAACTCGCAGAAAAAATCAGGTTAATTTTAATATTGGACTATGGAATACGCTCAGTTTATACCGACCCGGAGCTCTCAGAGTGCTGCTAGACCAACTTGACGCTTTTACAATAGACATAGCTGTGATACAGGAAGGGTTCCCTGGTGGACAGGCCAGGGAATTCTTGAGAAGCGGAGCCACACTGTCTATTACAGCTGTCATGATAGGCTACATCATTATGGAACAGGATTCATCATCCAAAAGCGGTTCAGACAAAGGGTGATTGACTTTAAACCCGTGAGTCCACGAATCTGTTGTTTAAGAATAAAGGGAAAATTTAAGAATTACTCCCTCATTAGTAACACGCCAACTGAAGGATCCCCAGAAATGGAAAAAGAAGAATTTTATCCTTGATGAGACTTTTGATCAATGCCCTAGTCATTACATCAAAGTGATTGCTGGAGACATGAATGCGAAAGTAGGTAGAGAAACAATCTACTCTCCAACAATTGGACGGCATAACCTGCACGAATCAACTAATGATAACGGGGAGAGGTTGATTAATTTTGCCGCATCAAGTGACCTGGTCATTGGTGGAACACTCTTCCCTCACAAAGATATACATAAGGGAACATGGACTTCACCTGATGGTACCAACATTAACCAAATAGACCACTTCCTCATTAGCTCACAAAGTAGATCTAATCTACTGGATGTGAGGACACGAAGGAGAGCCAATATTGACTCTGATCATTACCTAGTGTTGCACGACTGAGAGACCGTATGTCAATGATTAAGACACAACGTGCTCCAAGAAGAAAACAGTACAACATATCCAATCTAAAGGAGGAGGACAACCGCTTGGGATTCACTGCACTAGTCGGAAATAAAATCACCGAAACGACTACAGGAAATCCAAGTTTAGACATTGTTTGGGAAGAAATCTCTTTAGCACTTGCCGGTGCTGCAGAGGAAACTTTGGGCCTCAAAGAAGGGGAACCTTCAAATCCGTGGTTTGATGAAGAATGTAGAGTTGCTACAGACCTTAAAAATGAAGCCTATACAACAATGATACAGAGGCACACAAGAAGAAGTGCAGAGGAGTATAGGAAGTGGAGGAGAGCGGAGAAGCGGGTACATCGGCAGAGGAAGCGCCATTGGAAGAGTCAACAGCTGGTAGAGATCCAAGATCTTAAGGATGCAAATGAAATCAGAAAATTCTACAATAAGGTAAATCAAGGTAGGAAACCCTTTAAACCCAGGACAACAGCTTGCCGTGACACTGACGGCACCCTACTTACAGAAAAGGGGAAAATCCTCGAAAGGTGGCGCAAGCACTTTGAAGCTCTTCTTTCTAAGAATGACGAGGTGGTCAACTATGTACCACCTGTACTAGAGGAACATGAACACATCGAGCCTCCGGATGAAGCTGCAATAGAAAGCCTTAAAAACAACAAAGCTCCCGGTTCTGATGATCTTCCTGCGGAGCTTTTCAAAAACGGTGGCCCAGAGCTGGTTAAAACCCTTCATCACCTTGTCATTGATATATGGATAGAAGAGAAACTGCCAACAGCCTGGCAGAAGGCAGTTATATGTCCGGTTTATAAAAAAGGAGATCAACTAGACTGTAATAATTACAGAAGCATTTCTCTTCTCCCTGTGGCGTATAAAATAGTGTCCCATATATTGTACCAAAAACTGCTTCCACATGCTGATCGGGTGATTGGTCGATATCAGTGCGGGTTTTGAAGAGGAAAATCGACAATAGACCAGGTTTTCACACTCCGACAAATTCTAGAGAAAGAAAGGGAACATAAGTTACAAACCCATCACCTCTTCATAGATTTCAGAAATGCATACGACAGCATTGACAGAAAAGAACTTTACACTGCTCTTGAAGAACTGGGCATACCAAAGAAATTAATAAGATTGTGTAGGATGACAATGCTGACAGTGAAGGGCATGGTGAAGATTCAGAATGACTTATCAGGAGAGTTTCACTATGGAAAGGGAGTCCTCCAGGGCGATGCTCTTGCTTGCCTCCTCTTCAATCTTGCCTTAGAAAAAGCTATGAGAGATGCTGGAATAGATTCCTCTGGGACTGTATTCAACAGGTTGGTGCAGGTCCTAGAATACGCTGATGACCTAGATATAATCGGGAGGTCCCTTCGAGCAGTCACTGAAGCCTTTCTTGCTCTTGAAGGTCCCGCAAGGAGACTGGGTCTCATAATAAATGAAAGCAAGACAAAATACATGGCCACAGTACAGGAGGCTAGAGAAGGAGAGCACATCCAAATTGGCATCTATTCCTTCGAAAAAATCAATAACTTTGTTTATTTAGGATGCCAAGCAACGCTGATGGGGAAACAACAGAGGAAATAAAGCGAAGAATCACCTCAGCTAATAGGTGCTTCTTTGGTCTCAGACGCTTGTTCCAAAGCAGAATAATTGCCAGGAGCATCAAGCTGCTTTTGTATAAAACACTGATCCTCCCAGTTCTCACCTATGGTTCTGAGACCTGGACCATTTCTAGAAAGTCTGAGTCAAGCCTGCTGGTTCATGAACGCAAAATCCTCCGTAGTATATTTGGTCCAATATGTGTGGGAGGTGAATGGAGGAAGAGAACCAACCAAGAACTGAACACACTTCTGAATGAACCAGATATTGTGAAAATTATAAAGCTTGGTAGACTCAGGTGGGCTGGACACGTGATCAGAATGGGAGAGAATGAAATACCAAGAAAGGCTCTCACAGAACAGATCTATGGCACCAGGAGAGTTGGTAGACCCAAACTACGTTGGGAAGACGGTGTGAGCTATGATGCGCGCCACATCCTTGGGACCCGGAACTGGAGAGCAGCTGCACTTGACCGGGACAACTGGCGGAGGCTGTTAAAGGAGGCCTTGACTCAGTAATGGGTTGTTGCGCCGCTGATGATGAGTATTTATTTTATAAATGTATTTTTAAATCATATAATATTAGTTTCAGTTTACCTCAGTTACTAATCCTTTACGATTTTGTTTACGATAGATTATACTATTCATAAGAAGAATTATGGATAGTATTTTTTGTTTTATTTAAAAAAATTTAACGAGTATAAATTAATAACTCAATTGTGCAACTATTAACTTCACTTCATTTACTGTATTTTGTGTAATTTTTGTAAACAGTGACTGTTCCCAGGGGCGCAGTCTATGTAAGTTATATCTTTATTAATGTTAAATGAATAAAATGGAATGTCACTTACTTATCGAGAAATGAAATAATTATTTTTATGATAAATTAGGCCTGTGAATAAATAATAATCATAATTCATTTTCTACTACTATTATTATTATTATTATTATTATTACATAATGCGCTGTTACCATTATATGATAAAATAAATATGTTTGATCCAACTAAAGTTAAACACAACGGAATAAAATGCCACTTAATCCTCTGGACGGGGCTGTGGCAACGAGTCTACTGTAAAACCCTCTTAACAAAAGATGCTCCTTTTTAGTGGTCATAAAAATAACCTTTCTTGAAGTGAAGGGGACAAGCAGGTCAAGCAGGCCGTATTTTACGGCCCTATCTGGTACCGACAACCCGCTGAGGGCTATTCAGAAACAGCTTAGCGAGGCTGACATTACGGGGGGCGATCATCGAGAATCATCCGAGGACGTTTGACCCTATTGGGGGTGAAGGTTCAGACGTACTGATGGTTCGGAGGTAAGGGAAGGAATACGTCGCTACCGAAACAAAGATATTTCTACTAGCGGCTGGATAAAGCAGCAAGAGTAGGAAGTCGAAGACCTCCACAGATTACATCATTCGTAACAAACCATGGAGATCCCAACAAGGAACGTAGGATTTGGGACTGCAACTGTTCCAACTTACACTTGTTGGAACATACATCTCTCAGGCAGCATAGATCAGTACTGTCCGAAGAAACAGAAGATGGTAACTATTGTGCGCAGAGTCAGGCGGTTGCGACACGAGAGCATGAGATACAGTTTGGCTTGTTGAGGTGTAGTCACGTGGGCGTTGAAACTAAGACGTCGGACCCGTCGACGCTAACCCTGAAGGTGCGATCGCTGAGATCGGACCGCAGAAAATACACAATGGGCGGAGGAATGGGGGAATGGGGCAATTTAAGGTGTTCATGCTAGACTGTATCGAAGGCCATTCTTAGATCCAACAAGACAGTGTCTATAGACTCATTCTTGTTGTCGGCGTCAGACAAATGCGTAACAACGCGTACAAGCTGCAAAGTTGTCTGCGAAACCCGAACTGTTCACTGTGGATGAAATTATCCAACAGCGGCGAGATAGGGGCCAGGAGGAGCTTCAACACCTGAAGCCGGAAGATATTACAAATCTGCGGCCCCGATCCGCTCAACGGGCCCGACTGCGATTCAGTTTACAGGAAGTCGAAACTAGTTCGTCCCTCGTCCCTGGGCGAGGGTGTCTTGTGGAGGGAGGGAAAAATATTCAGATAGGAAGTCCCGGACGACTACCGAGTGGGTAGAGTCGTCCGGAACGCCGCCTCGGTGAACGGTAAATTGCGTCTCCATGCTGTCAGCGAAGACCTCGGCCTTGCCTTCTTCCGAAAACACAACCTCGATCGGAGTTTCCAGCGGCTTTCGAATCCTAACCGCTCTCCAGACGGAGGCGTGGTCGACTTCCAGGGACTCAAGATATGAGTCCCAGCGATCATGGTTTACGTACTACAAAATTGTTTGGACGTAAAGAGACGGGCTGAAAGCATCGCTTAACGGCGGGATCTTGGGTTCTTTACCATCTGCGGCGGAGCTTGCGCTGAAGCCAGATGACATGGATAGCTTCCGGAAGAAGCGCCGATTTGCGATGGTTCATCTCGAGCGTATATGTATGTCGATCCACGACTCCTTGATCCACTCCTGAAGATGTACGGAGATCCAGATTGTCACGAGTGACAATGGAGTCCGCTGGGACGTAACTGCCGAGACAGCTCGTCGTAGTAGGAGCGCCAATTGACCCTCCTAACAAGACGATTGGGAAGTCGGGGTGAAGCTGACAGTTCTCGAACGGTTATAAACAGGGAATTGTGATCGGATGAGAGGTCCGACACAGACGAGGCCTGGATTTGATGGACCACAGCAATTCCTGACAACGACAATATCAATCGGAATTGCTGACCGGAATAGGGGAAAAGGGTGGGAGCGTCTGGGCCGATACCGTGAGTATTGGGGCCGTCGGCGAGAGAGAGTTGCCGTAGGTGTTGGTAGCCCTACTGTTCGAGGACGGGTGTTTGGCGTTAAGGTCACCGACTACATTGGTTGAGAGTGGGTAGTCGTGGAGGCCGTATCACTCCTCGGGCGGGGGCGCCGTCCGCAGGCCAGGCTGGAACAAGGCGCAACTCCGATCCATCTGCTTCCAGCGTCACCGCACAGCCTTCGATGAGAATAGTGGTTGGATATTAGTGGGAACAGTGGCCTATGGGATATCCGCCTGTGGATCAGAATTGCAGTTTCCCCAGAGGGGGGATGACGCGCCTGTAAGGAACGAACCTGACGATAACAAGTATAAGAAGCAAGAGAGAAACGATTATAGGGTGCTAGATGAGTTTTGCAGAGACGTACGACATTGTGTGTATGTGGTAATTTAATTAAGAACTCTGGATCCTCTTGAAAACTTAAAATAGACCCCCTCTTCACATTCTCGTAACCATGAAGACACCAAAACATGCAAAAAGAAAAAGTAGATAATGACCCCATTAAAATAGACCCCCTCTTCATATTCTCGTAACCATGAAGACACCAAAACATGCAAAAAGAAAAAGTAGATAATGACCCCATTGCTTATGACTTTGAATGTTTGTGGCACGGAAAAATGCTGTTAGTTTTAACAGTGTATTAGCTGCTGCTCTCACGTCTGTACTACAAAGTGTGTGCGTCCGCTGTCTTTGTACGTAAAAGAAAAAGGAAATTCAGGTTGACATTCTCGTTGTTAAAGTACTCTATCAGTCAAATTTTTCCGCTTGCTTTTAATTAAATTGCATCTGGATTTTGTCATTTTTTATACGGAGCAAAATAGTGTAGTATGATACAACAGAGGTTACTATAAGCGCATTGTGTTAATCTAAACGTAAATATTTAGGGTAAGTGAATAATTATAAAAGACTTTGATGCGAGTCATTAAATTTCGAAACTTAACATATTATGCCCCCCTCAGATTTGCGTACCACATTGTTAGTTACACACTGTGTGTTTGTTTGCGCGCGCGCGCGCGTGTATATAACATTGTGCCCAATTAAAACATACGTGCGGCAGATTTCGGGTGCTTTCCTGGAGTGATTTATGTAAGGTTTAGACGTATGGACGTTGCAAAAGAATATTTTGGAAATATAATACAAATAGCAGGTCGATTCACTTTACCTGAGTTTCTTATTTCAGTTTTGTTCATGTCATTTGCGTCCCAGATTCTCAGTAGAAGGTCATTTTCTCTTTCTAAGGATTTTATTTGCTCCAGATCACGACATAGTTTACCTCTTGGAATGGTTATCGAATTAAAAAAAACCTCTTGAAATTTTATGAGTTATCATTGTTTATAAATTTGCTGCAAAATTTGATTATAAATCAGCAGATATTTTGAGAACTTCAACCCAAACAAAACGTCTTGCGGAACATAAATTAATTGAAAACACTGATGGAGCTAAACATGTAGGGAAGACGAGAACAGTAGTAAAGCTCAATCAAGAAGTATGTGATGTCTGATAGTGTTACAATTGAATGGTTTTTTTAGATTATACTAATAACCGTTTCAAGTCGGTTCTTTTATTTAAGGCGTTAAAAGCCGGAAAATACTTTAATCGATTATAGAAACATATAGAGTATAATTCAGTTACAGAAAAAAGTGTAGCGCTAAATTTCTAAAAGTGTACAAATATTGTTGTAATTAATCGTTATAATTGTGATAAATCATCGTTTTTCCGTAAATTACTTCTTGCTCTCACGTATGCTGCATGCGTAAGTGGGATTTGAAGGTTTCTGATTTTATTATGAAACTGGGCAGCTTTGTTTGTTATGGAAAACTAATATCAGTCTACGTTCCTCAAGGTCGTGGTGTTATTCTAGAATCAGCATCGTATATTAGGCATCGTCCATGGAGAGAGTGTTGAAACACGAGTTACCTTTGGCTTCGTCTGAACATAAACTCCATGATTCTGATGGAACGTAAGTGCCATCTCTTTGCACTGAGATAATATACGTCATGGGTAAAGAAATATTTGGATAGTTAGTCGACTTGTTGACTTGTAGATACTCACTTTCCTGTTATAAAAATAGTAGTTTGAGGAATAATCTCCCTTGTTGAGACTTATAAGTTAAAATCACGTCACACAAGAAGGCAAGGAAAATAAATAGGTGAAGAATGGCAAAGTATTCTTCTTCCAAAAATAATTCGGATGACTTATCCAACTCTGTGGCAATTTAGGTTCGTGTACAGTTATCAAGAGTGTGGAACATTGATAGTATTAAAAAATAATTTCATACATTTTTTAATAGCATGAAACAAGGTTGGAATAAAACAAGAAATACATTCTTACCACATGGGTGTGGTATTCACTCGACACCCATATCACGCTACATAAACTTTTTATGGCTAGATAATATACAAAACAAAGCAGTTCTACATACTTTCAAGCATTAAGGTTCAACCATTTACTTAAATTATGATATAAAACTATGATGTAATAGTGACTTAGTCGTTACAGCAGTTTTTATAATTGAATTTTTGCTGAGACATAAATGGTTTATTTCTGTTAACAGCTAATAAATTGAACACGATTTCTCATTAAATATCAACATAGAAAAATAAGTACTTTGTAAAAGAACTCACGCCAATTTGTTTTGAACGATTAACGCTTTTTTTTGTGGATAAATAATATCGTCAAAAATCAATAATGTTTAACAAAAACCATCAATTTAACAATATTTTTGTTTGGCAGAATTATGTTTTGTATTGACATATCGTTTTACGTTAGTTTTGGTTATTTGTTATTTCCATCACGCTTCGGTCGGCCCTGTGTACACTATATCATCCGGCGAAGTGAAGAGATGTAGTTTGCACAGGCATACATTTTGCTGACGATTTGGTACACAAATGACCAACTTGTCTGAAAACCTCACATATTCACCATATTGTAAATACCTATTTAATATGAGATTATGAAGCTGCAGGCCAGCGTGCCATTGACTGACGAACGATGGAATATTTCCATTTCTGAAGACTACTTTTTTCTCTTCGGACATGTGCAGATTTATCCTGCAAATCGGTCTTGTACGGCAGCCTGACGGGAAGAAAATGTTCAGAAACGTGAATGACAGCAACATGTTCAGAAGTTGCATGGTCAGCATCTTTGGAGAATCGGCTGCCTTAACACGCAGAGCTAATGTCGACCATCAGCAGTATGTATTCTCTTAAATGATATTGACATTAATTCGAGACATATTTTTACTGTTATTGTTAATAAGAACAACTAATTATATGTATGTCATCTGTAACAAAATAGCTCCTTTTTGGCCGTCTTGAAGGCCATTCAGAGAGGTAAGGCCATTCAATGGAAACAACATTATATCTTCATTCCAACAAACAACACAGTTCTAGTCCAAGGTGTAACGAATGATTTCACTATACCTCGTCACTTGAGAGAGATTTGCTCGAGCTACAGTGAATACATTAGTCTTATGAATAAAATTCTTATTAGTATTACGTTTCTGAAGGGGACACTTCATATATTAAAAATAATTACGGCTTATATTGAGTATGGAATAAAACAAAATAGTGTATATCCATAAATATGACTGTAAACACTTTAGAAAATTCTGCCATAAGTAAAAAAATCTTTTATGGAGTTTTAAAAATATAACTCGTAATTCTGTAAAACCGTTAAACTTGTTCCGATGTTTGAATAACATTTTTAATTCCGGATATAGATCTACTATTGGAGTACAGCTTTTTGTCGTCCTTTGTGAACGGTGTTTGTAGGAAGTGCTTTGAAATCAACTGTAGATTTTTGAGAAATGAAAGTAATATCAGATACTAGGTATATGTAGTATGGCCACTTTGAAGCGTTTGCAACTAATGTTTCCTCAAAAGAGTTATGCTCATGAGAGTTAGCAATTTGAAAGTAATGAGCGAGTTTATTATTCGGGCTCCCATTAAGGTCATCCGTTCCGAACGTACAAGCTGGCAGTATCAGCTCGCTGACTCCTGTGATAAAACTTGCTTAGTAGGTTGTGGGGAATCCGCTAACACCTCAAACACCTCTTCGCCCGCTTGTCACCCATAATTCGCCACCACAGAAAAATCCTGAAATATAACTCCCTCGTGGATTAATATTTATCAGTGTCCCCCCAACTGGATACGCCAATGCAACAAAACGTTCGGACTTTATCCCCGCACACGTTCAGACCGTACACATCCTTACGCAGTGTTAAACGAAAACGGACATGTTTTTAAAATTAAACGAAACGGAAATTGAAAATTAATATTCAATATAAATAACTTACAGAGAGCGTTACTTTTTATGGGACGTGGATTAGCTCACGTTCGTTACGAGAGGATCTGGCACAAAACCTTGCAGGTATCAGCATCAACGCAGAACTCAATATCTGTCATATTATTGGTGAGGTTACTCAGAAACTCAGACCGCCTTCACCTTTCTTTAGTTAAACAACGTTGCCCAACACTGTGAAAACATTTGTTCCTGTTATTACATTATTTTAAATAATTACTATCACGTAATGTTTTTCTATGTAGTAACAAGTTTCTACAATAAATAAATCGTGTACAAATAATAATAATTTATAATATAGTTTTACTTAAATAGTAAGGTTGTAAAAATTGTTTTACAGCCTTATTTAATTGTCTTATGTCTTATTTAATATAATGTCTTACTTAGTTTTAAATAAGACATTGTATCTGATTCGGAGAAAAGAATGTTTCCCGAAATTAGAGTAGGAATCCTTAAAACTTCCCACCACTACTGCGAGGTCTAAAGTGAACGAATACACACGAATTTTTGCGCAACTGGGCTTTTCTGCCGTTTCCTCTATGACGGAAAGGTCCAGATTGTAATAAATGAACCAGGATCATCACGGTACGTAGAATAATATGAATACCATTCTTCAAAGTGTCAAGCAAACTCAGATGTGCTGTCAAGTGACGAAGCTGATTTTCATTTAACGGGTAGTGATAACAAACAGAATTTCTGTACTGGGCAGAAAATAATTCTAGACAACTTCATGAGCGTCCTATCCACTGTGAACATGTCACTGTTTGAGGCGCTGTTGCGGATTTTGGAGTGATAGGCCCGTACTCTTTTGAGGAGGGAATGCAAGCCGTTACCGTAACTTCCGATCGTTACGCTGATAAGACACGCGACTTTCTATAATCGAAGTTTCATGAACTCGGAGATAAAGTTGTGTGGTTTCAACAATATGGTGCCACAGCTCACGTAGATAGACGATCTATGGATATGCTGAGAGAAAATGTTTCTAAGGCGTCTAATCTCACAACGATGCGACATCCCGTGGCCGGTACGTCCTCAGAGCATCGGAAGGCGGAAGTCTTCAAACATAAGCCGAGGTCAACCGATGATCTAAAAACTGCTGTCTGACAAAAATCGCTACGATACCACAACAAATGACCAGGCAAGCAATGCGGAACCTCAGGGAGAGGCTGCAAACTTGGATAGGTAATGAAGGTCGCCATTTGAATGATATAATATTTTAAAAACAAAGTAACATGTAAGTTATACAAAATGATAACAATTTTTCTTTTACATTATAAAATAAACATAACATAAATTATATATAATATAACGTAATTTTTGTGTGTGTCTTCTATGGTGTCGATTTTGTTCTGTTTTCAAAACCTGGAAGTATTTCTGCATAGAGTGTAATAAAATGTATTGCGAATGGGTGGTAAGTACGGTACGACTCTGAAATGATCACAACGCGTCAATGTCCTCTACTAGTTTTCTGTCGTACAAGCCTACTCGTTATAGTTTTCTTCAAGGCTGAATAGTTAACGGTTTTAACGACATGTAGTACATGATAATATTAGATTACTCGTAATCCATACCGAAAATGGAAACGAAGAAAGGCGACGTACAGAAGCACCAAAAGATGAACGGTTTTATTCGGACAAAACTAAACGCTGATAGTGGGCAAAATAATTATCTATTCTTCAGTGTAAAGTCTGTTTTATGCCTGTTCTTAGATTTGTTAGGCGGGAAGTCAAAGTAAAATTATAATGATGTACGTAAAAGAATTTTTGGAAATAATAAAAGAAGGGATTCCGCACTTTTCACAAGAAAACAGTTTTCAAGCATTGAAAAGTATAAAATAAGAAAAGGTTGACAGCTACGCCAGAACGCTAATGTCTGCAGAATTGTTCAGGCGGAAAAAAATATCATGGTATCATGTAGGTTCACAATGTAATAGTCTTAACGCACTAAAAGGTGATATAGACATGAAGGTTTCTTCATGCCTAGATTACGGTGTTATAATTCGTAAACAAGTGTAGGTTAAAAACCTGACGATAGAAATTGAACACTGACCTCGAGGCGCTCTGAACAAACACCTCGTTTGGAGGCTAACGAAACTTTCAGTCATATCGCACGTAGAGATTGTCAACGTTAGAGAAGCTCAATTTGCGCCGGTAACGAGAAAGGTTGGGGTACACGACAATATTGGTAGGTGTACCCACTTCCCCCACTACTCCACCCTCGTGTTTCACTGCGCATACGCTTCTCTATCGTTGACAACCTCTACGCACAACAGTCGTGTGCAGTGTTTCATAGTGTGAACATCGGCTACAGGCTACAACAAGGCTGGAAAATACAATGGAAGCAATGTGTGACGAAGATAGAATTAGTGAGACAGTGAACTGTTATCGCGTAATCTCCCATCACTCCTCTGTAGACAACGTAAGTGAATGTAATTCATTCGCTGGGTCTGCGCAGCTCAGCAACCTAGAAAGGCTGTCACATTTTTAATAACTAAGCTGTTGGCTACATATAAAGTTTTAAGCAAGATTCTCCCTACAGACAACTAGAGAGCTTAGTATTCAACAGTTGTACGATCAAGCACCATATATCGTCTACTAAGTCTATTAAGAAAGATGTAATCAGGAAGAACTTTCTCACTGTTGGTGATGACAAAGAAGTATTGAGTTGACGAAAACATCTCAGTGAAGGTTTTCCAAGATCAAACGACTGAAAAGGATTGCACACGTTTTCTAATAAAATATCAGTACTGAAGGAAATTAGGTGATGTGATTGACTGTCGCAAAAGGTATCAGCTTTATTGTCGGGTGTTAAGATACGAAAGACGAGGGTAATTAATTTACACAATATATCTTTCGAATCTAAATTTCCACCAACGTGGATTTATTTTTATAAAAATGCAATCGAAATGAAAGGCTGACTCACCAAGTTTTCACAGTTTGTGTCAGTATAAGAGTAGGTGTTTGTTTAGGAAGAAGTTAAATATTGTTAGCTGCACATTTTAATTCACGGAAGAATCGCGAAAGAAACTGACCAGCTTGTTTGAAGTAAGATGTTAGCAGTATAGAAGGTTACTTGATGCATTCAAAAAATTGAAGCAGGATTGAAAGAGAAGGCTTCAAAGCCTGTTAAATTACTATGTGATAAGTTATTACAGTCATGTGATTTGTGAAAGTTGTACTAGTAATTAGAAACGTATAAATTAGATTAATATAGGCTTAAATAAATTATTCAGGCAGTCACTAGGTAAATTCAATTAATATTATTACTTGTGCATTTGTTATGGCGATATTTCATAAAGAAACTAAATCGGGACTAGAGACAGTGACACACTCAAGAAGTTTACGAAGTTTATTTAACACTTTTGCGGTTTATCTGATAGTTCTTCTTCGTAGTAATTACTACTTACAGTTGCCAGTAATTGTGCAATAGTTGCAACAGTCGCCAAGCCCTTCCCTTCATATTCCAGGTTACTGCATTTTGACAGTCTGGATATTTCAGGAGTATTAGTCGCTCTCTGAAGTTTCCATTAGGTTTAGCACTCGGTGACTTTGGTCTACAGTACCGAACAACTTCCGACTACCGTAGATATTATAATATGTAACAAGTATTCTTGGTGTGTGTGTAGTGTATACACTGTACGAGTATACCTTTTATTTCAATATCGTTCAGTCAGCGCGACACACAATATGTCAAAGATGTTTTTAACGATTCCAGGAATTTCTTGTCTGCTAGATTGTTTCGTTACTGTATCTCCAGGAATAAGTATATTATCACTGTTAATGAAAATATTGGTTTTAGAGCTAGATATATGATTTAATTTATTTAAGAACATGCCCAAAATATTTCTATAGATGAAACCCTTCGCGGTATTTCTTTATTTCTAATGAGACCGTAGAGCTTCTCCCTTCCGGACTGTAACTTAAAAACCTAAATAAAGGTTTCAAGCAAGTTGTACTTTTCTGAGAGACGAATTATGTAATACTTTACTATGAAGAATGATGTTAAAACAGATGGAAAGCTTATTAAACGGATAAGAAATTGGAATATGCAACTGCAGCGGAATAAACAAGGAACTGGAACAATATACACAGCAGCGTTAGAAATATGAAAACATAGAATTATTGATTTGAAGTTGCAAATATTAAAACATACGTGTCCAAGAATAAATTCAGTTCCCGTAATGCGATGAGAACGAGTAGTTAAAAAATGACGTATGAGGTGTTTGTATGTAGTTATACACAAAATTGTCTTTCTACTATCAGGGGCGTATTTACTAAAGTTGACAAGAAATACAAATTAGTTAATTTCTCAGTTGTATACACTAATGCAGTAGTAATCCTTTTTTAAATGTAGGTCTACAAACAAGTTTATTACACAGCATTTGCGTGTACGTTGTACGTTTCAAATATGAAATATAGAAAATTAGTGAAGTCAATAAGTATCTCATAAACAGTGTTTCAGTAACTCTTATTTTTACTATGTTATTACTTTAATGTGGTTGATTTCAGTATGTTATTACACATTTTTCAGCCACTTTGAATATTGTAATATTTTTTAGTTTTAACTTGTTTTTTTCTTTTGTATGAAGCCGACTCGACGGGACCCCCCCCCCCCCCCCAAGACCAAATTCTAAACTCGCTACTGTCTGCTTTTGGAAAGAAGGAAACCTAGTAAGAAACGTGTGTCAGAAGTGTCTGGTAATAATATCGATGCCTTGTTAGCTAACCGATACCTGGTAAATTTTGGTACATTATATACAGTATCATATAATAATTCATAATGTGATGATTAGAGGGGAATTTCTTTTTGTCATTAAAGTTTACAGGTGTTGCCAAAAATATTTGCGATGACAGGCATACGTTACATGTTGACGATATAATATTAGTATGCACAAGAGAATCCAGTAGAAATGAATCCTACAATACAAATTAGATTATTATGTAGAAAGTGTGCATCAGTATTTGGATTAATATTGTAACCAATTAAATAAATGTGTTAATTTTGTTTTTTTGTAAAAAAATTTTCTTTTATTGTTTATTTATTTATTTATTTTTTTTATCTAAATTAATTTAAAATTAATTAATTTAAAATGTATTGTGGTGTTCCGAACTTCTTGTTATTGGTTTTAATTGAATTAGGTCCTTTTTAGTATTTACAATTCATTCACCAGTTAATAAGATTGTCTCAAAAACCAATCGATTAGTGAACTTTCCTTATTTGGAGGTTATCTTCCTTCGTGGTTGTGAAATTCTGGTAGTTATCGCTCAATTAAAATTATGTATATGCTAATTATTATATAGGAATAAACAATATTCAATTTTATGATCTTCAATGAATTTTATTAACAAATATTGATATGTTCGATTTTCTATCGATTTATTAATCGACTCTCTCAGGGTATATTTCGATAGTTCGTACAATTATTTAGTATCGGTTCTTTTAACAGTTATTTTATAGGTAGTCAGAGAAAAAGGGTAAAGTATGGAAAGTATAACATTACAATAATATATCAACTTAAAAATTAAAATACATATATGACATTCAATATATAAGTGTGATTAAAGAAATTTGCGAACCGTTCAGTTGAATAGGCAGTGTCGCGTTGGATTGTGGGAAGAAAAAGATGGCCGCTTCGAGTTCAGATGTCAGACGAATACACCTCGCTATTTCTACTTCCAATAAAGGCTGCTTTTCCTGTGACTTCTCGTTCCTGCTGTTGCGATTATTCCTTCTTGTGTTGGTGGAGTGTTCCTGGTTAAGTTTTAGTGGTCCACTTCGATAAAATGTGTTGTTAAAGTTATTTTTCACTTTCGGCTATCAGGCCGATAATTGCTGTTTGTTTCGTGATGTGGAATTAATGTTTTATTATCGTTTAATGAGTGTATTTACTGTGTTCTGTTCTTGTTCTGTATTAATTTAATGTTTGTTGGTGTTCGTTTCACTGAATTTACGTTTAGAATGTATTTTTACAAAACTCGCGTTTTTCGCATCAGGCTAGGCTTATTGGATATGCGCCATTTATGTCTTAGCTATTAGGTTAATATTGCTTAAGAGCTCGTGTCAAGTGTACTTCACAATATCTAATAATGAACTAACTAACTTCTTTCGTCTTCTCCAAAAGTCTTAGCCAAATTAATATTAGCAATCCATTGTTTCAAAATTATTTTACATCCTGTGCATGTGAGAATGTTACATTATAGAACTGAATATATTTTTGCTATTATTCAAATTTATTAACTACTAAATACATAATCTTCTTCTTCAGTTCAGTCTGCTTGATTTGATACCAAATAAGATAGTTTTATTAATTTTTTGATCTAAAATGCTATATTTACTTCATTTTGGAAATTGTAAGTTTTAAAATTCACTTCCTGTCCTTTTCAAAAATGTTGCCATTTTACATGTTATATTAATGATTGTATTAAATCTCAGATTGACATAAAAGGTTTATCTTTCCTTAATTTCTTGTAATTTGATTAATTGGTTCTCTTTTAAAATATTATACATTAATTTGTGACTCCCCTCTCTGAATTTTTAGTTTTTACATTTGCATTTTTGACAATAATTCTTGCTATCTTTTTACAAAATCTTTCTTACTTATATTTCCAATTACATGACTCTATGACTGATTTACCTTATATAAATTCCATCAGTTTAATTGTTTTTCTGTACTTATTTCATCAATTTTGATGCTGTTTAGTTTTAACATTTGGCCTAGATTTCTAACAGTTTTTACATACAAAGTTTTTAAATAATACATTTTGTTTATACCCTCTCTGACTTTCTATTCTATTATGACATTAATTAACATTTTCTTATTTTAACAAAAGAACAATTAGTATATAATTTATACTCTTAATTCATAATACATAATTGAAATTAACAATGGTCTTTCAAACTCGGACATTTTATACTTAACTATTATTAGTATTACACAATAAATATTTTATAAATAAAGAATGTTATTTAATTCTGACATTTTATACTTAACTATCAATAGTAACCTATTCTAAATAAACAAAACATATTGGTCCTTCCATCATTTACTCTATTTCTTACACTAGGTTTTATTTTCAGTTTTAATCTGTTTTTTTGTTTGACTTTGGGGTAATGACTCTTTATCACTTCACTTTTTATTATGGCCTGCTCTTGTTTTATCTACTTGTCATTCTAATGAATGTTGTATATAAAGAGTGGCAGTTATTATTCAGAAACACCTGTATTATCTGTCATGATAATACTTTATTTAATATTATTCATGGACACAATATAAACACTTCAAAGTTGTATTATTTCACAATTTACTCAGTTTGTGAACTGCAATATTGACACATAAGGTTTATTTATTATAACACAAAAACTTGCACTGGTCCCCTTTTCATTCTTGGATTTTATTTCTAAATAATTTTATAGTTTTATTAAAATCAAGAAATCTATTTATAGAAGATAATGAAGGTTTGTTTTTTGGCATTACATAATTATTTCACATTGGTTCACTTTCAATTCTACTTTATACACTTTTGGCTTACATTTATTTTACATGGTTTCTAAATTTGCTATTTTGTTGTACTTTCATTTGTTATTATGTTTATCACTTTCTCTTGGGGTTTGCGTTTTTTTTATAAGAGCACTCCTTCTTGTGGATGCTGTCTTGTTCTGGTTTCTTCATTGATTACTCCTATTCTTCTTGTTCCTTATAAAAGTATTTCCTGTATCTTCTTATGGATGTTGTCATGTTTAGGGTTTCTTCCTTACCTACTCCTATCCTACCTGGGTATTACCTTTTTCTATATTTTTAGTTTTGCAGTTTACTTTGATGATTCATCACTCATTGTAACATTGGTTTTAAATGAAACTTTTACTTTAATCTATGATTATACTGTACGGTGGTTCTTAATTAATTTTTTATTTTGCTTTCTCGGATTTTAAAATGTTTTTATTTTATTTTTATGATCATTCTACCATTCAGAATTATTGGCATTATCTGTCATGCTACAATATAAGTATTTTGCCCTCATCAAACTGTAATTTTTAAAATATTTTCCGGAAGGCGAAGTCTAGAATATACAAATCAAATAACCTACCGATCGAGTCTTTGTCTCTCTTGTGGTTAGTTGGAAGTACGTGCTTTTGATTGTTTGAAAATATGCTCGCAAAAGTATTTAATTAAAACGAAAATGATCACAACCGTAACTGGATACTTCAATGCAGTGCCATCAGATACAAATACTGTTTAACTTTTTAATATTTACATGTACTTTTCCGGTTGCAGCTACAGACGTTTTATGGTTTAAGAAATAAGACTTTGGAAGCTTTTACAACGTTTTGCTGGTTGTTAGATGCAGTGGCGAAGTTACATGGAGCCAATTGAGGCAATACCTACCCTAAAAAATTCTGTAGACTAAAAATTATAAATACGTATGAACTAACATAACGTAAAGATTATACATTGTTACCACGACTGTCAAATTTATTAAACCGAAACGTGCTTTACTGAGCGACCGCTAGATGGTGACAGGTGAGATTCGGCATAGCTCGTTTAAAGCGAATGAGGCAACGTGAACTTGCCTCAGCGTTTTTTGTATACATCGTATGTAAGCAGTGTAGTGGTTTGATAGGGAAGTGAAGGGAGGGGGGATTGTCCCGCGCTGTACACATAGAGCGTTGAGGCATGCCTCACTTTTGTGAGTCCAAACAGTTAAGTTAAAGCGCCTGTGTTGTTTATAAGTGTGTTTATTTTATGCGGTTATTAAAAGTGTCCCTGTTATTCCGCTGAACTAACAGAAGACCAAGATTTGAATTATTTGTAACATTAAACATATAGGCTATATAGAAACTAATCAAGTTTAAAATTTTGAAGTTCAATCAGTTGTATTATTGTGTATAACTAATACAAGGATTGTTCAATAGAAACACGTATAGAGCTGTAAAGCATTTTTTATTCAACGATTTTAAAAGAAGTCTCCAATAACATTAAGACATGAGTTCCACTGTTGCGCTAACCTGTAGATTCTCTGCTAGTAAAATTCTTACGGCTATTTGTGGAACCATTCGGTTACAGCAAACTCTACCTCAGCGTCCGATTTGAACCACCGTCCTTTTAGTGATTCCTTAAAAAAATTTAAGATAAGATTTTTGCCTACCCATTCATTAACTACGAGCTTCGCCACTGGTTAGATGTAGGTAATCTAAAAACTAATTTTAGCCGGTGGTGCCAAAGATTTTGGCTTGTCAGCATCCATTCAAAAATACCTAAAACTCTACCGTATTCCAGAAAAATGTATATTGTTACAATAAAGGTCGATGATGACTAAAGAAAATATAATCATAAAAATAACTAAGAGCGTAAGCAGTAAGCTATGAATGTGCGCGTTCGTTGTATTACGTAGACACTTATGTAGCGTCAAAGGCGTTTCAAAAGTATTAGATTTATGATGACAGTAAAAGCATTCACATAATTAATGTTTTAACGCAATCAGTGGCGGCTCGTCCATAAGAGCACGTGAACCCCCTATAAAAATAATTATACGATATAAATTATACATCTTTATTGACGCAGTACTAAAATGGCTTATCTTCAGTAAGTTTAAAAGAGCGGACAATGAAAAACAGCGTAGAACGCGCCAAGTGAAGTTAAGTGTAATGACGCGCCAGCGGCTGGGAGCGGACTGAATGCGCCGCTCTCGATGCTGTACACACGGGATATACGACAGACGGGCGAGTCCATTTGCTCGCGGTAGGGGGGAAACATGTTTACAAGCGGCTTAACGGAGAATACCGATGAGCTGCCTCTGACACAGCTCAGCTCAGTAGTTCCACGGCTGTAGTTGACGGTGGATGCTCCTTACCTTGGCGCGCGCGCGTGTTACATTTGTGTTTTGCAGTTTCGATTATTTTTTAGTGATAAAGTTTTAGTTGAAATTACAGTTTATCTATTATAGTGTAGCAAGTGAACTGTTGTTTTTATTTACTGTACAATAATGGTAAGTACCTGTAAGTACTCAGTTAGTAATTTAAACGAAGTAGCGTTTGCCAGTTTACCCATAGAAGTTAAAATAGCAATAAAAGAGAGTGGTAGGCCAACGCCCCGACTTAATATAAGTCAAACATCGACATCAAAATCTAGAACTTTTAAAAGAGAATTTAAAGAAGAGCTATACGAAAGAATTCCTTGGCTTTGTGGTTGCGAACAAACAAACAAAATTTTTGTTTTCCTTGTTTGTTATTTTCCCGTGAAAAGGGCGATCCTGCTTGGGTGAAAAACGGCGTTTGTGACTTAGCTCATTTGAATCAAAAAATTAAAAAACACGAAAGTTCTCGTGGACACATAAGTGCTACATTGGATTTTAATTTGCTGGGAAAGGTTGACGTTCGTCAGCAGCTTGACAGTGCTTATCGACAAAATATTAAAAAGCACAATGAGCAAGTGACTAAAAATAGGTATGTCCTTTCTACGCTTATAGACTGTATTAAATTTTGCGGTGCATTTGAGTTGGCTCTTCGAGGTCATCGTGAGGATGACGATTCCTTAAATCCTGGCATATTTAAAGGGCTTGTAAATGAATTGAAATGAATTGTTAGATTGGATGCTTTTTGTGTGTCAAGAAAACATAATAGAAGAAATAAAAACTGCACAGTATGTTTCTTTGATTTTTGTTTTGTTTTGTTCGCCTCAATACTGGGGTGGTTTAGGAAAAAAACATTAGGAAAAACCCAAAGGAACAGCCGAAAAATAGAAAAAAATCGAAATTGGTAATTGCCACTTCGGATTCCTTTCAATAGATGGCGTTCGTGGCGGACCTATTGTTTTACAGCTGCGCCATGCATAATCTATGCATAACTGTTATTCATTCCGTGCGGTTGTGTGAAATCTATTACATTTCAAATCGTTTTTTCGTAAAAAAAGGTAGTGGATTTTGAGAATAGATTTGGTTAAAGCGAATTTAATTACATTTTGCGAACATTCATTTTGATCAGCCATTCTATTAAGGTAAATTGACTTTGCAGGCTGACATAACCACAAATTCATTCAAATGTGTTTTAGCGAGACTCGAGGAATTAGTTTGAGGATTTCAATATTGTAAAGTTCTCAAGGTAAGTTCGACAGATTTGAGTGACTGTGAAAACAATTCCGTGTCGTTTTACAGTGTGCATTACAATAAATTGACTTTGCAGGCTTAGACATAACCACAAATTCATTCAAATGTGTTTTAGCGAGACTCGAGGAATTAGTTTGAGGATTTCAATATTGTAAAGTTCTCAAGGTAAGTTCGACAGAGTGACTGTGAAAACAATTCCCTGTCGTTTTACAGTGTTCATTACAATGCCAAGGAGAGGACGAGGTGACATAGGTCGTCGAAGTCAGTCAAATGCGCGGCGAGCTACTTCACGTGCAAACCGCACTGATGACCAGCGAGCGACGGATAATGAAAATAGTCGTATTGGCATGTCCGAATTACGCTCGAGAGCGACTGAAAATGAACGACAAGCGAATAGATTCAGAATGCAACGAGTTCGTGCACATCAAACACAACGCCAGCGAGCACGACACAATGAACATGACCGATTGCGCCGACGCGGTGCTCCTGTGAACCTGGAACGAGCGGCATTCCATTACGATCCGGAAATCGATTACGGTGCGGACAGATCAGTAACGATTGGAGAAATGTCAGTCGTTTGTCCGCATTGTAAGGCGTTGAAATTCAGCGGTGAATCTCCTGGGTTGTGTTGTGCGGGTGGAAAAGTGAAATTGCCACAATTGGTCCCGCCACCAGAGCCATTACGCTCATTAGTTTCTGGAACGGGAAGTGATTCTACCCATTTCCTGGCCAACATCCAAAAATACAACAGTTGTTTCCAAATGACGTCGTTTGGCGCAACGCATATTGTACGGGACAATTTCATGCCCACTTTCAAAATTCAAGGGCAAATATATCATTTAGTAGGAGCGCTGTTACCGCCACCGGATGCGGACCATCAATTCTTACAAATTTATTTCATGGGCAATTCGGATGCGGAAGTTAATCAGCGTTGTGCTCACAATCCGATAACGAAGCGAGCCATTGTCAAAGAATTGCAAACGTTTCTTCATCAGAACAACGAATTGATCAAATTGTTCAAAATTGCGTTGGATCGGATGCCATCCGACAGCCATAATATCGTCATCAGGGCTGACAAAACGCCTGCGGGTGAGCACGCAAGAAGGTTCAATTCGCCTACAATCGACGAAGTGGCTGTTGTTATTGTCGGAGAAAATTTGCAATCTAGAGATATCGTGCTTCATCGTCGGAACAATGAATTGAAACGCGTGTCCGAAACGCACAGGACTTACGATGGGCTACAATATCCATTGATCTTTTGGCAGGGCGAGGACGGATACCATTTCAACATCAAAATGGTTAATCAACTAACAGGCGCTGAAACCAATAAAAAAGTAAGTGCTATGAATTTTTATTCATACAGACTTATGATCCGTGAAGGTGAAATAAATCACATTTTGAAGTGTCGCCGTCTTTTCCATCAGTTCGCGGTTGACATGTATGTCAAAATTGAGACTGAGCGATTGACATATATTCGTTTGAACCAAAAGCAGCTCCGATCTGAAGAATACATTCATCTCCGCGATGCGATTAATGCCGACGGCAATGCAAACAACGTGGGAAGAATGACAATTTTGCCGGCCACTTACATTGGAAGCCCGCGCCACATGCACGAGTACGCGCAAGATGCGATGTCGTATGTTAGACAATATGGCCGCCCAGACCTATTCATAACATTCACCTGTAACCCTCAATGGATCGAAATCAAGAAGGAACTACTACCCAGCCAAACACCAGTTGACAGACATGACATCACTGCCAGAGTTTTTAAACAAAAATTAAAATCTCTGATGGATTTCATCATAAAGCACCGTGTGTATGGCCAAGTTCGTTGTTGGATGTACTTCGTTGAATGGCAAAAGCTTGGTCTGCCTCATGCGCACATTTTGGTTTGGTTAGTTGACAAAATCAGGCCGGATGAAATCGATTCAATCATCTCAGCCGAAATCCCGGATGAAGCTGTTGATCCGAAATTGCATGCAGTGGTGACTAAGAATATGATCCATGGACCTTGCGGAGTTTTCAACAACGACTCGCCCTGTATGATCGATGGTAAGTGTTCCAAGCGATACCCGAGCGACCTGATTGCTGACACCATCACAGGCAATGACGGATACCCATTGTATCGTCGGCGATCAGTTGCGGACAATGGGCGATCTGCAGTTCTGAAGGTCAAAGGACAAGATGTTAATGTGGACAATCGTTGGATTGTGCCATATTCGCCGATATTGTCCAAGGCTTTTGAGGCTCACATCAATGTGGAATACTGTAACTCCGTCAAGTCGATCAAGTACATATGCAAATATGTGAACAAAGGCAGCGATATGGCTCTTTTCGCTGTGACAAATGCAAACGACGAAGTATCTCAGTATCAGATGAGTCGCTATGTCAGCAGCAACGAGGCGATTTGGCGCATCTTTTCCTTTGCGATCCACGAAAGACACCCTACAGTTGTACATTTGGCAGTACATCTGGAAAACGGACAACGAGTGTATTTCAATCCAGAGAACGCAGCGGACAGAGCGGCACGGCCACCGTCGACAACATTGACAAGCTTCTTCTCGGTTTGTCAAGCAGATGCTTTTGCTCGCACTTTGCTGTATGCTGAAATGCCACGCTACTATACATGGAACGCATCATCGAAATCGTTTCAGCGTCGGAAACAAGGAACACCAGTTGAAGGACATCCAAATGTATTTGCCTCAGACGCTCTGGGTCGCATCTACACTGTGCATCCAAATAACGACGAATGTTACTATCTTCGATTGTTCTTGGTGAATGTTCGTGGTCCGACGTCGTTTCAACAACTGAGAACCGTTAATGGGCATCTGTGTGCGACTTACCGTGAGGCTTGTCAACTCTTACACTTGCTCGAGAACGATTCGCATTGGGACAATACGCTCAAAGAGTCCGTCATCACCGCATCAAATTCGCACATTGTTTGCGATTATCATATCCACATGTTTCCCTTCGAATCCGAACGATTTGTGGGTCAAATATAAGGACGACATGTCTGAAGATGTTTTGCATCGTGTGCGTCGCCAAACTTTAAATCCGACATTGCAAATGACTGCAGAAATTCACAATGAGACATTGATCATGATAGAAGACATGTGTTTATTGATGGCGAATAAAGTGTTGTCCTATTTGGGCATGATATCACCCAATCGTCCAATGCACAATGCATTTAACCACGAGTTACAAAGAGAACAACAATACGACACCGAAGCATTAGCCGAAGCAGTTCGTACAAATGTTTCGCAATTGAATCAACAACAAAAGACTGCGTACGACTCTTTGATAGAAGCTGTGAACAATGGAACTGGTGGAATTTACTTCCTGGATGCTCCCGGAGGGACTGGAAAAACGTTCCTAATTTCATTGCTTTTGGCGAGGATTCGATCGCAGAATGAAATTGTCCTAGCATTAGCTTCATCTGGAATAGCAGCGACTTTGTTAGAAGGCGGACGAACTGCACATTCTGCCTTGAAATTGCCACTGAACATGCAAATCAACGAGACACCAGCTTGCAACATCGCCAAAAACAGCGCAATGGCGAAGATTCTACAGATATGCAAATTGATCGTTTCGGACGAATGCACGATGGCCCACAAGAGGTCACTGGAGGCGCTGGACAGTAGTGGTGTAGGGGGTACTAGGCCTTCATGACGTCACGAGGTCCCAGTACCCCCCTACATCTGGGGGGGATTCTAGGCCGTCCGCTACTAGGCCTTCATGACATCATGAGGTCCCAGTACCTCCCCTACATCGGGGGGGGGGATTCAAGGCCGTCTAGCTCTGACGTCATCGTGACATCACTGGCCCAGGTTGATTTGTGTAGCTACGGCCGCCGTCCGCCGTTCGCTGTTCGCCGTCCGGCGGCAGCCAGGTCACCGCCCGGTCGCCGCCTGGAGGTAGATTGGTCGGTGTATCATCCATGTTGTCGGGCGGTCTATCGTCGATACGAAGAGCCTGAGTGACGTGTATTGCATTGTTGCCAACTTGTGAACTGTATTAAATTTGAACGCCGTTCGCCGTCCGGCGGCGGCCTGGTCGTGGCTTGACCGCCGCCCGTAGTGGTGGGATCGTCGTCCATGTTGTCGGCGCGCGGCCATACTGCCCAACAGGTTGGTGCGAACGTACGGGGGAGGGGATAATAATAAGACGTTTCGCCCTAGAAGGTTACGGGTATTAATAAAATAAAGTATATGAAAATTTGATTACATTTTTTTTAATATGAAATTAAAGTCAAAGTTCTGTAAATCCTAAGAAACACACATGATATGCATTGCATAATTGAACGTCAATTCACTTATATAAAACACACAACACTCGTGGAAAGTAATTACTGTTTATGTAATATCTGTGAATAACAGGACGCTACAAATGATGTAATCGGCTCCCGCTAAGATGTGGAGTTAATTTTATCCGCTTACATCAGAATGCTGACTGGCCATCTGTGAGTTAATAAGGAGAAGTGGCAGTTGACTCCCGCTAAGACCTTACACGTGCAGTTATTTATAACTTCTTACATCATGATGCTATCTGTCCATATGTTATCGTTGCGTGTGAACATAGTCGTACATAAATTTGTTTAATAACAGAACATAAGCTGCTGAGATGATGTAATTGGCGTCGGCTGTCTGGCCATCTGTTATCGCAGCGTGTGAACGTAGTGAGGGCGGGGTGGGCTTTATTAGTCGTATAATAAATGACTTCAACTGTCTGAGCAGATGTTATCATTGCGTGTGAGAGGGACGTACATAAATGTGTGAAACAGAAAGCAAGCCAAGCTAAGTGGCTGTCCTTGACTTTGTGTGTGGGAGCTCTAACTTTTTCTTTGTCGTTATTACCATCTGTTTCGCGTACATCCTTGAGATACTGTATATAAGCTGTACGAAATGCTGGATTCAATATCACATCGTTCTTCGAGACGCAACGAGAACACGTACAGGGTGAGTTTGATTTTTAAATATTCTTTAATTTCTAAGGTATATTATAATCAAGCAATTATTGTTTAATCAAATTGATTTTTAAATTAGTTCTATGTAATAACACATGAATGCACGTTGTGCAGCACTCGTTCTAGCTTGTATATTGAGTGATGAATAGTGTTAATGTTCAAAGGATTTTTGAAATTAAAATACAATAAAAAATGTTAAAGCAATTCTGTTTAATTAATAACAATTAAAATACATGTAATCAAAATATATAATAATATGTAAACGCACACAGTAGTGAAAATTACAAAATACATAATATGTAAACATGCGAAATACATCTAAGTAAAACTAATTACGAGTTAAAATAAACGCACACAGTAGTGACAATTACAAAATACGTAATCAAGTGCACTATGACATGACAAATATGTACAAAAAATAAAATAAACACACACACAGTAGTGGCAATTACAAAATACAATTGTATACAATTATGTGTAAGCACAATATATTATAACATTATGTAGAATTAAATTAAATTGAAATAATTGTAAGCACATTATATTTTAAATATTATTTGTAAACGTGTGCAGTGACAATTATGTACAAATATATATGTCTATCCGGGCTTACTTTAAAATGTACACCACGTAAGCCTTGTTTTATTACCTAGACATAAGTACATTGACAATTGAATACAATTAAATCAAATGAAATATGTGTAAGCACATTATATATAATTTAAAATATATTATGTATAATTAAAAGAAATTAAATGAAATACAGCTAAGTACATGTTAATGTATATATGTAATCGTATGCACAATGAAAATTATACATGAAGATGTCCGTTCGGTCCTACTGTACAATTTCTACTATGTACGCTCTATCCTTTTCTCCGCGATAAATCAGTTGTAGTGAACATGGTAATAAATTTTTTAATTCGTCATCTTCGAAAACGCCCGCGTATCTCTTTGGTAGATATACACGATATATAGTTTAGGGTCTCTGTAATCTTGGAGAGTGACGTGTACGGCTTTCCCGTACTTCGCGTCTATGTTCTGCAATTCTTCTATTGGATATTTTACACTGATTAACAATTCCTTTATTTTTTTATAGTCAATTGCGCTAATAGTTGCAAACTTTGCGTAGAATGATGCCATTTTAAAATACAGAAATTTATATTTTTCTCGCACGTCTCTCAAGGACTGAATGAATAACTCTCGTGCACAGCGAAATAAATAGGGTGGTAGTTGTGGAGGTGGAAACCGGAGAGGGGGAACCACTCAACGCACAGTAAGCGCTTATTTTTAACCGTGTGAACAGGATACGACCTGATTTCTCACGCTATGTTCGATAGGTAGGCGGGGAGGAGGCGAGTCGGTTATTTTTAGATAGCACTCGTGCTTGTTCGAACATGTCGACGACGCTAATTTTTTTTAAACAGGTGATGTAATCGACAGAAAGGCGACGACTGTTATTTTTTTTTTACGTAAGCGCTAAACAATAATGTTTTCAATTAGTAATTTATCAGAAACATATTGATTATTCTAAAATATGATACAGCCCACTCGCGTAAAGCGTGTACTCTAGTATTTGTACATATTTCCGGAAATAAAAAGTAATTAAAATACATGTAATCAAATTATATTACAATTTAAAATACATAATATGTAAACGCACACAGTAGTGAAATTTACAAAAATGTAAACATGTGCAATATGATAATTGTGTACAAATTACATCTACTGTGAAAACTAATTACAAGTGCAATATGACATGACAAATATGTACAAAAAAAAAAATGAAATAAACACACACAGTAGTGACAATTACAAAATACAATTGTATACAATTATATCAAATGAATTATGTGTAAGCACATTATATTATAACATTATGTAAACGCATACACAATTGTGTAGAATTAAATCAAATTGAAATAAGTGTAAGCACATTATATGTTAAATACTATTTGTAAACGCATGCAATGACAATTATGTACAAATATATTTGTTAATTTTAAAGATGTCTATCCGGACTTACTCTAAAATGTACACCATGTAAGCCTTGTTTTATTATCTAGACATAAGTACATTGACAATTGATTACAATTAAATCAAATGAAATTAAAATATATTTTTTCTACATAATTGTCCTGCAAATTTACGTGCGTTGTTCACTGAAAAAATCACTCTGTTTTTTTTCTTACGTTTACCAACCACTCACTGTAGAATAACGCTCTACGCAGTGCACACCTGGTAAACGTTTCGCTGTTGTTTCGATGTTGCACGATAGGACACTGTAATGATGACAGGGTTAGTGCCCGGTCATTCGCTGTGGGTACGTTCATTTGGTTGAGGTTGATAACATTGCGGTGATACACATGTAGAAAAGCAGCTTTCTCTGAACCTTTAGTATACATCGTAGTGAAATTTGAAGAGATTTGTGCGATCGTGCGTGACATATCCGTGTATGGAATGTAACCGTCATCCCATCTCAATGTCTTACCATCAATGATAATGTCTTTCCATCCATTCGTTGGTTCTTATCGTTTTGTCGTTGAGGCGCGACATTTCGTAAGGGGGTGCGAAAAACGCAACTGTGAAGCACCGTGTAGACAGGTCTACCGCAGCAAACTCCTTGACAACGTACTCGTTGCGCACACCTCGGAATCCTTGAAACTCGACAACAACGTTTTGAACGTCCTCTTCTCGTGGTGACATGACGAGTACTGTTACTATTTTAACGTGTACAAACTGTTTTGGATACTGTCCATCCGTTTTTCAGCGTTCAACATCTTCTTCAAGCTTTTGCATTAATTCGGCTAGAATATTGTATGTCAACATCGGTTCCGCTTTCCCGTACATTACGAGTTCACCATATAGACGGTTGTATATCAGATTGTCACAGCGCGTCCGGTGGGTACGTGTATTGCCCTCTTATGCCCGATACCCAATCGATGTACATTTTAAGATTTTCTTGTTCGGAAAGTAAACGAGACATGTGCCTTTTAAGTATCGGTAGTACTCCAACCAAACACGACCACTCGATTTCATTCATTACGACTGCTTTGTCCTTGTTGTCGTTCAAATGAACACAACCCTGTTTTACGAAAACACTTTTTATTCTTTCTTCTTCTTCTTTTTCCTTGTCTTCGAATAAAACTAACTTCACATCGGATGAACGGTGTCGAAGACTGTTGGTAATACGTTCCTGTAAGAACATCAGGAGATTCCAATCAATAAAATCAAATACTATATGTGGTGCACGAGCATCGCTACTCGAGCCATTGGTAAACGACAAGCACACTTCGTGATCACGTTCTTCGAACAGTCCAGCTGTTGTGTGTCTTCTCTGTGACAGCGGGTACGTCAGTCCTAAGTACACGTGGTGTATCGCTTGCGGGTGTTGTAGCTGTAGCTGCTGCCGTTGTTGTTGTTCTTCGTTGATTGGTGTAGCGCTATTCATGTTGTTGCACACAGACACAATCATTTACTTTCACAGTCAACTGTACTCTCTCGTACAAAGCGTGATGCAACACTGGACAATCTATTCGTAACGACTTCTGTTATTAAACCACAATTTCCTGTTGGTGGGGGCATCTACTTATTACCTATTCGTCGTAAAGTACGCTCTTGACGTCATCGGTTTTTCTTTTGTTTTGCCTTTGTATACTACCTGAGCTTGCAAAATGGTTTTTATTGGTACGAATATTGGTTTTTAACTTCTTGTTAGCTTTTATTCCTCTTCTTGGATTCTCTGTTTTAAATCACAGTATTTTTTCCGCAGGTTGTTCTTAATCGTATCGTTATCAAGAGCTAGTTGTTTCTCCTCTTCGTCCGTCTTGACAGATTGTAGTACACTGACTGGTGGATTGACTCCGGAACATGAGTATTTACGTACTCTGACACCCTTTTATGCAAACGGTTAACAGCTGTTTTAGTTAAACACTCGTAACAGTTATACCCGTGTATGCGGACAGTCAATACCTATTTTACATAACGGAAAATAAGTGCGTAGTATTTATACGTTCACCGTTTGCAGGTATTTCATTTCTGATGGCCTTGAGTATTGGTTCAAGTGTGCGTCATTTCCGCTCCCGTCTCGGTTTTAATGGAATAGCGTACACCAACTTGTTGATAATAGTCGTTAGATACTTGTAGCCTTTGACACGGTATAGTGAGGTATCATCTCCATCAAATCTGCTTGGTAAAGTTCGTAAAGTCCCTTAAGCTCCACCGCACGTCTCGCGAAATTCCTTCTCACCGGCGTATGAAAGCTCTGTTGCTATTGTCTTGCGAACTGTTTCTGAATTTTTGTTGCTGTTCTTCTTCTTTTTCTTCATTGTCCGCTGCATAGTCGTTTCGTCATCTTGTGTGTTAACCAAAATACGATTCACATAAGGCTACATATAACACCCTTACGGTACTCGTACATTTCCACAACTAGCACGTTATTGTTTTCGGGTAAACCGTAGTTCAGGTGGCTCGCTTTGAGTTCTGTTATAGGACAACGGTCGCGAGACTCAAAGTATGAGTGTAACATTTATGACTTTAATAAACAAAAATCATCAGTCGTGACGGCTGCGCACATTTGCACTGATCATAAAAAAACGTTCGTTGGACACTGTTTAACTGTGTTTCTCAGAATATCGTATTCTGAAGTATTTACAATACGTATGAAGTGTCAGTAATGCTTCCCGGAGATAATGTACCGAATGCAGTCATTGTGCTTTGTTGTTCACCAACTGGAACGCACTTTCCAGTTTTGTTAACGACGACAATGGATAGTCTGTGTCAAAACTACTGATTACTGATGCAGTCCGTTTACGGATCGGTTGTTTGGTGTTATTTCCGAAGTATGCCGAATTACGCTTTCGCGACGCGCGAACCGAATAACACTGGTACGTTGAACATTCTCTGCTTCCTCCACATCCATCACGGACTCGCGAATTCTATAATGCCCATACGCTAGCGTTCTCTGACTGTCTTCCAGGATATATCGTTTATCGTCGTACGGCGATAGCGAGAGTTCCAATGACTTTCCGTAAACAGCGTTAATCATCAATTTAAAAAAATCCTTTTCGAAATCGTTCGCTGCGGCTTTCCGTTTTTCCGTATTGAAAAATATAAACGGCTTCATCCAAGCGCTCTGACGGAACGCCAACACGCGATTAACGGCTTTCAGCTCCATCCCGAGTTTGAGGTAAAGCTGCAAAGTTCTGTAATGCACGATATAATTCTCCTTATCTTTGAGGCTGGTGATGAGTTTTTCAACTGTACCGGTGGCAGACATTTGAAATTTCTTCAAGTAATTGAACCGTTTGCTGTAAGGCGACAATTCGTGTTCGTTGACTTTCCTGCGTTCCGGTGCCAGTGGATAGTCCGAATGCAAATCATGTAAATTACGAGGATAACCAAGATCAACATCAAGAATATATCCGATTTCGTCTTCCACTCCAACTGTACTCAAATCTAACGCGTCAATTTCTTTGCGTTCCATCCAACGGAATCCGGAATGAGGTAGCGGTTGTTCCATTGCTGTTCCGTACAGATTTGTACAGTCCAAGTAAAGAAGATAATTATTTTCACGTTCCCGATCGTAGTCCGACACGTAAGGATTGTTGGCCTTGGCGTATCTATTAGATATCATCGCTATTCCGCCACGAACTCCGGTTTCTACGAACAGATGCATGTCGATATCCTTCAACAGTTCGAGTCGAATTCCAGTCATTTTCATCATAGCGTTCCAAGCTAGTCCCGGCGCGGAGTACACGTTACATGGATCTATCCCATAGTACTGCAGACTTGTCTTGCGAAAATTTTCGAACACGTCAGCCAAAAGCAATACATCAGTTTTCAAATAGAGGTTATGGTAGTCCCCTAACGTTTGTATTCCGAAACTTGTCCAAACGTTGTGGGCATGAGTGTAGTCTTCGTCGGATACGTGTGTTTCGACTAATTTGTTGTAAAAATGTTCCTGTGCGGGCAGAGACGTGTCCTCGAACTTACTTTCGTCCGTTACATACTCATACGGGTAGACCCCCTTTCTAAGTAATAAATCGATACTATCTTCATTTCCACTGGTTTGCATGCACTGTCGTAAAATTTTAAAATTTTCTTTCTGCAAATTTTTTACCAGCTTCTCTAACGATGTGTTCATGAACTGCACAGAATCGAGAAACCGCAATGGGCCGAGTGACACGGACACGTAACGCTCGCTGGTCGTAGCGATACATTTAATGTCTTCACGCTTGAATTTTCCGAAAGCCTGCACCAGATGGTGACAATCGTAGCCTCGCAAGTTGTGAAAGAACACGGGAACGTGTTATGGTACCTTGTAGTTCAAATTGCAAGTGTTATGCGCGGCTCCCAAGTACTCACCCGTTACATGACCATGGTTTCGCACTTTGTCCCCTTCGTGCTCGACACACTTCTTACATAGATGACATATGGTAGCGTTTTGAAACTCGCGCTCGGCTTCTTCAGTCATGCGAATGGGTTTGTTAAAATCACGTTCGAGCCGACTAACGTCTTCCAACAGAGTTTGAAGAAACGTCTCCACAACGTCTTTACCGCGATACAAAACCGGTTCTTTAACAGCTTTTCCGGTCCAATCAACGATTACATAACAAAAACTACATGGTACGTGATGCGCGTTGTCGAGCGAGTGCGATCTATCGTTTTTGTGTTCACAACCATGCACGGGAAGAAGGAAGGATTCAAAATCTGCATACACCGTGTAAGGTACTCTGTGGCACTTTGTGTAATCTTAAAATACATATTACTATATTTTCCGCTCGGTAATTTGACTTTTTGCGCTCCGTACGGTGTGCAGAATACCTCGTGATCCTCAAGTCGTTTTTGTGAATTTTTAGGATCTTTATTATCTCGGAAACGTTGTAAGCAATAGTTGCAGTAGAACGAAGGGATCTTACTTTTAGTTAAAGTATACAACAAGCGTGACATGTTTTTAATAGGACAATAATGTTCAACACCTTCATTGCTTACTAGCAGTAGAAGATTCACGTGCGTTCTACCTTTGTTCTTGGTTATCCGTATGGGGTACACTTCGTCTTTTCTGTAACCGAACTCATTAATTTCTCTTTCATAACCGAACACGTTCACAGAAATATTGACATTTTGTTTTTCAAATTTGTTAATTTGATTCACCGGTACCGGATAAACTATCCCTTCCATATTCAACTCGTTTTCATACTGTCTGTAGTGATACAAACGGTGCGGGTGAGAAGCGATCGGATGTAAACCAGCTAGAATGGACCAGAGGAAGCATTTGTCATCCATTAGATTCTGTACGTTTACTATAGCTTTCTTAAGTAATAATTTATTCAGAGTGGGAACGAAACTTGATCCTGCCAAAGGACGATACTTTATCAAATGTACTTCAACGGCTACGATTCCGTTTACGGTCCATCCGCTACCTTCACGAGTAAACTTCGATACCGAATCCAGCACTTTTTCGATACATTCCCTATATTGTTCGTACACATCTTCCGCGTCCGCAAGTAAAACGAGCTGCGTACGCGAACAAAACACTCCCGTCTGCTCCAGCTCACGATCTGCTATTAATTTTTTAAACAAGACGCGCACGACCAAGTACCACTTGTAACTTTCCCCCATATCGCGTGATTCCGCAAGAACGTCTTCTGGAATAACCTCCACCATTCTCTCCAATAACACGGATACCGTGTCTACTCCGTCTTGAAAATCATCGTACTTTATTGTTTTTACACTCCCTTTGAGAGCAATGGTACGTGTGGTATATACTGCCATGATTTTACGATCACTTTAACGCTTTATATCACACAAAGTAAATTAGAATAACAATTTGTAACACACAGTTTGTAGCGCACCAATGTTCAGCAACATGAACGACTGGTAAGTGATTGCGAAGTTTACAGGTTATATAGTGCGAGCGTCGATGCGCGTGCAACTGTACTAAAAAGCCGTTATGCGCATGCGCAAATAATTCAAGTGCGCATGCACAGATGACTGAAAAAACAGATGATTTACATAATAAATGTACGCTTAGACCAACGAAATGATCTTTAACCTATCTGTGTTTCTTGATTATGAAAGAACATTCGTCTATCTCCCCGTAATACATATCGTTATACAACAGAAGAGTACGACCCGTGTAGGTGTGTATCGCTGCGTTTATTTTCGTCAGCGTGCGAACACCGAGCGTTGTGATCGGTTGTGGATATCCTTTCACCGGCTGCAGATTGTGTATATCCATCATGTAAATGTATTTGACTATAAACAGCGTTAAAAACACTCGTAGACTGTCCGCATAAATGCACGTAACAGCTGTTCACTGTTAACTAACTCAGTCTTTGAGCGTTTGGGTAAAATAAAAAACAGTTGTAGACTGTTCGCATAAATGCACGTAACAGCTGTTCACTGTTAACTAAAACAGTCGTCGACCGTTCGGGTAAATACACATGTCCTGAAGAAACAGTTGTAGACTGTTCGCATAAATGCACGTAACAGCTGTTCACTGTTAACTAAAACAGTCGTCGACCGTTCGGGTAAATACACATGTCCTGGAAGAACAGCTGTAGACTGTTCACATAAATGCACTTAACAGCTGTTCACCGTTAACTAAAACAGTCGTCGATCGTTCAGGTAAATACAGATGTCTCGAGTCACCGACGTTAGTCGGTGTACTGCCGTTTATCAAGATGGACGAAAAGAAGAAACAACTAGCTCGTGATATCGACACGATCAGCGATGAGATACGTAAGAAATACCGTGCGTTAAAACATGGGATCCGTGAAGAGGAAGAAATGTTAATCAAAAGTTACAAACCGATTCTCGAACCGTTACAAACCATTTCGCAAGCGTTGGTTGAAAAAAAATGTAAAACAACAAGTGAAATGTCTACGAGTGCGAAAAAGATGAAACGTGGGGAGGAGGAGGAGGATGAGGATCTGATGCGTTCAAGTAGTAGTAATATCGATGTAAGAACACCGCTCCGTCCGTCACCGCAACAGCAGTTGTCACCACGTTTCCTGAAAACTTCTGTGATAGGTGAAACATCGGACGAGGACGATCCTAGTCTCAACATCGAAAAAATGTTAGACACACCGGAAGGGAGGCGAGAAGCACGTAGATATTTTCAGGACAAATACGATAGTGAATCGTTAGCGAATAAGTACATGCGTATGATCGTGTCGGCTGAACGCGATCGTTTGATGGATTATACGTACGGTGTAAGACACGAAAGCGGAAAATGGATGATCGGTGATTCACCGTTGGAAATCGAAACAGACGATTCAATCTTTATGAACGGTAAACGTTACAAAGGTACACCGGGTCTATACAAACTCGTGTTCATGAAGCACCCTAAAGAGAACGTTTACAACGAGATGGATCTGAATGCGTACAAAGATGTACTACCTGATACCAACGCGCACAAGCATCATTATTTAGTTAACGCGCAGGTAAACACAAACAGAGGTGTAAAGTATAAACAGATAATATCACGGTTGTTCCCACCGAAACGTACAGGTCACGGACATAATGATACCGACAGAACTTGTATGATAGTCTCGAGAAAAAAAGACAAAATCGATTACGTGCACTGGGACGATCCGAACGAACTGGTGGACAGATTGCGACTGTTGATAGCGTCGCAACGCGCCGGAAACGTTGGACACACGAACGAAATCGTTTCCATAGTGGAAGAACTACGTGAAGCCAACATCATCGTATAAAATATCGTGCACCAGCGGTCGACGCGCTTCATTCACGAGATGAGTGTTGACAAGTTCGGCAGACACCACAGCGCTGTCAGAGCGCGAAGAGAGACGCGACGCAGTCTGAGGGAGGATATCGGTATCGCGATGACCGAGGACGGACACTTCGACGTAGCGGGGAAAAAAAATACACAACTTGGGCGAACCGCACGACGGTAACGATGCCGTTCCATGCGGTTTGTGCGTGACCACTGTCTGGTCAACGATTCGACGCAAGGAATAGACATGAAAGGTCGTAAGCTCGTCAACGTCGCCGCTCCCGTCGATCTTGGGGACGCTGTCAACAAGCAGTACGTAGACTACACGTGCTTGCGTTTCACGACAGTACCGAACAAGAAGAACAGCCCTGTCGTCGACGCGCGGGACCATCGCATACAGTCTCTGAGGGATCCGATTCGTGCGAGAGACGCTGCGACCAAAGTATACGTGGACACGAAGATCATAGCGAAGGATACGAACTCTAACCTAATGGTCGGGAACGTACGAATAACAAGAGTGGTGGCTCGCACCACAAGATAAAGAGGACAACACTTTCGGAAAGGTATCAGTAGACGTTCGTCGTTGACACAGTTAACAGCAACTAACCGACGCTATCTGATTTCACTAGGATTCAAACTCAAGAAACACAAGTAACATGGCGGACAGTGGTATCGTCTTATCGGTCGAACGTCAACAATTCTTTGAAGACAACATCACACATTACGAATATCATCCACACCCACCGTACGCATCGGCGTCACGATACGGAAGTAACGATGAGATACGCATACCAATCTTGCAACAGGAAGTCTTCACTGTACCGATGGAAAGTTTCCTGTACGTTGAAGGCAAGTTGAGCAAAAAGACCGGCAGCACCGGTACCGTGAACGTGAAAATGGTCAACAATGCGATCGCGTTTCTCTTCGAAGAAATCCGTTACGAAGTGGCTGGCGTGGAAGTGGGTCGTACCAAGAGCGTCGGCATCACATCCACTATTAAAACCGTGCTATCTGCCGGCAAGCAGGACAGTGTTTCGATGCAAAACGCCGGTTGGGTTGCTCCTACAGCTAACGAGCTAACACCGACCGGTAAAAACGAGGAATTCAACTTTTGGATACCGTTGAGGACGCTGATGGGATTCGCTGAGGATTTCACACGTTATATTAAACATGAAACAGGAACTGATACTGTTGCGCAACGTTAACGCTCTGTTCTCGTCCACGAATGCGCCCGGTAACGCTGATATAGAACTGACCAAAATCTCTTGGATGATTCCGTTCGTGTACGTGAACAACGAAGTACGGATACAATTGTTGGAAATCATACGCAAGGACCTACCGCTATTCTTACCATTTCGTAGTTGGGAACTGCACGAGTACCCGGCTTTACCGACGACGACAGACAGACTTGGACTGTGAAAACAACGACACAACTGGAGAAACCGCGGTACGTGATACTCACCTTCCAGACCGCCAGAAAGAACAATCTGAAGAAACACGCAGGTGAATTCGATCACTGCAAGGTGAACAACGCGAGGCTCTTTCTGAACGAGAAATACTACCCATACGATAACCTGAACCTGGATATCGATAACGGACGTTACGCTCTGCTGTACGACATGTATACACGATTTCAAAAATCGTACTACCACAGACGTCAACCCAACTTTATTTTTAACACCAACTGAGTTCATAACGAAAGCACCGCTATTCGTCTTCGATTGTAGCAGACAGGACGAATCGCTCAAGTCTTCACCAGTCGACGTCAGATTGGAATTCGAGTCATCAACCAATTTCCCCGCTCAGACCGCGGCCTACTGCTTGATACTGCACGATTCGCTCAACGTGTACACTCCACTGTCAAACACAGTGCGTAGACACAATTAAAGTCAATCTGTATATTATTGTTTTTTTGCTGTAAATAATATGTAGCTTTTTAGAATAATATGTGTGTATTTCATGTATGTTTTTTATATTAAAAAAAATGTAATCAATATTCGTGTACTTTATTTTCTTAAATACCTATAACCTCTCTCCCCCCTCTTTCTGACGAAGGAAACGTCTTCTCCCTCTCCTATTCTTCACTCGGTGTTGTTATGGGGTTTCGAATCCACTATCTTCCCCATGAGTGCGAGTGAGAGCGAAGACATGTGCAACGAGTGCGAGTGAGATGGAGGATGACGCCTCGCCCACTTGTGGTGGTGGGGGTAGACTTCCGGTGCTGTGTGTCGTCCAAGCCAGAGATTGGGATGGATTGGGGGGCGTAGTGGTGTGTTCCACATAACCGTGGTGAGCGTGCCGAAGTTGTGAGTCGTAGGTCGGTCATGTTGTCTGCGTCTGCCATTTTGTGGTGCGGTGGTGGGGTGGTTATCTGTGCGTTGATTGGCGGAGGCGTGGCCGCGGTATGTTCGCCGTTCGCTGTTCACCGTCCGGCGGCGGCCTGGCGGTGGCCTGGTCGTGGCTTGATCGTCGCCAGGAGTGGTGAGGGGGTTATCGTCCATGTTGTCGGGTGGAAAATGATTGTTGTTGGTCGTCCCTATCGACATTTTGTCACATGTGTGAATTACACCATCACTCTAAATGCATGTCCCTTATGCAGAGTACAATACACCGCTTACTTGAGAGCGTATTTCTAGTTCACTCCAGTTTCAAAAAGGTCAAGTACGTTTCGGTTTATGCACGTCATAAACAAGTAAAAAATTATTTGAAAATCTATACTGGTGCTGCTGTGACGGAAGTGTTTATACCTACATCAATCTCGTATATCTCAGTGTTTGGTCAGCACGCGTTGTGGACGAACGCATACAGTTGTTAACTCCGTACGAGTACAGACGATGCGGTGACTTAAGGCACGCAGTAATGTACCCTGTAGAAATCTTTGTACACGATGTTTTGACACATACATTTATTGCAGTGATCCGTGACGAGCAGGTAAGGTACAAAATAAACGTCCTAAAAAAATTCTTTACAAGCGTTTCACGTCATACAAAGTGTCTGTTTCGCGAGACGGACGTATCGTCAGCGTTCCTAGTGACACCGAACACACTGTTTGTAACGATAAAAGGATGATCGACGACAAGATAGCAGTCATACTTGACTTTCACTGTTTCGTTGACGACGATGGAAACGAACTCGTCAAGGAACTAGCCATTATGGACATTACCGCATTTGCCAGCAGGCATTGGATATTTGCACCTCCAGTAAACACGATCGTTTCGAATCACAAACACGTGAGGACAAACCGTTGGTTAACAGAGCATTATCATAGATTACAGTGGACGGACAGGGACACATCGTACGAACATCTTGTGTCGATATTAGTAAAGTACACGTTTCCTTTTAACTATATGTTCGTAAAAGGATTACAGAAAAAAAGATTTCTGGAGAAGCGTATTGTACATTTCAATATTATAAATTTAGAAGATTTCAGTTGTCCTAAACTTGAACAATTACGTTCAATATACGGAACAGCCTGTCTCGTGCACCGCTTATTTCGGAAATATGTACAAATCAAAGAGTACACGCTTTACGCGAGTGGGTTGTATCGGATTTTAGACTAATCAATAGGTTTCTGGTAAATTACTAATTGCATACATTGTTGTTTTATTTAGCATCATAAAAATATCACTTGTCACCTTTCTGTTGATTACATCACCCTGTCTACATGCCCTTGTCTATAGTCGTATGACATGTCACTTCATAGTAATTGTCACAGTAAATGTCACTACTGTGTGCGTTTACATAATATTTATTTTGCTTATACATATTTCAGTTTGATTTAACTGTACACATTTGTCATAGTGCGCTTGTTTATTTTAACTTGTACTTAGTTTACTTAGATGTTCAATATGTTTCTGATAAATTACTAATTGAAAACATTATTGTTTAGCGCTTACGTAAAAAATAACAGTCGTCGCCTTTCTATCGATTACATCATCTGTCTAAAAATAAATTAGCGTCGACGACATGTTCAAAGAAGCATGAGTGCTGTCTAGTCGTATAAAAATAACCGACACCCCTCTTCCTCACCTACCCATCGAACCGTGAGAAATCAAGTCGTATCCTGTTCACACGGTTAAATACATCACCTGTCTAAAAATAAATTAACGTCGACGACATGTTCGAACAAGCACGTGTGCTGTCTAGACGTATAAAAAATAACCGACTCCCCTCTTCCTCACCTACCCATCGAACCGTGAGAAATCAGCTCGTATCCTGTTCACACGGTTAAAAATAAGCGCTTACTGTGCGTTGAGTGGTTCCCCCTCTCCGGTTTCCACCTCCACAACTACCTCCCTATTTATTCCGCTGTGCACGAGCGTTATTCGTTCATTCGTTGAGAGACGAGCGAGAAATTATAAAGTCTTTATTTTAGTCAGACAGCTTGTGTGTTCTGTTATTAAAAGAAATTTATGTACGACTACGTTCACACGCTGTGATAAACAGATGGCCAGACAGACGGAGTCGATTACATCATCATAACAACTAATGCACACCCAACAACAACAAAAACGTAACAGCTGCCCCCCCCCCACACACACACACACAAAGTCAAAGACGCATACTTAGCTTGGCTTGCGTTCTATTTCACACACTAATTTATGTACGTCCCTAACTTCGTTCACACGCAACGATAACATATGCTCAGACAGACGGAGGCAATTAATTATTACCATGAGCGGCTCGCGATAACAGATGGCCAGACAGCCGGAGTCGATTACATCAGCTGCAGCGTGTTCTGTTATTAAAAAAAATACAAAAAATAAAATAAAATTTAAAAAACATACGACTATGGACAAACAGCATCATGATGTAAGAAGTTATAAATAACTGCACGTGTATAGGTCTCAGCGGAAGTCAACTGCCACTTGTCCCTATTATTCATATTACATACCCACCAGCGATAACGGATGGTCAGTCAGCATTCTGATGTAAAAAATAACTCCACATGTGAAGATCACAGTGGGAGCCGATTACATCATTTGCGACGTCCTATTATTCAGATATTACATAAACAGTAATTATTTTCCATAAGTATTGTGTGTGTTTTATATAAGTGAATTGACGTTCAATTATGCAGTGCATATCATGTGTGTTTCTTACAACAACAAATGTACATGATACTACACTTTTTTACGTTCATTTGACATTGATTTTCAACTGAAGGATCGAGTCATCTTTTTATTTTTACAATATATATTTACTTAACACATAGACACGACATCGACGATATCCGGACAGCGGCGTACATATACAAACCCGTACACTATAACACACGCACGAGTTGACAACGTCGATAAACCAGCACAAGTTGGCAACGCCAACGACGCTTTTCCAACATGGCCGCACTTCCGGAAAAACCCCTTACATATACATACCCATACACTATAACACATGCACGAGTCGGCAACGTGGCCGAACCTTAACCAGCACACTCTTACACCAACCGACAACCTCGCCGCCTTTCCAACATGGCCACGCACCTACCGACAACATGGCCGCCGCCGCCGACAACATGGACGACGACCCCACCACTCCGGGCGGCGGTCAAGCCACGACCAGGCCGCCGCCGGACGGCGAACGGCGTTCAAATTTAATACAGTTCACAAGTTGGCAACAATGCAATACTCGTCACTCAGGCTCTTCGTATCGACGATAGACCGCCCGACAACATGGATGATACACCGACCAATCTACCTCCAGGCGGCGACCAGGCCGCCGCCGGACGGCGAACAGCGAACGGCGGACGGCGGCCGTAGCTACACAAATCAACCTGGGCCAGTGATGTCACGATGACGTCAGAGCTAGACGGCCTTGAATCCCCCCCAGATGTAGGGGAGGTACTGGGACCTCATGATGTCATGAAGGCCTAGTAGCGGACGGCCTAGAATCCCCCCCAGATGTAGGGGGGTACTGGGACCTCGTGACGTCATGAAGGCATAGTACCCCCCCTACACCACTACTCTGGACAGAACGTTGAAAGATCTTCGTGACAATAAAAACATTTTTGGTGGCGCCATTATTCTGTTGTCCGGTGATTTTCGTCAGACTCTTCCAGTTATTCCACGATCAACTGTAGCTGACGAACTAAACGCGTGCTTAAAATCATCAAATTTGTGGCGGCATGTGAAGACACTCCGATTGACGACTAACATGCGAGTGTTTTTGCAACAAGATCGAAATGCAGATGTGTTTTCGAAGCAATTGTTGGACATTGGTAATGGGAAAATCGCAGTTGACATCTCGACCGGATTCATCACATTGCCCACTGATTTCTGTCAGTTGACCGAATCGAAGGAGGAGCTCATTGGGCGTGTTTTTCCGAACGTAGCGCAGAACTTCAAAAACCATAATTGGCTGAGCGAACGAGCCATATTGGCAGCGAAAAACAAAGATGTCGATGATCTCAACGCGTCCATTCAAAATTTCATTCCGGGACAGTTGTTTTCCTTCAAATCGGTTGACACAGTTATCAACCAGGATGAGGTAGTCAAGTATCCCACAGAATTTTTGGATTCGCTGGAATTGCCTGGATTACCACACAATTTGCAATTGAAAGTAGGCTCAGTCATCCTCATGTTGCGTAACATCAATCAACCTCGACTATGCAATGGAACGAGACTGGCTGTGAAAAAGCTTATGAACAACGTCATCGAGGCGACGATTATCAAGGGAAAGTACAAAGGAGAGGTTGTTTTGATTCCGCGCATCCCGATGATTCCAACGGACTTGCCATTCGATTTTAAACGCCTGCAATTCCCCGTGCGTCTGGCCTTCGCGATGACCATCAACAAATCACAAGGCCAGTCGTTGGAAGTTTGCGGAATTAACTTGGAGTTTCCGTGTTTCGCGTATGGACAACTGTATGTCGCGTGTTCGCGTGTCGGAAAGCCATCATCTTTGTTTATTTACGCGCCGGAAAACAAAACGAGAAACGTAGTTTACCAGAAAGCTTTGCATTGAATGTTAACTGCATTTATCTTTCACGTAAATAAAAGACATTGAATTCATTTGAATTACTAACGAGTTTCATTTAATAACCAAACAAAACTCAAACCGTACACGATGCGGCTAATATTATCGATCTCAATGAATTGGAGTTGGAAGGTTGATTAGGATTGATAATCGCTTATGAAGAGTTACAATCAAATCAATTTTAGGTGGTACGAAGTTCACCGGGTCATCTAGTAATTCAAATAAATATCGGCCAGTAGGCCGGAGAGGGGTGAGCCCATTAAATTTATTAATTCGTACAAGTGATTTGGTTACCATATTAAACATGAATAGCAAATTATTAATTGTGAACCCCCTGTAGATGTACTCACGAGCCGCCACTGAACGCAATGTCATTTGTGTTATAACCACTATCGATTCCTTAAAACAAAAATGGTGACCATGATTATAAACAATGCAGCCAACCAATAAGTATTGTTGTGGCTTTGCGATATAGGCAGCATGCCTTTCCGGCAAGACGCTTGTCATAAATTGCGTAATGTGTTGGTTGAGGCAATTCAGAACAGTGTGTAAAGTTTTGTATCTTCCGCTGCGCCTTCCAAGACGCTGCCCGGTTGTTCCTAGACGTATGCAACTTTCATTAAATATTATTACGCCACACAAGTGCCCTTACCTACCTGTTATATAAAGATTGGCACTGGGCCACCGTTGTCATTTGTGTTTGGCAATTACGGCGAAATAGATCGGGCGTTCATTTGAATACGATTTGAGACGTGTATTTAGAGTTCAGTTGTTTATTTGTGTTGGGAACTATTGTAGTTATTTAATTTGGTGATTTTATTATTTGTTTTACACAGTTATATTATCAGGGTATACGAACGTTGGTTAAGAATAGTACGGTATTGATATCTGTGGTGTTCAGTAATTCTTTCGACTGTTGTTAAGATCATGATTTTTTTGTCAGTATCATGACAGTGACAAACAACGTAGTATTTGGTAATTCTCAATCTAACGGTTTCATATTTCATATTGAAATCAGTCATATTTATAGTTAAGCCGTTTCGTACAGCTTCACAACGAAGCGTAGCCGTACCCCTTTTTGTTTTAACTTTTAATGTAAGCTTAGAAATTTAATAACTTGCATTATTTTATAATTTTTCAGTTATTAATATTCATCATTTACATTTTGATATAGGCCTATTGGCAAAATGTACGTGCTTAACCTGAATTCTACCGTGTATTATTTTGCGCCGTAGTAATAAATACAACAAAGAACAAACAGATGCGGTTATTAGTTAAAACAGAGTGATTTAAAACACAAATTGTTTATCGAAAAGTATTTAACTAGAATTTCCTTTTCCGCAAGTATTAAGAAGGCTGATGTAGGTTTTGTGATCTACTGATAAGAGAGCGGCAGTCAATTTATGAGCGAAACAAGCGGTTTATTTTTTGAACAGTGCCAACTATTTACAACATAGGAATTAGTAATGGTTAATTTCCTTGAATTTTCGTTATGCTAGTCAGAGTCTTGAATTAATGAGGTAAGTCATGTTCTAAAAAGGACGTTTATAGCATCAATGTATATTATTGTATTGAAGATGGTATACACAATTTTCTTGTAGAAACAAAGTTAAAACTTTTCGTCTCTAGTGGTGTAGCTCGCTTGGCCACAAGGATAGTATTCGGAAACATTTGATGTAATAATGTGTTCTTAATTATTACTTCCCGACACTATCTCTGCGGACCAATCGGATTGCACCGATAGTAAGTCGAGGTAACCTTTTTCCGTCCACGTTACCGGAATCAGTATTCATCAAACACAGCCTGTCTCCTTCAATGTAAGCTGAAACTTGTCAATAACGTATCTACACTGAGGCGAGATAAAAAAATAATTACCACTGAAAACGTTTATGTCATCCTGTCATTTACTGTTGCCGACAGTCATCCTTCTGAGAGATGAAGCTATAAGCTAAGACCCATTATTATTATTATTATTGTTATTTTACAGAAACACTACTTCGTTAAAGATAAATAAATTCTTTAGAAAAATTGATGTAGAGTCCGTGAGACCTAAGAAAAATTTGTAAACTTTTTAAATCGTTTACAGTTTCCCCAATTATTTTCTATGCTTTTTATTGTGAAGGTAGTTTTGTCTGAATGTTGAAGAGACGTTTTGATGAATTTTCATTCATAATGTTGTGAACCTGGAAGCGTTAATTCAGGAACAAAATTAGCTTCCGATATGGTGATGAAATGCTGTTTTCTTTTATTGAAATGTAGTGTGTGTGTGTGTGTGTGTGTGTGTGTAGGTGGGCGCGCGCGAAAGGGGTGATTACATTCAAGTCAGAATACATGTATACTTACATACAGATACGATCATTTAAAGTATTTTTGTTGTAAGTTTTGGTATCTTACTTGTTTGGATCTGTTTGAAAGTTTGAGGGAGGGCATGCGTCTTTAGTTGCACTATTAATCCCATTTGTATCAAACTTGTAATGCAAGTGTATTATTATTCTCTCTGTAACACTGATTAAGGAGGCGTCTTACTTCAGAATCAAAAGTACCGATATTAAAAGACTTCCAATTCATACAAGTTGTCAGCAGCCATCTAAACGCTCATTACTGTGAGATGTTTTGTGAAATTCCTTTTCCACCTTATAAATAAGAATATTCTGCAGCTTCTTCAGAATTATTTAAAAAGTAAATTTAAGGGAAGTAGGGGGAAAATGCCGGTTCTAACGCAAGTACCGTTATTCCCCCACCACCACCCCATGCCGCCTTTTGCGCGCCAAGTTCAAATATATGCCGTCTTTCGCGAGCCTAAATCACTTTCACTTTCTATCAGCTGGACCCGCAGCATCCCAAATGGACCACAGCATCCGCGAATAAATTTTTTTATTTTTTTTAATTTGATATTTTTATTTTTTAATTAAATTGATTTGCATATCCGCGAATATATGCCGCCTTTCACGAGCCTAGATCACTTTCACTTTCTATCAGCTGGACCCGCAGCATCCCAAATGGACCACAGCATCCGCGAATTTCCGCGAATAAAATTTTTTAATTTTTTAATTTGATATTTTTATTTTTTTAATTAAATTGATTTGCATATCCGTGAATATATGCCGCCTTTCGCGAGCCTAGATCACTTTCACTTTCTATCAGCTGGACCCGCAGCATCCCAAATGGACCACAGCATTTTGTGTGTGTGTGTGTTGCGTTCAACCTAACATGAGTAACTATGCTAAACCAGTGTAAAGTCGTGTCAATGACCTCTATATATCCTTTGTTGGGTTGTAATTATTACTAAACAGTAATACATGCTTAGAATGAAAATATTTGCTATGATTTTAGTAACGTACAACAACAGCTTAACCCAAGGGTCATTGACTGGTGTTATACTCAACATAAAATAATTAACGCACACGCACTACTAACTGCTAACCGAATGAAATATTTACAGACGGACAACGGGAAGGCATACAATTTACCCATGAGGTTGAATTATAAAATAAACTTAATTTTCTCGATCTAACAAGGTTGGACAATAGTTTCAATACCACATAAGAAAGATCTTTAAAAAAAAAAAAAAAAAAAAAGGTGACAGCACGTACCGAAAACCATATGCTTTCGGTATTCACGAAGATGAAGATTGTACGGCAAGCAAACAAATTGCCAATAAAGATATGGACTTTTTGCCAGGTGACGAAGGTAGCGCTGATCCGCTATTACCGAACAGTATTCGTTGTACACACACACACACACACACGCGCGCGCGCGCGCGCGCGCGCGCGTTAGGTTAAACACAACCTCCATACAAAAACAGATATCGGATTTAAATAATAATAATTTCGTGCTTGCAATATACTACGTGCTAACTTGAGAAAGACCGTTTTGCATTATTGTACAATATGTACGTCAGTTTTCAGAGTTCGTATACAGATCTGCAAATGTTTTACTTGTTTATATTTGTACTATGAATGTATATATTTTCATTATAAATATGTTAACAGTAACCAGTGAGAAACACATTTTTGACACAGTATACTTCAAGCGTTAGCTGTACATATCAAATTGTTTCTTTACGTTTGTGACAATGATCAGTGAGACACTTGCGATACATATCGTGTCGTAGACTCCTCTTAATCACAACTCGAGGTACACCTTTACATACACGTTTTTGACACTCGTTGGTAGGATCTTCGTGGGTCAAAAGGAACGAATAACATTTCGCTCGGAGACCCACGAATTCTCTAATAGGACGACCATACGTTTCATCCTTGAACAGTCCGACAACCTTTTTTGTTTTTAAGGCTATAACAAGGGTAAGACGTAGGGTAATCCGATATGTGAAAAACGTATTCATGTCTGCATACAAGTCAGATGTTTGAATACTATACATCAGACTGTCTGTATCTGTCATTAGCAATCTAACGTTACGACAGTACTTGACGGCAGCATAACGATAATGAAAGTTATACATTATCGTTTTGCTAACGTTTGTATTTTGTCTAAGCTATGTGCCAGAATCTGAGACTCGAGAGAGTATGTTTGTCGTGCATGCTTTTTTTTTTTTATTTTTAATAAAGCTGATTTGCATATCAGGGGCGGGTGGTGGGTCAATTCTCTCTTTGAATGTAAATAACTATCTCTCTCCCATCTCTCTCTGTCTCTACGCCATCGGTTTTACTATGCAATTCTCTCTCTTTGAATGTAAATAACTATCTCTCTCCCTCCCTCTCTCTCTCTCTCTCTCTCTGTGTTTATGTGACATCTCTCTCTCTCTACACCAATCTCGTTCTTCCAATGTGCGATAAAGTGTTACACACAATTATAATGTTTCAAATATGAAAATATATATATATATATTTAAACTAGTATTTACAAAATATGTATAAATGGTACACCTATCTATCAAGTGAAAATGGATATTTGTCCGCCAGAATCTGAGACTCGAGAGAGTATGTTTGTCGTGCATGCTTTATTTTTTATTTTTAATGAAGCTGATTTGTATATCAGGGGCGGGTGATGGGTCAATTCTCTCTTTGAATGTAAATAACTATCTCTCTCCCTCCCTCCCTCCCTCTCTCTCTCTCTCTCTCTCTCTCTCCCTCTCTCTCTCTCTCTCTCTCTCTCTCTCTCTCTCTCTCTCTCTCTCTCTCTCTCTCTCTCTCTCTCTCTCTCTCTCTCTCTCTCTTTATGTCATCGGTTTTACATAAGCGTCAGTAAGTCGTGCTACTTATGGATTATTGTAATTAGCGATACTAAAATGTAATCACCAGGAAATATATTTATCGCCTACCTCGTTGTGTCCTACTTCTAATTTTGGCACATGACGGTCATTGACTGCGATTTAGAAATTAATATACACAACATATGTGCTAGCACTCTCTCTCTCTTTATGTCATCGGTTTTACAGTGATATATCATCTCTCTCTCTCTCGCTCGCAGACGTCGGAAGAAATTCCTAGTTTATAATGTAATTACCTGTGTGTGTGTGTGCTGTTACAGATGACTCCTCAAAAATCTGTTGTACAACATCTCTCGCTCTCTCTCTCTCTCTCTCTCGCTCGCAGACGTCGAAAGAAATTCCTAGTTTATAATGTAATTACCTATTGTGTGCTGTTACAGGTGACAAATCCATACGTTAACGGCTTCACAGTAAATGTTAGCCTATTGTGTGTGTGTGTGCTATGTAAATTGTTTGTACATCAATGAATAATATAATCGTGATAGTTTTAATGTAATGTGTATTGTGTATTGCTGCTGCTGCTGCAAACGTCGGTAGATATTCCTACATACAAATACTCGTATTTGACAGCACCAATAAGGTATGATTTGAATCTTTCGGTGTAGCATTTCACATAATTTAATGTACTTTACAAATAATTGCTTACATGTTCAGAGGTTTATAATGAAATAAATTAAAATAAACCATAATTTGTTTTAAATGATTAAATATATATATTTACACCACTGTATACAAACTTAAAATATAGTTTACAAACTGTTGTAATACAATTATTCAAAAATACATTTTACATTGATTAAATATATATATCACAAACAAACATTGTTATACAAAATAAATACAATATTAATAATATCGTTTTAAATGATTAAATATATATTTACAACACTGTACACAAACTTAAATATAGTTTACAAACCGCTGTAATACAATTATTCAAAAATCCATTTTGCATTGATTAAATATATATATATATATATCACAAAGAATGTTATAAAATAAATACAATATTAATAATAATTTTTGTCATTGTAAGATTTTTAATAAAAACAGATAACGATTCACTAACAACAAAATGGACTGCACTCATACATTATTCCTGTTCCAGGAGCGACTTGACTGCAGTGATCTGCAATCGTTCAGTTTCTAAACGTAAAAATTATTCACATTAAAACATTATCAAGTGCATTCTCTAACTACAGCTGCAATCGTATGCATATGTGTACAGAACAAACATAAATATAGTTTACAGACCAATGTAATGCAATATTTTTAAAAAGTCATTTTACATTGATTAAATATATATATCGCAAACAATATTATAAAATAAATACAAATCACAAACAATGTTATAAAATAAATAAAATATTAATAATAATTTTTGACATTGTAAGATTTTAATAAAAACAGATAACGATTCACTAACAACAAAATGGACTGCACTCATACATTATTCTTGTTCCAGGAGCGACTTGACTGCAGTGATCAGACCTACAGAAAAAGTACACTTTATCGTAATTACTTTGTAGTATAAACATTATACTTACATTGTCTCTATATGGCTCCGTTTTTCTCTTTTACACCCTGTAAATATATAATATACCGCCTTCCTTATTTGTTCGGGCTTAGGACCGACTCAAGATCACATGAAAATGTTTTTTGTTGTGTAAACAAATAACAAATTCAAGTAATATGAGGCTAAGTTATGGTGGCTCTGAAAAGAACCGATTAATAATTAGACCTAACGTTTGTGTGTTGTTTTATCATTTTAGCTGTGTCACCACAAACTGGCACTGCGGCATTACTCGAGCATGTAAAGCGTTAGGACAATCGTCCATCGTCCAGTCTTCAAATCTAACTTGACACGAACTACATCGTACAGTATCGCCATCCCCCTCGTACACAAACCCAGCGCGTGCCAGTGTTTGTGGACTCTGGTTGACATTTGGATACTTTAAATGGTAATCTTTACGTACACCCACTCTCTGTATTTTAAAATACGTGCGTAGACGGCGTAAATATTCTTCATGATTGTACTTCATTGTACAGCTGTAAATGAAGAGTAATTTGCATGACTTCCCTTACACATTTATATGTAACTAGAAGTGGTGTAAGATCCCCACCACCTGCCCTTTTCTTCTTCTTCAAGTGGAAGGTGAAGAACAAACGATACATGATTACAACACCAGCTTAACTCAAGGGTCATTGTACACACACAGTGGAAAGCTTTCAGAAATTTGCGATACTGAAAGTATTTTTGTACATTAGTCATTGTATGCCTTCCCATTGTCCGTCTGTAAATATTTCATTCGGTTAGTATCATTTGTATGTCAAGAAAACATAATAGAAGAAATAAAAAACTGCACAGTATGTTTCTTTGATTGCGGACGAAACATTAGACATCTCGTCTGTATTTCAGTTAGTTATAGTTTTCCGCTATGTTTTAGCTAATGGTCAACCAGTTGAAAGATTTTGGAAATTTGATAACCCTAAAGGCACGACGCAGAATCTATTGGTCTAAGTAAGCGTACATTTATTATGTAAATCATCTCTTTTTCAGTCATCTACGTATGTGCATTTGAATTATTTGCGCATGCGCATAACAGCTTTTTTAGTACAGTTGCACACACATCGACGCTTGCACTATATATAACCTGTGAACTTCGCAGGTGAAGAAATTAATTTCTATTTTTCATCTGTAACGACATGCGTGTATAATTTAAATTTATTTCACTATACACCTCTGAACATATGTGTAATTATTTTGTAAACTGCGTTACCTGTGGAGGAACTGTTGCAGCAAACGTTAACACTAGAACGATTATATTATTATTATTATTATTATTATTCAGTGATATATACATACAATTTACTTATTAAACACTTCAAGGATTGGATTTCTACTCGTCATTTGTAACGATATACATACAATTACATTAAACCTGTACAATGGACGCAGAGAGAGAGAGAGAGTGGACACACATGTAAGTAGCTCGATACTCAGTGACAACAACACACGCACACACACACAGTTAATATTTGTCAAATATATATATTTCTAAAATCATATACAGACGGGGCAATGACCCCCCTAACAAGGATCAATCACACTGACTGATACATCCTGCATTATAAAACTATTAATTAATTATTTAATACATTGAAAAATGAAGTCGACGTTTTGACAACGAGTGAGTGAGAGAGAGAGAGAGAGAGAGAGAGAGAGAGAGAGAGAGAGAGAGAGAGGGGGGGGTTATCGACCGTGATGGAAAAGCTTTCCCTCACTGCTTAAAGCTTTAAGAAATTAGCGATACTGAAAGTATTTTCGTACATTAACCAAAATTAGGGAAACAATCGAACCGACAAACATTAATCCAAGAATTTACATTTTCAGCATACATAGATTTCAATCCGCAAAGATGTATGCAGATAAATGAAATACATATTTTACATTAAAATACATTTCTGATTACTATACAAAGAATTACATATTGTTATTCTTCTCTATTTATGTTTCCAATTGTAATGGAGTGTTATGCTCAGCATAAAAGAAGTAATGCGCGCACTGAAGCCTATACTAACTGCTAACCGAATGAAATATTTACAGACGGACAACGGGAAGGCATACAATTTACCCACGAGGTTGAAATATAAAATAAACTTAATTTTCTCGATCTAACAAGGTTGGACAATAGTTTCAATACCACATAAGAAAGATCTTTTATAAAAAGGTGACAGCACTTGCTGAAAACCGTATGCTTTCAGTATTCACGAAGATAAAGATTGTACAGTAAACAAACAAATTGTCAATAAAAGATATGGACTTTTTGGCAGGTGACGAAGGCAGCACTGATCCGCTATTACTGAACAGTATTCGTTG